>LR738711.1:334280061-334301415 GCA_902687465.1 Secale cereale | reverse complement strand
AGGTAAACCCCATTTTACATCTCTAGACAGCCCCTTTCGACCTTCTTTCTCAACCCTCTCTCCTTCTAGAGGCCCTCAAGAGCATCCAATGCCAATTCCATGTTGTTTATTGTCTCCCTTATCCTCTAGACATTGGAGGCCACGACCACAAGTCATAAAGAATGCCATGTCGGCCATATGCGCGCTCTGGAGCATGCTACAGTGCGCTCTAGCACTGTAGCCGCTCCTAACCCGACGCCTCCGACCACCTCGGGTCTCCCCCTCGCGCCAGCCGAGGCGCCTCGACGTCCGCGACACGCCACGGCCCTGTCCCCTTCCTCCTTCTCCCTCCTATGGCTTCCCTCGCATGCGCGCCGGCCGCCTGTGAGCTCTAATCTTCGGCCTCACACGGGCGAGCCTCTGGATCCTTCCCCTGCTCCTTCCCTCCCCTTCTCTAGATGTTAACCACGCTCACGAGCACCCCAGACACGCCCTGACGAGCCCCTATGGCCTGTAGCGACCGCAACAAGCTCGCCGGCGCACACCTCCTCGGTGGACAGCCGCCCGCCTATAAAAATGCGTCCTCGAGCGCTCTCCTTTCCACCACTCGCCTCTGGACTCACTCAAGTGCCCCCCTACACTCCCAGCTCTCTCCCAGAAGCTCTCGAGCTCGAGCTCCGCCACGGCGGCTCGTCGTCGTCCGCTCGGTACGATCCCTCCCCACCGCTCCCGAGCCTTGATCTGGAACTGCCAAGCCTCACTGAACCTTTCCCCTCTCTTTCCCCTCTCTGTTGCAGTCAGAAACGACCGAAGCAACTACCACCCGACGTCCCTCCGTCGTGCAATCTCGTCGCCGGCAAACCCGACCGCTCAGGCGACCACCTCCACCACCACCCGAACGGCGACTCTGCGCTGACTCCATCCCTGCCCTCACATCGCCCTGCCGTGCCCTGCATCGCCGCCGGTGAGCTCACCAGCCATCTGGATGGGGGTTAGGGATGACAGGCGGGCCCCGCCTGTTAGCCTCCCATCCCTCTCGCCTCCCCTCTCTCCCACTGGCCACTGGGCCCCGCCCGTCAGGTTTAAACCAGGCGCGCGCGCGCCGCTCGGCTCGCCCGCGCCGAAAACCCTCTGGGCATGTGCATTGAAGCCGTTCTGGCCCAGTTGCACAATGTCCTTTTTCTTTTTCTTCTTTGTAGATATTTCAAATAAATCTAGAGGATAAAATAATTATCCAAATTAATTTATTGCAACTCCTAAAAACTTGTAATATTCAAACCTATTTAATGATATAACTTTCACACATATTCATGAACCTTTTCTGTACTGTTCAAATTAAAATTTAAATTTGAACAATAAAACCCGTGTTCAAAAATCCATTCACCCTATTCTGTCACTCCAAATCCAAAACTAAGAATTTTTCCCTCTTAGTTTCTATAACATTCCAAATTTTCAATTTGGAATGTTATACATAGATCATATTGCATTGCATCCCCTTTTGCATTTTTGTTTGTGGCATTCCTCGAAATTCTAAGCAACTCAAGGACCTACGGAGAGAGTTGGGAATTTTACCGTTTTCGTATTTGAGTTCGCTCGAATACCGGTACGAGGACAGTGTGATTCTAATTATTTTTCTCTCCTAAAAATATTTCTAAATACAAAATATGAGAGGAGATAATATGACTTCTCCAAAATAACAGAAATATTGGAGGAAAAATGTTAAAATCATTTTTGGTATTTTTGTGGATTTATTTGCGATTTTAATTGCATAGGAAAAATGCGCGTGTTTCAAAATTGCATTTAGGTCTGGGAAAAATGTTTACTTTGTCCTAAATATTATTAGAGGACGGTGAAAATTTATTTCGGGAGTTTTGGAGTCCGTTTAGTATTTCTTTCGTTAGTTTTTCTGCGCCAGGACTCTATTGAAAAAAAAAGTGCCAACCGACTTGGTGCCTTAGAGGCCCGGGACTCTGGGCTTTATAATCCATCGCCCAGGGCCCAAGCCAGCCCAGCCCCGTGCCGCCCCTGCCCTAGCCCCGCAGCGCCCCGCCGCCCAAGCCGCGCCGCCGACGCTCGCCTGCGCCCCGCCGCCGGCAGCGCCGCCAGCGCTGCCTGTGCCGCACGCCCGCGCCGCCGTCGCCCCGCAGCACGCCGCCGCTCGCCTGCCCCACCACGCAGCCGTGCCGCCGCTCGCCTCGCCCGCCGAACCGCCGCCGCCTCGCCGGAGTTCGTCGTTGAGGTAGTCATCGGTTTTTTTAGAACCGATCGGTTTTCGTAAACCGTAGATCTGTTTTTTTATTAGATTAGATCGGTTCGGTTTTTCGTCGGTTTAGTTATTTAGCGGACGTTCGTCCGTACGTTTGATTCAACGAATGGTTTTCGTCCATTAGCCGCAGACAGCGAACGTTTGTTCGTTAGCCTTTTCGTCCGTTTTCTTTTTGGGGTATTTATCCGCGGTTATTCCGATCGCGATTTCTGCCCTGATCTTGTTTTTCGGTTTTTCTTTTCGCTCGAGAGTCGGAATCAGGTGATTCAAAATCCCAGATCTTCGTCTCGGTGCCCTCTTTACGTTTAACCAACTTAAACAAGGTTTTGGCTACTGTAAAATTTGACTTTAGGCCAATTAGCAAACCGGAGCTCGTTTCTTTCGCAGTTTGAGTTTCGTTGCTTCTTTCGAGTTGATTCTTTTCGCAAACCGGAGTTCTTAAGTTGAACTTTCTGGTTAGATCTCTTATTTGAGTTTTACCCGTGCATTAGTTAAGTACTTATTGTGTGCTTGTTTGTTTGCGATAGAGTACCCGGAGTGCGCCGCTTGCTACTTTGAATCTCTAGGTTTTGCGGATCATCAACAAGGCAAGTAACACTTTGATCATACTTTCCAGTTACCCAGTTTTCATTGCATTAGTCAAACCATCACACATTGCATGAGTAGGATCAATTAACTTGTGGGACTGGGAAGTAGATTGAGGTAGTACCTATTACCTGTTTTCATTCAAACCTTTGGGAGTTACTTCTATGTTTGCTGTTAGGACATGTTATGCTCGTAGACGTGGATTGGGTGAGTGTATTCCATGACAGATGTGAGACTGTTAATTAATGGTTCAAATTAAGGTGGCAACTTTAACACACATCTGGGTGGACTGAGGCATCTGGGTATTCCAGCGATTGCCTGTTTTTTCTTTTGGACCGCCACCCAAGCTCAAAGGGATCATGAGATTATTCATACTAGAAACTTCGTGTGCAGCCACATGCCAATATGGGCTCTGGCACAGTTGAGTAAGTGGTGGGAAACCTTTCCATGATGGGCTAGCAGATGTAGAGGGATTGTAGGTGTACCGCCTATCTATCTGGTTAAGGGGACCTCTTCGGAAAGACTGTGTCTCGGTCATCCGTTTCTCAAACATCATGTAGTGCGAGAAACCAAACGGAGGCGATCGAATCTTGTGGGAAAAGTGCACAAACCTCTGCAGAGTGTACAAACTGATCATGATTAGCCGTGTCCCCGGTTATGGACGTCCTGAGTATCTAGTACTTGGATTATCATGTGAATCTCATCATGTTACTCTAATTAATATTGTTGGGTTTAATGATAATTTTTAATTGGGGTTGAGAGGATGTCTATCTTCTCAATGATATTTCAACTACCATGATAGTTAATTAAAATCTATTCCTTTGAAGTAGGGAAAAATTGGCTTTACGCAAAAATGGTAACCATAGAGCTTTCCACCAGCCATATTGCATATAGTATAGCTTTACTTTCATTGCTCTCTTGTGTTACTTTGCCAGCATATTGCAAGTGCTGACCCATTTTCGGGCTGCAACGTTCATGTTGCAGACTTTTCGGACGACGAGTAAGGTGCCTTATAGGTCGTGGTTATATACTCAGTGATGCCGTTGGAGTTGATGGACTCACTTATCTTCCAAGCCTTCCGCTATTATCGTGTTAGATGGCTTTAAGCCATTTTTATTGTAATAAGTTCATCGTTGGAACTATCGATGTAATAAGTGTGTGATTGCTACTCTGTTATAAATCCTTCAAGTACTGTGTGTGTCAGCATTACTAATCCAGGGATGACACTGATGCATAGAGATCCGACTGTTTGAGGTCTGGTCGCTACAAGATGGTATCAGAGCACACGCTGGCTGTAGGACACGACCACTAAGCTAAAGCCCTAGAGCACTATTCACTCTTCTCTTTTCTGACTCCTCATCTTTTCTACTCTTTTAGGATGGTGGATGCAAAGAACAAGTTCACGCAACCGGATGGTGATACGCCATTTGGACGACACCTGAAAGAAGTCACCAGATATCTAAACATCGGACTACCAAGATTCACAGGAACCTACAATGCCACTCTACCTGAGGAGGAGCGTTGGTTGATTCAAGCCCAAGTTCTAGGAAGGACGTTCAAGCCCGTCACCGCACTCATAGCATTTTCTTTTATTGCACCTACATGGAGCCTAGGCAGGAGCATGGCAGCCCACATTGCTATGGGAAAATTGGAGAAGTCTACAAGCAGGAACTGAAGGACACCATCTACCAAATTTGTGGACGCCGAGATGAGAATTGGGACATGATCAGCACCCGGAAGGATAGATCCATTGCAGCCTTCATCCAGGAGTTGAACCACCACATTCGCCGCTAGGAGCACCAGATGTGTGCAGGAATGATAGACTTGAAGAAAGCACTGAACAGGAATTTGGAGTTAGAAGAGGAACTCAAGTCTACACGCGACGGATACGACGAGGAGATGCAAATACTTGTGGAGAAGAATGATGACTTGACACGGAAGTTAGGGATACTCATGGGAGAAGAAGACGAGGAAGAAGAACCCAAGGAGATTCCACCGGAAGACTACATCATCATTGACGACACAGATTCGGAACCTGATGATAGCAAAGATGAAGACTATGAAGATGAAGCTGGAGCAGATATCATGGAATCCTCTGTCGATCAAATTTTCTAGAAGACCACCCTGTGACTAGTAGTTTACCCCCATATATTAGTTTTAGAGCACTTTTGTAACGATAGTTAGATTTGTAAGATCTTTCTTGAAATTGATTGGTGTGATATGATTGTGTTTGTCTCATGTGCATATGGGTAGTGATTTTCCCTTAGACCTCTATTCTATTCTAATCTCTTCCCTCTACACCCATCAGATGCCTCCAAGACATGAGCCCGGATTTGAGTTTCCCCTTGAGCTCACCCAGTTGATCCAGCAACAGAACACCCTGATACAACTTCTTGTCCAGAACACTCAGAACAACCAGAACAACAACAACAACCCTCTACCACCACCACCCGTGGACAACCTGACATGTTTCTTAAGGTTGCAACCACCCGTGTTTGCTAGCAGCATCGAACCAATAGTGGCTGATGACTGGCTACGCAAGATTGGAAGGGATTTGACCACCGCCAATTGCTTAGATGCTGAGAAGGTGCGTTTTGCCGCACACCAGTTGTCTGGACCAGCTGCAGCATGGTGGGAGAATTACACAGCCACTTACCCCATAGCCAATGTGACTTGGGATCAGTTTCAGCAAGCTTTTCGTACCGCCCATGTCTCAACTAGAGCTATGAGTATGAAGAAGCAGGAGTTTCGTAATTTGCGCCAAGGCAACCGTACTGTGGCCCAGTACGTCGATGAGTTTAGTAGCCTATCTTGTTATGCCCCAGATGATGTGGCCACAGATGCCGCTAAGCAGGAGAGATTCATGGAAGGGCTGAATGATGAGATGAGTGTACAGTTGATGGTGGCCACTTTCAATAACTACCAGGAGCTGGTTGACCGCGCCCTAATGATTGAAAGGAAGCACCAACAGATTGAAAGTCGCAAAAGGAAGTATGGACAAGGAAAGTATAACTCTGGAGCTCAGCAGAAGCCTCGTTTTACCCCTAAAACAGTAGGACAGTTCCAACATACCCATGGAGGAGGTAGCTCGCACAATCACAATGGCACCAAGAATGGAAATGGAAATGGAGCAAATGGTAACCAGAGCTGCCCTATACCATCCACACCCACCAAGAAGGATTACAGCCATGTCACCTGTTACAAGTGCGGGAAAAATGGACATTATGCCAATGAATGCCCAGAAGCTAAGAATGGGAACGGCAATGGAAGCGCCGCGAAGAAGCCCAACCCATTCAACAAAGGACAAGTGAACCACGTGACTTCGGAGGAGGTAGAAGAGCAACCAGATGCTGTTGTTGGTAAGTTTTTGGTTAAGACATTTACCGCGATAGTTCTTTTCGATACCGGTGCATCGCATTCATATATTTCAAGGGGATTCGTAAATAGACATAGGATGTCCACCCGAGTTCTTAAGACCCCCATGTTAGTAAGTTCACCTGGAGCAGATTATATGGCACACCAAGGATGTTTTCAGACGCCATTGATCATAGGACGCCATACTTTCCCCTCAGACCTAATAGTCCTGGAATCACAAGGATTGGATGTGATATTAGGTATGGATTGGCTATCGAAGTATGGATGTAACATTGACTGTGCCAGTAAGTGAATTTTGCTCACCACCCCGGAGGGAAAAAGGATTAAGTATGTATCTAGGCATTCGCCTATAAGGACTCAAATACATTCTTTCACGGGAGTTGTTTAGGAGGAAGTGCCAGTAGTGAAGGATTATCCAGATGTGTTTCCAGAGGAGTTACCTGGCATGCCACCGGATAGAGCTATAGTGTTTTTGATTGAACTTTTGCCAGGCACCGGGCCAATTTCTAAGAGACCATATAGGATGCCCGCAAAGGATTTGGAGGAGATAAAGAAACAGATTAGGGAGTTACTGGATAAAGGATTCATACGCCCAAGTTCTTCGCCTTGGGGTTCACCAGTACTTTTAGTGGAGAAGAAGGATGGATCGTCAAGAATGGTTGTTGATTACAGAGGGCTGAACGAAGTAACGATCAAGAACAAGTACCCACTGCCGATGATAAATGATCTGTTCGATAGATTGCAAGGAGCTAAGATATTTTCCAAGATCGATTCTGCGATCAGGGTACCACCAATTGAAGATCCGAGAGCAGGATATACCTAAGACGGCCTTTACCACCAGGTACGGGTTGTACGAGTATACCTTTATGTCTTTTGGTTTGACTAACGCACCGGCATACTTTATGAACCTGATGAAGAAAGTGTTTATGGAGTATTTGGATAAGTTCGTCGTAGTGTTCATAGATGATATATTGATCTTCTCGAAGGATGAAGAGGAGCATGCAGAGCATTTGCGTTTGGTATTGGAGAAGCTCAGAGAACATCAGTTATATGCCAAGTTTAGCAAATGCGAGTTTTGGTTGAAGGAAGTCGGATTTCTCGGACACGTTATATCTAGAGAAGAAATAGTAGTAGATCCCGCTAAGGTGGACACTATGACCCATTGGGAAGCACCAACAACAGTTGGAGAGATCCGGAGTTTTCTTGGACTTGCAGGACATTACCGGAATTTATTGAGAATTTCTCGAGGATTGCAAAGCCAATGACGGAGTTGTTAAAGAAGGACACCAAGTTCAGTTGGACAGAAGAATGTGATGCCAGTTTCCAGGAATTAAAGAAAAGGTTGGTTTCATCCCCTGTGTTGATTCTGCCAGATCAACATAAGGATTATGAGGTGTACTGCGACAATTCACGTCGAGGACTCGGAGCAGTTCTTATGCAGGAAGGAAGAGTTGTTTCGTATGCTTCACGACAGCTAAAACCTCATGAGCTGAACTATGCCACCCACGATTTAGAGTTAGCAGCCGTAGTGCATGCATTGAAGACGTGCAGACATTTTCTTATTGGAAACCATTGTGATGTATATACGGATCACAAGAGTTTCAAGTATATATTCACTCAGAAGGAGCTGAATCTCAGGAAAAGGAGATGGCTGGAACTCATTAAGGATTACGACATGAGATTGCGTTATCATCCCGGAAAGGCTAACGTAGTAGCCGATGCGCTAAGCCGTAAGAGCCATGTCAACAACCTATTGACGGAGGATTTTCCAAAGGAATTAGCTGAGGACTTACGAGAACTACATTTGGAGATAGTTCTGAGAGGCTATGTAGCAACCCTGGAGATCCAGTCTAGCCTGATGGATAAAATCAGAGAAGCTCAGAAAACTGACGAGGAGGTTGTCTCTATAAAGGAGAGGATGAGCGAAGAAAGAGCTAAATGTTTTCGTGAGGATGAACATGACACCTAATGGTTTGAGGACCGCGTTTATGTGCCTAATGACCCGGAGATCAGGAAGTTGATTCTACAGGAGGCCCATGATTCACCATACTCGATTCACCCAGGAAATACTAAGATGTATTTGGATTTGAAGCACATTTTCTAGTGGGCCGGTATGAAGAAAGATGTCGCAGAGTATGTAGCAGTTTGTGATGTATGTCAGAGAGTAAAGGCAGAACATCAGAAGCCAGCAGGATTGTTACAACCTATGCCGATACCCGAAAGGAAGTGGGAGAAGCTTGGCATGGATTTTATCACCGGATTGCCCAGGACCAAAGCAAGATATGATTCAATCTGGGTAGTAGTGGACTGATTGACGAAGGTAGCCAATTTATCCCTGTGAAAACCACATATACAAGTGCAAAGTTGGTAAAGATATACATGACCCGAATTGTATGTCTGCATGGACTTCCGAGGAGCTTCGTATCAGATAGAGGAACCCAGTTTACCTCAAAGTTCTGGAATCAGTTATATGAAACTTTGGGTACCAGACTAGAGTTTAGCACAACTTTTCACCCGCAGACAGATGGACAGACTCAGAGAGTCAATCAGATTTTGGAAGATATGCTGAGAGCATGTGCATTAGATTATGGATCTAGTTGAGATGGCAATTTGCCCTACGCGGAGTTCTCATACAACACCTGTTACCAAGCCAGTTTGAAGATGGCACCATTCGAGGCATTGTAAGGAAGGAGATGCCGAACACCGTTAATGTGGGATAAAGTTGGAGACCAACAGTTGTTTGGACCAGATTTGATCAAAGAGTCTTAGGAGAAGGTGAAGTTGATTCGAGATAGATTGAAAGTAGCTTAGTCCAGGCAGAAGAGTTATGCGGACTCGAAGCGCAAGGAGATAGCCTATGAGATCGGAGATAGAGCATACTTGAGAGTATCGCCTCTGCGAGGAGTTATACGTTTCGGAATTATAGGGAAGCTAGCCCGGAGATTTGTGGGACCTTACCGTGTTTTGGAACACATGGGAGAAGTTGCCTATAAGTTAGAATTGCCCGAAGGATTGTCAGGAGTGCACGACATGTTTCACGTTTCACAGCTTAAGAAGTGCCATGCAGAGATGGCCGAAATACCGCTTAGAGACACAGTACCCCTGGAAGCAATTCAGTTGGACAGTGATCTGACTTACGAGGAGAAGCCTATTAAGATTCTCGAATTTTCGAGCAGAGTCACCCGCAGTAAGGTTATCAAGTTTTGCAAAGTTCAGTGGAGTCACCACACCGAGGAAGAAGCCACCTGGGAACGAGAGGATGATCTACGCAAGGACCACCCACACCTGTTCTCTAGCCAAGTCGAATCTCGAGGGCGAGATTCATTCTAAGGGGGGTAGGTTTGTAACATCCCAAATTTTCAATTTGGAATGTTATACATATATAGATCATATTGCATTGCATGCCCTTTTGCATTTTTGTGTGTGGCGTTCCTCGAAATTCTAAGCAACTCAAGGACCTACGGAGAGAGTTGGGAATTTTACCATTTTCGTATTTGAGTTCGCTCGAATACCGGTACGAGGACAGTGTGATTCTAATTATTTTTCTCTCCTAAAAATATTTCTAAATACAAAATATGAGCGGAGATAATATGAATTCTCCAAAATTACAGAAATATTGGAGGAAAAATGTTAAAATCATTTTGGTATTTTTCTGGATTTATTTGCGATTTTAATTGCATAGGAAAAATGCATGTTTTTCAAAATTGCATTTAGGTCCGGGAAAAATGTTCACTTTGTCCTAAATATTATCAGAGGACGGAGAAAATTCATTTCGGTAGTTTTGGAGTCCGTTTAGTATTTCTTTCTTTAGTTTTTCTGCGCCAGGACTCTATTTAAAAAAAAGTGCAAACCGACTTGGAGCCATAGAGGCCCGGGACTCGGGGCTTTATAAGCCGCCGCCCGGGGACCACGCCAGCCCAGCCCCGCGCCGCCCCTGCACTAGCCCCGCAGCGCCCCGCCGCCCAAGCCGCGCCGCCGCCGCTCGCCTGCGCCGCCGCCGCCGCCACTCGCCTGCCCCGCCGCGCTGCCGCGCCGCCGCCCGCCTCACGCCGGACCGCCGACGCCTCGCCGGAGTTCGTCGTTGAGGTAGTCATCGGTTTTTTTAGAACCGATCGGTTTTCGTACACCATAGATCTGTTTTTTTATTAGATTAGATCGGTTCGGTTTTTCGTCGGTTTAGTTATTTAGCGGACGTTCGTCCGTACGTTCGTTTCAACGAACATTTTTTCAACAGTTAGACACAGACAGCAAACGTTCGTTCGTTAGCCTGTTCGTCCGTTTTCTTTTTGGGGTATTTATCCGCGGTTATTCCGATCGCGATGTCTGCCCTGATCTTGTTTTTTGTTTTTCTTTTCGCTCGAGAGTCGGAATCAGGTGATTCAAAATCCCAGATCTTCGTCTCGATGCCCTCTTTACGTTTAACCAACTTGAACAAGGTTTTGGCTACTGTAAAATTTGACTTTAGGCCAATTAGTAAACCGAAGCTCGTTTCTTTCGCAGTTTGAGTTTCGTTGCTTCTTTCGAGTTGATTCTTTTTGCAAACCAGAGTTCTTAAGTTGAACTTTTTGGTTAGATCTCTTATTTGAGTTTTACCCGTTTATTAGTTAAGTACTTATTGTGTGCTTGTTTGTTTGCGATTGAGTACCCGGAGTGCGCCGCGTGCTACTTTGAATCTCTAGGTTTTGCGGATCATCAGCAAGGCAAGTAACACTTTGATCATACTTTCCAATTACCCAGTTTTCATTGCATTAGTCAAACCCTCACACATTGCACGAGTAGGATCAATTAACTTGTGGGATAGGGAAGTAGATTGAGGTAGTACCTATTACCTGTTTTCATTCAAACCTTTGGGAGTTACTTCAACGTTTGCTGTTAGGACATGCTATGCTCGTAGACGTGGATTAGGTGAGTGTATTCCATGACAGATGTGAGATTGTTAATTAATGGTTCAAATTAAGGTGGCAACTTTAAAACACATCTAGGTGGATTGAGGCATCTGGGTATTCCAGCGATTGCCTGTTTTTTCTTTTGGACCGCCACCCAGGCTCAAAGGGATCATGAGATTATTCATACTAGAAATTTCCGTGTGCAGCCACATGCCAATATGGGCTCTGGCATATTGGAGTAAGTGGTGGGAAACCTTTCCATGATGGGATAGCAGATGTAGAGGGATTGTAGGTGTACCGGCCTATCTATCTGGTTAAGGGGACCTCTTCGGAAAGACTGTATCTCGGTCATCCGTTTCTCAAACACCATGCAGTGCGAGAAACCAAACGGAGGCGATCGAGTCTTGTGGGAAAAGTGCACAAACCTCTGCAGAGTGTACAAACTGATCATGATTAGCCGTCTCCCCGGTTATGGACGTGCTGAGTATCAAGTACATGGATTATCATGTGAATCTCATCATGTTACTCTAATTAATATTGTTGGGTTTAATGATGATTTTTAATTGGGGTTGAGAGGATGTCTATCTTCTCAACGATGTTTCAACTACCATGATAGTTAATTAAAATATATTCCTTTGAAGTAGGGAAAATTGTCTTTACGCAAAAACTGTAACCATAGAGCTTTCCACCAGCCATATTGCATATATTATAGCTTTACTTTCATTGCTCTCTTGTGTTACTTTGCCAGCATATTACAAGTGCTGACCCGTTTTCGGGCTGCAACGTTCATGTTGCAGACTTTTCAGACGACGAGTAAGGTGCCTTATAGGTCGTGGTTCTATACTCAGTGATGCTGTTGGAGTTGATGGGCTCACTTATCTTCCAAGCCTTCCGCTGTTATCGTGTTAGATGGCCTTAAGCCATTTTTATTGTAATAAGTTCATCGTTGGAACTATCGATGTAATAAGTGTGTGATTGCTACTCTGTTATAAATCCTTCAAGTATTGTGCGTGTCAGCATTACTGATCCAGGGATGACACTGATGCACAGAGATCAGACTGTTTGAGGTCTGGTCGCTACATTTTCCTTCTAGTATTTTAGAAAAATAAGTTGACATTTTCCTGGGCACTTTGATTTTTCTGTTTGTATTATTGTCTTATTTCTCCGTATTTTCTTGCAACGATTAGATACCGTATTTGACGAAGTTGCTGAAGAAGGAGAAGGAGAAGGATTTGAAGACTTTGAAGACCAAGCCAATCCAAGCAAGCAACCCTTTGACCATGACACCCCTCTTGTTCATCGGTACCCTTTTCCGATTGCATGATGATGAAAATATGACGGTGGTGAACTTGTTGGGAACCACCAGATGGTGCATACCCCTACTCATAACTCTACCTTGTGCATAGATGCAATGCCAAAAGATTAGTTATTGATGCATAATGTTGCATGTGAACCATGAACTCTTCGTGGTTGCATTCTTTTGAAAACCCCATCGGGTGCCACTAATGCCCGAGGGTGATGTTGAATTAAGGCCACCACTTGAGGAAGAAGTGGTGTACCAAAGAGAGCTTTTCGTGTATGGGTAAACTGATGGATTAGATTTATGTGTGATTACCATCCCAACCAAACATGTGCAACCACTCTACCCCTTTATGGGACGGGGCATTATTGATTACTTAGGCTGATACTAGCATGGTGCCCACATTACTAGTGACGGGGGAGACTTGATGTCACTCCCGGGACGGGGTCGTGCTTGGATAGGCGGCCATGAATGTTTTTACAGGGCACCGGACACACCGTTGGTCCCTTCGTGTATGCGTGACAATGTAAAAAAGGCAAAATCCCACGATCTTTTATTTGTACACGAGGGCTGTGCACCAACATCTGGACCCTATATTAGTGTCGTCTAGGGAAAGGTAATGATCGGGTGCTTCCCCCGAGTACTTGAGGTACTGCGGGATCGTGGATGACAAGAAAGCTTCTCGGATCTTGTGGGTAAAGTGCGCATCCTCTATAGAGTGTAAAACTATTCGAATAGCCATGTCCACGGTCATGGAAAGTTGGGAGGTGCTACTTAAACTATGTCCAGAATTTTACAATCTTGGTGAATATATGTGTGTGTGTGTATTGAGCCAAGGTGGTGACTTGACGCGTTGAAAGAGCCAGTAATGATTTGAACTATATTTATGTTGATATCTGTAACCTGTCCTCGAAGTTAGCCAAGTACATTGATGCATGTCTCACAAAATGGTAGAATATCTTATCTAGCTTGTAGCTAGGTTGCTCATTTGTTGTGCAACTCGCATTGTTACCTTGAACGAAATCATGGATTTCTTGCGAGTACATTAAAAGTAATCATTGGTTTGCCACTGGTTATTTAATTGGCCAGGCATGGAGGAGCAGGAATTTGCAGAAGAATTCTATGGAGACGAACATCCGAACTAGGACGCTTTCCCAGTCAGAATGCCTGTAGGGTTAAGGCAGATGGCATGGGTTCTACTTATCTACGAGGACTTCCGCTATTCGAGTTTATTTGCTATTCAGCCCGTGAGGCTTTATCTATGTAAGACTTGGCCATAAAGGTCATAATTTGAGTAAGACAGTATGTATGGATGTAAGACTCTTGTTATTCAGCTTCCGTGTGTTCAGTGAGCATTGTTCTCTAGGATCACTATACACGTGCATTCGGTGATCTCGAATCATAAGTCGGGGTCCCCACAATAGGATTGGTCATCTGTCTCTGAATCCTCCTCTGGAGAGCTATCCATAACCAAGAAGATATGTGCATCGTTAGATAACATTGTCTACTCTAAATACCTTGTTTTCACTCCAGAATTTTCCTTCACTGTGTCAAATGGCTGATGCATATGAAGAGTAGTTCTATATACTAACATTATTGACAAATTTAATACATAATGAGAAAAAGGATGGCATCATATAATTCACATATAAGATGACTGGATAAGAAGGATGGTATTGCAAAACTCACATATATGATGCCTCACTAAACAAGATGGAATTCCATAATTCACATATATGATATAGAAACTAAACAAATGTCATTCACACAAAGCATGTCTAAACTAAGCAAATGACATACTTGATGTGTAAAGTAAGAAATGCAAGGCGCCATATGCATGATATGACCAACATCAGTATGCCAAGTTAGAGCAAAGATCTCATGGGATAATTAGAAGCGGTTTGTTCCCTCTGAATCCCCCTCTGAACAATTATCTTCCCCTCGATTACCATCTAGAATGGGAGAGGGGGTTGTCTTTGCTCCAAGCATGGAGCCATGTCTGCATGACAATTTATTGCCACACAAGCCTCATCACTTATTTTCTACATGTTCAGTACCATTATGTACAATAACTAACATGCATAGGAAAAAAATAGTGAGATTATGTAAGGAGTTCATGTAGAAATGCAGAGTGATGGTAGCTACCTATGGATAGACCCAAAACCAATGATAGCAGGCAGATAATAGCTTCAGTTACAAAATACAGATACTGGCTCCTTTACTGTTTGTTTCCCACCCAACATGAAACACATAGTAGACACCCGAGATTGACCAGATAGTAGACATCATTGCTGCCCCAATATGCACCCCACATCCATTTAAAAATTTGAGTTTGAGCATTAGTTTGGAGCATACTCGGAGTTTAAGAGGTGAGAAGGATAATAATGTTTATGTTAAGTGATTCAGAACATAAGCAAACACGAAAGATTGCGACCTCTCTTGTGGACCCGTGTAGTCCTCAAGGTCAATTACTCAGTTGATGATGGTAAGGTAGTTGTGGTGGCTCCCGGCAGTAGGGAAGAAGATCCGAGGCAGTGAAAGACAGTCTGGAGGGTGGATCCCTGCTGTGGTGGACCCTTCCGTCATTGGAGTAGGTGAGCTGGGGTGGACGATGGCATGGCAGGAGTGGGACAAATCACATAAGGATTTCTTTGACACCTATCTGTAATCTGTAATAGAAGTAATTATATAAGGGCTCCTTTGAATTGGAGGGTTCTAACTGAAAGTGCGTTAAATCGACTAGAGTGGGGTGAATATGCGATTTTTACAAATTCTTCACTGAAGAAATTCTAATTGAGGAATTTCCTATGCAATGAACTACTAGCAGTGGAATAAATACTTAGGAGCATGCACGACAAAGTAGTAGCATAGTCATTATGATTAAATGAAAGCATAAACAGAGCACAAGTAGCGTGTAAATCAGGATAAACAGGCTGAAGACAGAAGACTGGAGAAATAGGATTGGGGAAATTCAGAAAGTCTTCAGTCAAAGTATTTAAACAGTACATATCAAGTTCATCAACACATGAATGAGGAAATGAAAAGGTTGAGGAAATAGAACCAGTTGGCTTGGTGAAGACAATGATTTTGTAGACCAGTTCCAACTGTTGTGACAGTTGTACGTCTGGTTAGGGCGGCTAGGTATTCAAACCTGAGGACACACAATCCTCACCGTATTCCCCTTGAGCTAAGGTCACACAGACATCACCCAATCACTCGTGGTAAGTCTTCACAGCTGACTTCCAAACCTTCACAGACTTGGTCACCCGGCGATCCACAATTCCTCTTGGATGCTCTAGACCATTGATGCCTAACTGACTGGAAGATGCACAGTCTTCAAAGGTAACAAGCGTCGGTTCCACACAGGAACACTCTCTTCAGTGATGCTCAATCACTTTGGGTTTTAGGTGTTGGGGTTTCGGGTTTTTCCTCACTTGATGATTTTCGCTCAAAGTCATCAGAGGATGGGTTGATCTAATGACAAGTATCAGTTTCTCTCGGAGCCGCCAGCCAGCTAGTGGTTGTAGGGGTGGCTATTTATAGCCTAGGGAGCAGCCCGACATGATAAGACATAAATACCCTTCAATGATATGACCGTTAGGTGGATAGTATATTCTGGTACAGCTGGCGCATAGCACATCAACGGTCGGAATTTTGAGGTCTCAAATTCCTCAGGGCTATCATGTTCCTCACTTTTAGGCAATCCGCACTGATGAATTCCTAACTCCTCAGTCAGAACAAATTCCTCAGAGAAGAGAAGAAGTTCATCTTTGTCATTGAAGAAATTAACTGAACTGTATGAGTTTTCCAATGGCTTGACTCGAAACGATTTGGTATTGTAGGCTTTGAGATGAGCATCACTTGTAAGTATGTTTCCTTAGTTTTACCTCGACCCCCTTTAACAGTACGGTGTTTCCTATGACTCAAGAAAGAGAAAATGAAACTACGAAAACAAAAGTCTTCAGACTTCATAATCCTCGGATGAATATCCAAGTCTTAAAGGTCACACGAATTTCCTCACTTTCAAAGTCTTCAAGAAAACCATAGTCTTTAACTGAAGACATACATTTTTAGGGGTCGACTTTCTTCGTAAATATCAAACTCCTCAGACTTATAGTGCATGTGTACACTCACAAACACATTAGTCCCTTAACCTATAAGTCTTCAATACACCAAAATCACTAAGGGGCACAAGATGCACTTACAATCTCCCCCTTTTTGGTGATTGATGACAAATAGGTTAAGTTTTCAACTGGGATAAACATATGAAGTGTAACAGTAGATGTCGAGGAATTTGATTATAAGATATAGAAGAACACCCCCTGAAGATGTGCATATTTCAGGATTTTGCTTGAGGAACAAACGCACATTGTAGAGTAATATCATGGAGATGCTCCCCCTATATCTTGTAATTCATACACGCATTTAACATATGATATGAAAAATTTAAAATGCATGATGAAATATGGTGTCTGGCGAAAATCAGCATGTGCGCATTAAGGTACTGAGGAAATAAGCATGCAGAAAGCAGTTCAAAAAGTGTAAGACCACCATCGGACTTAAGTTTACAACTTATCAGAGGAAACACCTCAGAAGAGCAAGAGTTGTAACTTATGAAAATATAGCCCATATAAGAGACCCACTTGAAGACTAACTGAAATTTCTCCCACTTTGTCATCAAATGACCAAAAGGGACAAAAAATGAGGCCTAACGCCCCTGAAGAATATAAACATGATGTCGATGGAGGAGCACCAGCGTTGTTGCGGCTGTCCGTTAAGGTTGGGCCTGCTGCAGTGTCGTCCAAATCTCTAGCTTCATCTGTCGCACGGGATGAAGAAAATGAACTTGTGACCAACTGACGAACTTTGACCTTCTTGAATTTCTTCGAAGGTTGCTGAGACCAGTCAAATTCCTGTTGGAAGTCCATCTCCTTGAGTTCTTCAGCACTGTAGAGATGTGAAAGAATAGACCAAGTGCGATCGAAGATTTCATGCACATAGTAGTGATTCTTCTTCATAGAGTTTTGCGTGACAGTAATGTTCTGAAGAATTGAAGCAAACTGGCGCTTAACCCACTGGTAATTGTGATCGATCTTCTGATGAAGACTTAGAAGAAGCTCGCGGTCAGTCATCACTTGTTGAACAGTGGCTTGAGGAATATGCTTTGAAGCTTTTGCGGCAAAATCTTGAGTTGCAGAGTCATCCTTGCCGGAATAGGATGCAACTTTGCGAATCTGACCATCCAATGTAGGAGTACCTTCATCAATAACAACAGCTTTTCCCTTTCCATGAACCGAGGAAATAGTTCGTTTGGGGACTTCAATAGGAGGAAAATAGCTAAGGTGATTGAAGACCTTGTTCTGCCTTCTAGTTGATTGAAGACCTTGTTCTGATGAATTTCATAATCCAAGGGGCTTGAGGCTTCAACTCAAAAGGTGACAGTGCAACATTCACCAAAGTTCTCATGAAGAAATTATGATTGTTGATGGGAATCCCATGCATGATATTGAACAGCAGATTCTTCATGATGCCAACAATGTCTTCTTCTTCAGAGTTGTGGCCCTTGATTGGACTGAGGATTTTGGTCAGAATGCAGTAGATTGTTCTTGGTACAGATAGCAATTCCCTCAAGAATGTGGTTCTTGGAGGTTGGCCAGCCTTCAAAAGCTTCGTCAGGACTTGCATCAGATGATCTGGAAGTTCAAGTTCATCATACATCAACCTTGCATTTTCAGAAAGAGGATTAACTGGGATGACATGAAGCAATTCAGATACTAGGGCTTTGTAGTGAGTATTGTCGGTCATGCAGTTAAGCACCCATGAGTTGATATTAGCAGCATCACCAGTGAGGTGCAGAGTGGCTTAGAATTGAAGAATGAGTTCTTCATTCCAATCGCATATATCAGAGCAAGAACTCAGTAGCCCAACTTCGTGAAGAGCATTCAAAATAGGCTGGAAGCAAGGTATCGACTCCATGTCAATATGAGGAATTTGACGATGATCAAATACCTTGTCTTTGTCGAACAAGAGTGAAGAATAGAAATTCATCTGGGTAACTATCCAGAATTTCTTGCGTCTATGCCATGCTGAGTCATAAGAGTTTAAGTCAGTGAAGAAATGATGCTCAGTGAAGTCATAAGGGTTCTTGTGCTTGGGTTGAATATTTACAGATGATGACTTTGTAGCTTCAGTGTTGACAAGCTCTGGAGATGCTTCCTGAGGAATTGAAGCTTTGGGTTCTTTAGCAGTAGTTGGTTTCTCCATTTCTTCAGCTATTTCAGCTGGAGCTTGTTCAGGAATGGAAGGAGAAGTTGTATGTTCTTCGGAGGCCGTATGAATTTCTTAAGTTTGGACAGGGGACTGAGGAACTTGATGTAGTTGAGTTGTCATAGGTGAATTGGGATGAGTATTTTTCCAATAAGCATCATTGAGTACTGGAGGGGTAGAACCAATGTCCACATCCTCATCTTCTTCCTCCAATTCCTCAACGCCGGCCTCTTCAGTAGTGAACTGATGCATGGGTGATGATACCAGTGGGGTTGAAGGGATTACTTCCTCTTCAATTTCATCATCCAACTGCTCTGAAGAAGCAGTAGAAGGATGCTCTTCATCCATGTCATCCGGTATGACATATTCTTCACCAAAGGGAACATTCTCCTTTGATGGCACTATATAAATAGGAACATCATCAATGGGGTTGGGGATGGAACTTCACAAAGTCCTCACATTTCTTGGGAGCTAAGGATTCTACCGTTGATGATGCTTTCCTTTTCTTCACAGCTCCCTTCTCTGCAACCTTTATTTTCTTCATTTCTAATGCAGAAGGAAGGTTGATATTCTTCAATGGTGAAGACTTTGCACGAGGAGCAGATGAAATAGGTTCAGTTTCTTCAGGCATGGCTAATGCAGTCGCCCTGGCATTCTCAGATTCTTCAGGCGCTGCAGCAGATTTTTCGGCTGCCTTGAGTTGTTCTTCAGGCACAACATTTGAGGTTGCCCTGGCAATTTCACGAGGAGCTAGAATTTCTTCAGCAGCCCTAGCAGTTTCTTCAGTAGCTTGATTTTCAGCTGCGCTTTCAGTTTCTTCAGTGAGGTGAATTTCGTCTTGCGAAGAAGTTGCACCAGTGAGCTTGAGGGACTTGGAAAGCTTGATGAATTTGAATTTCGCGCATAGACAATTAGCACGGTGTGTGTTAAATTCATCACTGCAGCCTTTGATTTCATTTTTCAATTTCACAAGGTCATTAGGAGACATGTTCACAACATTTTTCTTCAGGAAACGTTCTTTCCTGTATTGATCCTTCTTGGTTCGTCTAGCTTGTTCAAACTTCCATTTTTCCTCACCTATGAAAGCATCCAGCATGTGACTTTGTCTAGGAGTGAGGTTCATCTCAGGGAGAGGTGCATTGGGATCTTTCTGCCAAAGAACAATGTAGTCAAGGATCTTCTTCTAATACAACATGAGAGGCGCATAACTGCCCTTGGCTCTAGCGGCCTTCATCTCCCTATCTCTGATGATTTTAGCAAGTTCTTCATCATCAGCTTCATCAACATTAAACAAAACATGAAAAGCTACTATCTTTTGAGGACTTGGCCTCTTTCCTCGTGTAGAAGTGGTCTTCACTTTCAGCAAAGTTGTACCTGGTGAAGATTGTGGTGTGGCTGAAGAACTTGCAGAGGCTCCCGATGCAATTGAAAACCCTGCAGTCCTTTGACATGTTGCGAGGTGCACATGTGTTGAAGACTTTGCAACAACAGTTGAGGATTGTGCAGCAACAGAGGGAATTGGAGCGGCCTTTGAAAAAGTTGCTTGAGTAATTTGTCCTTAGGGCTTTGAATTTGAAGGGCCAGGCCGTGAGGGCATTGCTGTTGAGGTACTTGGCTTGATGACCGATTTCTTCAGGATAGCCTTCTTAGGTGTACTGGCAGAGGCATCGGCAACACTAGCAGTAGCAGCATCAGTGTCTTCATTGAATTTCCTCAGTGCTTCTCTAGCTGCCCTTTGAAGTTTAGCTTGGCGCTTGGCCTATTCCTTGGGAAATTCCTCACGGCGCTAGTGGGATCAACTATTTGGCCTGCAGCCAAAGGAGGTCTTGAGCAAGTACGGCACGACGGCGAAGTGACGATTTCTGCGGCCGATGCGAGTACGACGAGGAGGAGGTCAAGGCAGCATAGCTCTTCCTCACTTGCATTAATGGAGAGTAGCAGCGGCGCTAGGTCTGAGAGCTTGAGGGTGAAGGTGGTCGAGCGGAGTAAATGAGGTAAGGAGAAGGGGAGGGGTATTTATTGCCACGGTGAAAAACCGCTCGTCCGAAAAATTTGGACGAACGTGCCCCTACCCTTTGCTATCCTATCAACATGTGTCACCCACGTTCTAAGGAGTGGAGATACTGGAGATCGTGGGAGAGTTGTTTAATCCATTGTGGGATGAGGAACAGTTTGAGCGGTAAAACTCGAAAATTTGGATAAGAAAATGTTAATGTTTCATTCACAAATTCTTCAGCTGTTAAGGACCCAGTGAAGATTTTCAATTGGTTTCAAATAGAACACGCATGAAGAATTTATGAATAGACTGGATTGAGTTAAGCATAGAGGGGGGACGGGTCCAATCACATTCACTTAGAGGAAAAAACAACTTGAAGAATTAGCAATAAGTGAATGTTGTAGAGGACATAAAAACTCTTTCTCTCTCTCTCTCTCTCTATATATATATATATATATATATATATATATATATATATATATATATATATATATATATATATATATATATATATACATACATACATAGCCAATGATGAACTCAGTGGAAAGTTGAAGAAATTACAAATTTTGAGGAATTTGAAAATTTGAACAATTTCCAAAAATTGAAGAAAAACTCAAGTTGCAACTTTGTTTGGTGGCGTGACCCAACGTGTAAGAATGATGATTTCAAGCAACGCGTGCAATTATCGTACGGCTCT
>LR738711.1:334250452-334278482 GCA_902687465.1 Secale cereale | reverse complement strand
ATATACATACATACATAGCCAATGATGAACTCAGTGGAAAGTTGAAGAAATTACAAATTTTGAGGAATTTGAAAATTTGAACAATTTCCAAAAATTGAAGAAAAACTCAAGTTGCAACTTTGTTTGGTGGCGTGACCCAACGTGTAAGAATGATGATTTCAAGCAACGCGTGCAATTATCGTACGGCTCTACGAATCAATTTCTTCATTTATTTCTTCACACTTACAGTGTTGGTCTTCATTGATTAAAGAAAAACGTTACTTTGTGTGTTGCGTCTCAAAGTCATCAATTTTGCATAAGTGTTAGGATGTGTGTCATTTCAAAGGACATTCGAAGATTTTAAGATATTTAGCTCACACCGCAACTTGAAAAATCTCTTTTCATCTAGGAGCTTAGTGAAGATATCTGCCAGATGTTCTTCAGTCTTCACGTGGTTGATGGAGATGTTACCCTTGAACACATGACACGAATAAAATGATGACGGATCTGGATGTGCTTTGTCTTCGAGTGCTGAACTGGGTTGTGAGCAATCTTGAAGGCACTCTCATTGTCACAATAGAGTGGCACATTCTTCATGTCGATGACGTAGTCCTTGAGGTTTTGCTTCATCCACAGCAATTGAGCACAACATGAACTAGCATCAATGTACTCAGCTTCAGCAGTACAGAGTGATACACAGTTCTGCTTCTTTGAGGACCAACATAGTAAGGATCGCCCATGGAAATGGCATGTGCCGGATGTAGACTTGCGATCCACTCAATCACCAGCATAGTCAGAGTCTGAATATCCGGTGAGATCAAAATCAGAGCCCTTTGGATACCATAATCCAAGTGTTGGAGTGTGAGCTAGATATCGTAGAATATGCTTCACAGCGTTATGGTGTGATTCCTTCGGTGTAGATTGAAATCGGTCACACATGCAAACACTAAGCATAATATCTTGCCTAGATGCACATAGATACAATAAAGAACCAATCATGGAGCGGTATAACTTTTGATTGAAGTCTTTACCATTTTCATCGGTGCAGAGATGGCCATTTGTGGGCATCGGAATTTTGACGCCTTTGCAATCTTGCATGCCGAATATCCTCAGAACATCCTTGAGGTATTTATCTTGAGATATGAAGATGCCATTGCGTCATTGATGAATTTGTAGCCTAAGAAGAATTTTAATTCTCCCATCATAGACATTTGATATTCTTCATGCATCATGTAGCCAAATTCGTCACTGTAATGTTCATCGGTACATCGAAAGATAATATCGTCCACATAGATTTAACACACAAATAATTCATCATCATATGATTTGGTGAAAAGAGTTGGGTCAAGTGAACCAGGTTTGAAGCCTTTCTTCATGAGGAATTCCTTCAGAGTATCATACGATGCCCGAGGAGCCTGCTTGAGGCCATAGAGGGCCTTGCTGAGTTTGAAGAGTTTGTCAGGATGTTTAGGATCTTCAAAACCTGGGGGTTGAGCAACATATACGTCTTTCTCAAGCTTACCATTGAGGAAAGCACTTTTCACATCCATTTGATATAAGATGATATTATGATAGTTAGCAAAAGCAAGTAATATGCGAAAAGCTTCAAGTCTACCAACAAGTGCAAAAGTTTCATCGAAGTAAATTCCTTCATCCTGTGTGTAGCCTTGAGCTACGAGACGAGCCTTCTTCCTCACCACAAGGCCATTTTCATCTTGCTTGTTGTGATAGATCTACTTGGTGCCGATGATGTTGTGCTTCAAAGGATCTGGTCGCTTGACGATTTCCCACACATGCTTGAGCTCTAATTGATAAAATTCCTCTTGCATAGCTTGAATCCACTCAGGTTCCAGAAATGCCTCATCAACTTTGGTGGGCTCTGTGATAGAGACAAAAGCAAAGTTCCCACAAAAGTCATATAAGTGTGAGGCTTTTGATCATGTGAGAGGACATGGTCCATTGATGTCGTCGATGATTTTCTCAATCTGCACTTCTTTTGCCACTCGAGGATGAGCTGGTTGACGACTCTGATCTGGCTGAGCATTTTCTTCATCAATAGTTTCTTCAGGAGCACCAGTATGATTTTCTACATGGTCTGGAATGACATCTTTAGGAGATTCTTCAGTGGGAATGATATTCTCAGTAGCCTTGTACTTAATGGATTCCTAGGGAGGTATTTCACCTGTCACAGGAGGCAGGTGCTCTCTTTGCGAGCCATTAGTTTCATCGAACCGCACATCAACAGTCTCGACAATCTTGTGAAGATGATTGATGAATATTCTATATGTGTGTGAGTCCTTTTTGTAACCAAGCATGAAACCTTCATGTGCTTTCGGTGCAAATTTGGAAATATGATGAGGATCTCTAACCTAGCATTTAGCACTGAAGACTTTGAGATAACTCACATTGGTTTTCTTGTCAGTGAGCAGTTTGTATGAAGTTTTCTTGAGGACATTGTGAAGATATACCCTTTTGATGATATGGCACGCAGTGTTGATGGCCTCAGGCCAGAAACAGAGAGGCGTCTTGTATTCATCAAGCATAGTGCAAGCCATCTGAACAAGAGTCCTGTTCTTGCGCTCCACAATGCCATTCCGCCGAGGAGTGTAAGGGGCTGATAGCTCATGTGTAATACCAAGTTCATCAAGATTGTCATCAAGACCAGTATTCTTGAACTCGGTCCCATTGTCACTCCGGATATGCTTGATCTTCACACCAAAATTCGTCGAGGCCCTTGACAAAAATCGCTTCAAGATTTCCAACACTTCATGCTTAAATGTGATGATATGCACCCATGTATAACGAGAATAGTCATCAACAATTACAAAACCATATAGAGATACTGCATTTGTGAATGGAGAGTAATGAGTGGGGCTGAAGAGGTCCATGTGAAGCATTTCAAAAGGACGAGCGGTAGTCATGATAGTCTTTGAGGGATGCTTGGATTTGGTCATATTTCCAGCTTCGCAAGCCCCACAAAGATGATATTTGAGGAATTTGACACCCTTAATACCAAGGATGTGCTTCCTCTTCACAAGTGTGTGCAAGTTCCTCGTGCCAGCATGACTGAGTCGTCGATGGCATAGCCATCCACCTGAAGCTTTTCTAAGTACACATTTGGCCAGCTGTGGTCCTGTAGAGAAATCAACAATATACAGGTCTCCTCTCCTAAAGCCTTCGAAGACTTTGGATCTGTCATATTCTAAGATTACAACATAGCTGTATTTGCCAAAGAAAACAAGAATATCAAGATCACAAAGCATTGAGACAGACATGAGGTTGCATCCAAGAGACTCGAGAAGCATGAATTTGTCCATGTGTCGATCTTTTGAGATTGCAGCCTTACCTAGACCAAATACCTTTCTTTTTCCTTTGTCAGCGTAGGTGATATGCTCAGATGAGATGGTGATAAGGCAGAGTCCATCAATAGGTTCTTGTCATCGATCATGTGATTTGTACATCCACTGTCGAGGACCCACTCAGTAGCTTTGAGAGATTCACCCTGTAAATGAATTAGTACTTCTTACAAACTCATATGCTTCATAGAGAAGAATATGACATCAAATTAATCAGAATGAATTTTATCAATAAGAGCAATATATGTGAAGTAGAATGAGGACGTGAGAAATGAATGAATCATTTCTTCATGATTAGCTTGTGTCCTTTCAAGAAATCTTAGGTCTCCAGCAAAATCTTCAGATGTTTAAGTTTGTTTGGAGACCTGACCCTACATAAGAGATTTGTTATTTTTCTTCACCACCCACATCTGGAGGGGTGGCAAAGAGTTCATCATTCTGCGAGCTCCATATGGAAAGGGTGGCATTGCAGCCAGTGAATTTCATTTCATAGGCAAGGGTATAGAGAATGAATATGAGTAAGCAGATAATTCTTCGTGGACTTATGAACATAATGTTTTGAAGAATAATGCACATATTCATAATCCGTAGACTTTCCCTGCGAAACAGAAGAATTAGCACGATGATGTTCATATGAGGATATCCTCTTGAGGAATTTGGTTTGTATGACGACTTGGATCCATATGAAGATTTTGAGCTGGGGTTCCTGTTCTTCATGGGTGGTGTCATGAGGACATTCACTTGAAGATTTTCAAGATACCTTTTGGGAACCCAGATTTTCTTCATAGGTGGACCCTTCATGTAGTTAGTTCCAACACATCTAGCAAATACTTCACAATTCTGATTTTTGAACAATTTATAGTTGGAGAAAAATGACTCGTCACATGAATGTGAAGATTCTCAAGTAAATCCAGATAAGGTAGATGGATCTATTGGAGGTCCTTTTGCAGCAACCCATGAGGTTTTGGGATGCTGCTCAGGTTTCCAGTTGTGACGCCCCAAGACCAACACTCCAGAAGACTTCCATATATTTCATCATCGACGTGTGTTTTATTTGCTTGCTCTATTTTATTTGTGCATTGCATCATGTCATCATGCCATCAAACTCTTTTAAATAAATTGTTTGGATCTTGGGTCCATTTAAATCGACGGATAATCACAATAGTGATTTCTCTTTATAACATATACAAAGTCTCCCAATATTAGTAGGGAGCTATACTATAATCCTCCATTCTGTTGGAATTAACCATAACACACTTGCATATTAAACTCCATGCCATTCCACTTCAAGTTTGTTCCCCAAGATTTGCCAACAATTCTTATCTCTTTTATTGAGGCTCCTCTAAAAATCCGAACATTTTGGACCTTCCAAACACCCACTTCCTATTCAAATACATTTGAATTTATTTCAAATGAGTTTGTTTTCCAAACCCTTCAACTTGTCTCTCAACAATTTTTCTGGCTCACGAACTTTTAAATAAGTCTAGGAAAATTATGCAACCTTCACAATGTCTCACCAAGCCCTTTGTGATTTTATATATTTTCCTGTTTGTTTTATCAAAATGGGAGAAATGTTTTGACCAAAGGGAGGGGATGACTAGCCTCAACCTAGCAGGCCATGAGGCCCAACCAACCTAATCCTAACCCTCTCCCGATCCTCTCATAGTCTCTCCCTCTCACTCGATCCTCTCGGTTCCATCGAGCACCGCCACCCAACGACCCAGATTCCCTCGCACGGTCACACACACCAACGTGGCGCCTCCCATTCGGCTGCCATGCCTCTCCGCCGCTCTCTATGCCTCCTCCAAGCATCGACGCCTCCCCACCATGGCGCCCTGCCGACCGACGAGCCCAGGCAGTCGTCGTGCCCCTTCCATTAGCAACCACCGTCGTGTCCGCGTGTCTCATCTCCCCCGTCTCCGGTTGCTTGTGCTGCCATGGACGCCGATGTCGGTACCCTCCCTCGCACCCACGAAGTCTGGCTTTTGCTTCGTCGAGCCGCACCGTGTTGTGCCTCCTTCCTATTCTTCGTGTCTGGACGTGACCCAGCCTCTTAGTTCGCATCGCCTTCGTCACCGTGCCTCCTATCCCGCTGGCCATCTCCACCGCTCTTCGCGCTCGATCTCCCTCGACCTCACCTTGCCGTCATCCGTGCCAAGTCCCGCCGAAACAAGCCGAGATCCACCTCTCCTCGTCGTCATTTCGCCTTGCCAACTTCTAGCCAAAGGAGCTCTGCCCCTTTTCCTTTACCCCACCTTGCCGCTGCTGCTTCTCTGTCCGCTGGGACCCCATCTCAAGGCCAGGGACGCCATGCCTGTTGCGCACCATGGCTCTTGGAGCTCCACCCGAGATCAACACCATCTCCATCATATCCTCCTTGGATATACACACCAAGTACCCTGGACCGCCAAGTTCGTCTACCGCCGCCAAGTTCGACTACCGTCGCCAAAGGCTGAGACCAAGTACCCCTACGGTCCGTCGAGACCGGCAAGACACAAGACCGTCCGGATACTCGTCAAGTTAGCCACGTGGACTGTGGCCTTTAAGATCACCATTGACCCACCAAGTACCATGACACCTAAGTTCGTCTACGGAATATGTACCACTACCGTCGTCGAATACACATGTAACGCAAGTGTCAAGTTCGACTACCTTCGTGTGTACCACTACCATCGACCCTGGAAGACCCCGTGGACGTCAAGTTCCTCACCATCACCTCGAACATGTACGGACATGTACAACTACTTCCACTATCATCGCGAGAACGACTACTTCCACTACGAACCATGAACGACTACTTCCCTCGACATTTTTGAACCGCCTTGAAACGCACATTTCGTAGGTATAACCCCGAGACAACGCCCGTGGATGAATGCATGTTGTATGAGATACTCATGTTTGCATTGTGTTCGAGTTGTATCGTGCACGATCCTCTTTTGACATGCCAGTGTCACGTGGGAACCCAGTAATGGGATCACCCCACCTTCTCTTGAATAACACGCTCACACCAACACTTTCTTTTGCACCGACATCTCGACAAGTTGTTGGATCATCGGAATGTTGCCGTCGCACCATTTCCATTGTCGTTATCGTGGCACCAATTTCCTTCCACCATGGTGACCAAATGCTCCTTATCATGCACATGTTAATATTTCACAAAATTGCATAAAACTTGTATATGTCATCCGCATCATGTTAGCAACATTTTAATATTTAAATTTGTTGTTTGCATTAAAATTGCTAAATGACATGTGGGGATTTTGCAGAATTGTTGTTTGTTGTTTCTTGCCTCTTTTAACTTGCTTAAATAGTTAGTTCACTTATGCTTCACCTCTTTCCATGTTAAATAACATTAATATTGTTATCTACATAAATGAGAGCAAACTAAATAACTGAATGTGGTGTTTTGTTTGTGCACTTAGCCATGCCATGCATATTTAAACCGAACATGCATCATACTTGTTGTGCATCATATGTCATGTTTATCCTTGTGTGTTTACTTTGTTGTTTTCTTCTTTCCAGTTTGCTTCTCGTTTTAGCTTCGGTTTTGTTCCAGAGTTGTGAGGATTCGTTCGACTACGTCCACTTGTCTTCTTCATGGACTCGTTCTT
This sequence comes from Secale cereale, assembly GCA_902687465.1. Classification (NCBI taxonomy): domain Eukaryota; kingdom Viridiplantae; phylum Streptophyta; class Magnoliopsida; order Poales; family Poaceae; genus Secale; species Secale cereale. The sequence goes on along the minus strand of LR738711.1, from coordinate 334,271,536 downwards.
CTTCCTTGCGGGATCTCAGGGAAGATGACTATTCCTGTATATCACCTCTATCTTTGCTTTGCTAGTTGTCTCGCTCTATAGCTATGTCACGCTACACATTCTTGCTTTGTCGGCCTCCCATGATGCCATGAAACCCTCTAACCACCTTCCTAGCAAACCGTTGATTGGCTAAGTACACTTTTGCTCCGCCCCTCTTATAGCGTTGTTAGTTGTAGGTGAAGATGGAAAATGTTCGATGTTGGAACATGGATTCTTTGGGATAACACAATATATATCTTATTTAATTAATGCAGATATATACTTGGTAATGGGTGGACGGCTTGGCCTTTCGTTTGGTGTTTTGTACCACTCATGCCACCTTAGGATCCAATAAACAGGTGTTATGTTCCTTGACATTGCGCTCCTAACACGGTTGGGGTTTATGGGCCTCCCTCCATAATTTTCTCTGTTTAAAGCTTTTCCAGCAAGGCCCAACCTTGGTTTTACCATTTTCCTAATAAATAAAAACTGCATAGGGAGTAATTAACACGTGGATTCTGAATCAACCCCCAGGCCAGTGCTCCTCATGAGTGTTGGTCCAACCCAGAGCACTTTGCCGGGCCGCACCTTGGCAACTTTGGGTATTTTGGCTCCCGTACGCGTTGCTCATCCGACCGTGGCCTGAGAGGAGATACGCGCGACTCTTATCAGGGTATTGGCCCGGAGGTCTTGCTGGATTAGTTTTACCATTGTCAAGATATCTTGTGCATGGCATTCCGAGAACACTCGGGTCTTCTGAATTCGGAGTTGTTACTCCGCTGATCATGAGAGCTTGTGATGGGCTAAGTTGGGACACCCCTGGAGTTGTCAATATCCGGTTGTACATAACTTGACGCCATAACTCAAATAGGAATACACTACCTGTGTGAGTAACCGTGATGGTTTCTTTTCGAAGGGGTTCGGAAAATGAACACGGTGCGGTTATGCATGAACGTAAGTAGATAGGACCACTTCTTGATCAATAATACTTGTGACCGTTGGCATATATTCTCATCTCGCTCTGTCCTCGTAAGCTAGCCTCATATAATGTTTAGTGTTGCTGCAACCACTTTATGACCTCTCTACGCCTAAAAGCCTTGATAGTTTTGATACCCGGGAACAAGATTGATGAGTCCTCATGACTCACAGTTTACTACAAAAATAGGTGCATGTACATCAGAGTTTGACTAGGAGAAGTGCAAGAGCTCCAGTGGGAGTTCGATGAAGAGCGTGGGCGTATGTACGTGACGTACTTCGACGATCAGTAGTGGTTCCTACTAGGGCCGGTCGTTGTTATCATGTGTGGTATCTTTTTCTTTGTTTGATTTCGTCCGTATTTGGACTCTGTGTTCTCTGGATGAATGTTTGTTTGTTGTATTAATTGTGTGACGTGACGAGTGTAAGCCAACTATTAAACTCTCTTTCATCATGTTCATAACATGGGTTGTGTAAAGATAGCACGCTCGAGACCATTCTAGAATGCAGTTATGACTCTAAGTCATGCCTCGACACGTAGGAGCTATAGCCACATACTGGGTGTTACACCAGTAGGTTCCATCAACATTGAGTTTCTTCTCAAAGGCAATACCCTCTTTTCTAGGGTTCCTGTTCAATATCTATTTTTTGAGCGCATCACAAAGAGTTTGATGACCTTTGAGGCTTTTGTACATGCATGTCACATACAATTCCTTCAACCCTGCATTTTCATCAGTAGCATCGGTGGTTTCCTCAGTTGAGGAAATTGTCAGCATAGAAATAGTTGAAGAATTTGCAGCAATAGAAGCATTTGAACTTTCAGGCGAAGAATTAGCAGTTTCACGCTTGATTTATTTTAGACATGGTGGAATTAATTCTTCCTGAGCAGAACTGATATGTTGAGCAAGTAATGAATCGTTTTTCCTTCTGAAGATCTTCATAACTCAACCTAAGTTTTTCAAGATCTTGCTTGATTTGAAGAAATTCATAAGAAAGCTTCTCATGGTCGGTTAGGAGCGTGTTATGAAGACCACGAAGGTTTTTAAACTTAGACTGTAGTTGTTGAAGATTATCAGTGGAAGTTTGAGTTTGGTCCATTTATTCACCTAACATGTCATTGCTTCTTTCTAGCAATTTTTGAACCTTTTCAAAAGCCTTTTGCTGTTTTATGGAAATATTAGCAAGTTTGGAATAGCTAGGTCTGAAATCATCATTAGATTCATCATCACTAGACTCGGATGAGTAATAGTCGGTTACCTTTTGCACCTTTTGCCATAAGGCAAGGTGTGGAAGATGATGGTTCAGGTTCGAAAGTCATCGTTTAGAGTGATTCCTTGAACTCAACAAACCAAGGATCCTGGCAAGTTTGATGACCTTCATAGACATCAGAGATTCGGTGCCGGATGCGCTTTGCATTACACAGATGCATGATGAGTCTGAATTGATCTCGAGATAAATAGGAGCAGATGATACCCTTTGCCATGATGTCCAAACGAGTGTATTTTCGAATGTCCTCATCATTCCCCGTCTTGCACAAATCGGGAAGTCCAATTTCAGTGATGGTCCATAGCTCGTTGTTCATCACCAAGAGGAACTTCTTCATCACGGTCGTCCACTTTCTTCATGCCTGCAGCCGACAAAACTAAAACTCCAGGTGGTTAAACCAAAATCACGCAGAACAAGTGAGTACCTTGCTCTGATACCAATTGAAAGTGCGTTATATCGGCTAGAGGGGGGGGGAGAATAGGCGATTTTTACAAATTCGTCATTGAGGAAATTCTAACTAAGGAATTTCCTAAGCAATGAACTACTAGCAGCGGAATAGATACTTAGGTGCATGCACGACAAAGTAGTAGCGTAGTCATTATGATGAAATGAAAGCATACACAAAGCACAAGTAGCGTGTAAAACATGCTAAGCAGGTTGAAGACAAAAGACCGAAGAAATAGGATTGTGGAAATTGAGAAAGCCTTCAGTTAAATTCTTCAAACAGTATAGATCAAGTTCATCAACACATGAATGAGGAAATGAAAGGGCCGAGGAAATAGAACCAGTAGGCTTGGTGAAGAAAATGATTTGGTAGACCAGTTCCAAATGTTGTGACAGGTCTACGTCTAGTTAGGGCAGCTAGGTATTCAAGCCTGAGGACACACAGTCCCGTACACAGAGTCCTCACCGTATTCCCCTTGAGCTAATGTCACACAGACCTCGCCCAATCACTCGTCGTAAGTGTTCACAAGTGACTTCCAACCCTTCACAGACTTGGTCACCCGGCGATCCACAATTCCTCTTGGATGCTCTAGACCATTGACGCCAAACAGTCTGGAAGATGGACAATCTTCAAAGGTAACAAGCATTGGTTCCACACAGGAACACTCTCTTTCAGTGATGCTCAATCACTTTGGGTTTTAGGTGTTGGGGTTTTGGGTTTTTCCTCACTTGATGATTTTCACTCAAAGTCATCGGAGGATGGGTTGCTCTAATGACAAGTGTCGGTTTCTCTCAGATTTGCCAACCAACAAGTGGTTGTAGGGGGCGGCTATTAATTGCCCATGGAGCAGCCCAACATGATATAACATAAATACCCTTCAATGAAATGAGCGTTAGGTGGATATGATATTTTGGGACAGCTGGCGCATAGCACACCAACGGTCGGAAATTTGAGCTCTCAAATTCCTCAGCGCTATTATGTTCCTCACTTTTAGGTAATCCGCACTTGCAAATTCCTAACTCCTCAGTCAGAACAAATTCCTCAAAGAACAAAAGAACTTCATCTCTGTCACTGAAGAAATTGACTAAACTATGTGAATTTTTCAATGGCTTCACTCGAAAAGATTTGATAGTGTAGGCTTTGAGATGATTATCACTTGGAAATGTGTTTCCTTAGTTTTACCTCGACCCCCTTTAACAGTACAGTGTTTCCTATGACTCAAGAAAGAGAAAATAAAACAACTAAAACAAAAGTCTTCATGCTTCATAATTCTCGCATGAATATCCAAGTCTTCAAGGTCACACCAATTTCCTCACTTTCAAAGTCTTCAAGAAAACAAAATTATTCAATTGAAGACATACATTTTTAGGGGTCGACTTTCTTCGTAAATATCAAACTCCTCAGACTTATAGTACCTGTGTACACTCACAAACACATTGGTCCCTTAACCTATAAGTCTTCAATACATCAAAATCACTAAGGGGCACTAGATGCACTTACAGTAACAACGCAGGGTTAATAAATACATGAATAGGATAGGAATGCATGTGCGAAACAGAGCATTTGCAAACACATGATTTTGGTCAATATGGGTATTTCATTCACAGGAATTGCAAGATCACAGGAATGCAAAGAAGCATGGTCAAATTAAGTCAAACCACAAGAAAATGTACAGTTATAATGCGATTATTCTACTATCACTTAGTCTTGTTCTTCATGAATAGGAATTTGAGAAGGAGGTCCAAGTGTATATTAAAATACCTACTATTTTTCTTTGAAAGAGACACTGCAGGAAACTTTCCCACAGTTTTCTTTTGCTCCATTCCTTTGAACCAAAAGCATGAGAATAGTAGTACTGTAGGAAACATTGCAATTCGTTTGTTATTCCTTCACTTTTCCTTTCAACCACCCGCGACTCTAGTAGACAGGTTTGAACAGGAAAAATCCTACACTCCAAAAATGTTTTTGTACTACTTCTACTACTTTGGACCGACGCCACTACCCTACTAGCTCAACTCTCAGGCCCATCAAAATGTGCAGAAATAAATAACGATGGCTTTCGAGAGAGTCCATCACGGATAGCTAACTTACCTAGTACCTCACTGCTTGTCATATAGGATAAACTAATCGTATTTCTCATTACTACGCGTGCTCAGTGGACAATATATATAACATGTTGAGTAAAAAAGCAATGTGACAAGTGTACTACCTCTTTGGTGAAGCCATGTCCATCTTAGCATCATTGGATTGGTCGTGTAGGATGCTGTCGCTGATGTGATTGTCGGATGTGGGGAAGAAGATCTTAGGTGTCTGGAGATGGAGGCAAGGGTACTGCTCCGTTGTGATGGATGGTTTCGTCTTTGGAGCAGCTCCGGTGAGGCCGAATCAGGACAAGAGAGACAACATTGACCTGAAGTGGTATTCGAATACCACCTCTATTAGATGCAAAGTACATCACCAAAAAGTGCTAGATGGAAAACACATAGCCGCTCATCTCTGAACTTAACAGTCAAAATTGAATTTAACTGTCGAAACTGAATTTTACTTTGAAAACTGAATTTTGCCGTCAAAACTGAATTTTACTATCAAAATTGAACGCACTAGTAGCAGAAAAGTAGTGCACTAATAGTTGTAGCCACTCCAGTAGGGAACATACTACCAGAGAGCTGACGGGGAAGCTAGTCCTACAGCAGCAGCACCCGGAGGAGCAGCATGTAGTAGCATCTTGGGTAGCGGTAGCAGGAGCGCGAGCGAGAACCGTAGCTGCTTCTAGTGCAGTAGGACAACGAGCAAGAGTATAGCAGTAGCGCAAGCAAGAGAAACATCACGATCAAGGGCATGCGCATACTAGGCACGCGACTAAGAGCAAGAGCAGAGCAGCAACGCGAGCGAGAGCCGAAGCAGCAGCAGTAGGTCCGGCGAGAGCTGAAGCAGTAGCAACTTCTACTGGCGTGGACGTCTCTGTCGAGGGAGCCATCCCACTGTAGACAGACCTCGTGGATGAAGTGTCCGGCGACGCTGCCGTAGATGGACCCGCACCATGTTGGCTCGTGATCGAGCGCTGGAAGCACTGGTGTCGGCTTTCTGGGAACTAGGGTACCCAGACTTGCCTGCCAGCGGCCCACGAGGTGGCTCGTTTACAGGCCTGGTATGGCCCATCTTCAGAATCGACACTGAAGAGCCTAGCGAGGGACCAAGCCTCGTGGGGGGCGACACCAAGACCTCTGGAAGGGGAAGCCTCGTCTGGTTGGCTTCCGGGGAGCGGAGAACTCTATGCAACCCCCCACCTCCTAAGGTTTGCATGATGCATGCCATGACGACCAAGGCCAAGCGTGCCCCAGCGGGCGCAGTACAACGGTTTCCTCTTTGGTGCTAAGGAAGCAGGCTCAGAAGCAGAGTCCCGAGGAATCTGCCAAAGGTTGCCATTCTAGTGCACCAAGACAAGACCGCCAGGATGGCACGACGGAGGTCATCACCGAGTCCACCATGGCGTCAAGATGAGAGGATTTGTAGGCGAAGACCACCTTTAGTCAGGATAAGATGTAGTAGTTTCCCACTTCAAAATTGGCCGTTGTGGGATCCCTTCCCGCCAAACATTTTGGGGAAGAGGTCCAAGGCCACTATATAAGTAGGATAGCCACTACCCAACAAGGGGACGAATGATTCAGACCCTCACCTCCACCACCAAGCAAGAACACCTCACCTCCAGAGGTTGTTCATTCATTGTACTAGTTCATCCACAGCGCATGCCGAGGCTAATTCACCATACTGCTCGAGCAGGGCTACTCACCGCTAGGTGGCCTAAGCAAGGATAAACTGCCTCGTGTATCTTTTACATTCCTGTTCATCGTGCTAGTTCATGAGATGGCGAGTAGATAGATACGCGAGGTTGAGATCTTTGCATGCACCCTAGAGTTCTAACCTAGTAGGGTTTTGCTGAGCCCTGAATCCGACATTTGGCGCGCCAGGTAGGGGTGCGTCGAAGCTCCTCTTCGTTCGTTCGATTCATCGTCGTTTCACTGCCCCATGGCTGATGCCCGCCGCATCCGTGCCGAGCGCTGGGCCACTATCGCCGCTCACGTGGCCTAGATGGCACCCCCCGGCGACGGCATCCCCTGTCACTCTCCATCACCTGCTGCATACACTGCCACCAGCCAAGCCGCCCACGAGCAGCAGGATTCGTTGTTCCCACTCTCTGCGCGGCGCGACTTCGCACTGCAACCCCGAAAATGACTTAGGTGGATGCTTCGTCCTCCCACGCCCGTCGCGGCCCGGCGAACTCGCAGGCCGCGCTGCTCATGGCGCGTGAGCTCTTGCGCTTCCGCCCGTCCGATGACCTCTACGAAGAATGGCTGGACCACATCACCGAGCTCGTCAGCGCCGCAAGAGAAGATCCAGCATCGTGTCGTTCGCTGCCTCTTCCACAACCTCAGGCGGGCGATGAGGCCCGCGGCGCACCTTCTCCACCACTCTGGAGAGACATCTTTCTCGTGCGAAGGCGCGAGGCCCCCCAGCATGACCATCCATGCAGGGTGGCTGCGCGAGATAAAGAAAGCTATCAAGTGGTGCAACAGCCACAAGGGGAAGCGCGCGCACTTCATGATCCACCTCGTCAAGGACGTGCACCGCCCCATGCAGTGGCACACGAGCACCCGGAACAGGCTCGACCTCAGCAGCAAGCACCAGTCTGCACGGCGGGCTGCAAGGTGTTCACCCCGGAGCTCCATCGTGTCATCTAGCTCGGCAAGTTCAAGCCAGATCAACCCCCGCTTTATGATGGAACACCCGACCCAGCAGAGTTCCTGTAGCTCTACGAGCTGAGCATCGAAGAGGCCAGTGGAGATGAGAAGGTCATGGCCAACTGGTTTCCACGGCTCTTAAAGATGGCGCTCATTCGTGGCTCCTAAACCTCCCGAAGGAGTCGATCTCCTCCTGGGGTGAGCTGTGTGAACGCTTCATTTCCAATGTCGAAGGGACTCGCAGCCGTGCCCCGGCGGTAGGCAACCTGCGGCGCATCATGGAGCAGCCAGGAGAGACCCTGCGCAAGTACATGCAACGTTTCACCAACGTCCACATCAAGATCCCCAAGATATCCCATGAAGCCATCATCTCGGCGTTCACTAATGGTGTCCGAGACGTTAGGATGAAGGAGGAGCTCACCATTCACGAGGACCTGTGCTCGGCTCTAGATATGTTCAACTTCACGATCAAGTGCGCAAAGGAAGAAGAGGGTCGCCTCTCGGTCGTCGAGCTTCCTGAGGCTGATCCAGAAGACAAGAAGTCCAAGAACAAGGAGGCCAAACGCAAAGGACCGGCAATACTCGCGGCTGATCCTGAGATGAAACATGGGTGCAATTACCCCGATTCCTCTAAGTGTAACCATCTGATTTGCGCCTTGCACAATGTGCATAACCACAACACCAACTACTGCTAGGAACTCAGGGCCATCCGTGATGGACGCTTCGTACGCCGCCAGAGCGCGGTGAACGAGGCTACAGTCGTGGAGGTGGCCATGGAGGAGGACGTTGGGAGAACCGTGACGCTCTCCAAGGCTGGCAAGAGTGGCCTCGCGAGGATCACTGGCAGGGCCAGCCTCGTGAGGGCCCATGGAGAAACTAGCCTCACGAGGATCACTGGAGGGACCATCCGCGTGAAGATTCCTCCCGAGACACCGCTGCCCTTGCTCCGCTACCACCACTGCCGCGAAGGAACGACGACCACCATCAAGATGAAGGGGCTGGTGGCTTTCAGGAGCTGCACGCAGTGGCACGCATCCTGGGAGGTGCGAGGCCCCTGCATCTCATCACGTCTTCAAGCAGTCCGCCCGAGAAGTGAATGCAGTCCTCCCCAAGCTCGAGATAATGCGTCCTCTCAGATGGTGCAAGTGCGCCATTAACTTCGACTTTGCTGACCAGCTCAAGTACGCGGCCGCGGCCGATGCCCTCCCTCTGCTTTGCTCACCTACCATCAGCAACATGCTCGTCACCAAGAACCTAATCGATGGTGAAGCAGGGCTCAACGTCCTCTCCGTAGAGACCTTCGACACGCTCTAGGTGCCATACGACCAGCTTCGACCCACCAGGCCTTTCTCTAGAGTGACCGACGGCTCGACGACACCAATAGGACAAATCCGCCTTAGTGTCACCTTCGGCGACCGCAAGAAGTACCGCACAGAGCTCATCGACTTCGATGTTGCCCACATCAAGCTCCCATACACCACCATGGCTACAATGTCCTTAAGATGTCGGGAAGCGGCGGCATCATCGTGGTTGCCTGTGATGAGAAGGATGTGGTGTGCACTCTTGAACGCGCCTATCAAGCTACGCCAGTGGATAACCCCAACACCGAGGGATTTTCCTACCCTCCTAAAGCCGTCCCAAAGAAGAAGAAGTAGCTGCTCGCCCTGAAGTCTCACGAGGAAGCAACACCCGACGGCCGCGCCTCAGGATCTGCGCCCATGAACGGCTTGTCTTCCTCCCTCGCATAGGAAGGCGCGCCCGGCGCCCCTCTCCGATTGGGCTCGGGGGCAACGCCACGGGGGAGGCGCTCGGGCACCATCTGGAGGCGTGCTTCAGCGCACGTTTTCGTGAGAAGGGCACAAGCGGCAAGGCGTCGAGTGCTCATGAGTACATCACCCAGATCACCAAAGACTTGCAGGTACCAAGAGCAATGAGATGCGAGCGTCGCCCCACACCACTAAATGTAGCTGCCGTCCCGAGCTCGGGCTGCAGGCTGCGCGTCTGCATCAACGTCCCAGGGCTCTACAAAGTCGCATCTCAGGAGCTCTACTGGCCGTCCCAGGTTGGCCGGTGTGAGGGCCCTCCTCACAGCTATGTTCGCATGCCTTTCGGCCTTCCCTGCCAAGCTGCCCTGCAATAGTGCCACATACGGGGCATCCTGGAGGCTCACGAGGCCAAGCATCAGGAGATCCTGGTAGAAGGGTCACTGGTCCATCGCGATCTCTTGAAACCTCAGGAGCCTCGTGAGATCCTGGAGCTAGGCAACTCATGAGGAGCAACACTGTAGCAAGCGTGTTCAACTACTGCAACACTTCTCCGGCAATGGTGCCAGGTGACATCTCCCATTTTTACTCAGTTGGGGGCGCCCGTCGGGCTGCATCATCCTCGGGCCGCCTGGGTCCGTCCCTACGGCATGTCTCTGCTTCTTGTTTGGATTCAGTTGAGGGCGCCCCTCGGACTGCATCATCCCAAGACCGTGTGGGTCCGTCCCTACGGCATGTATCGTTTTTGCTCGAATTAGGATTGGCTTTGCTTGAGATTGGGTTTTTCCTGTGTTTTTTGAAAGTCACTTTTTTTAGCATTACTTTGTTTGAAGTGTCGTGCGCCCTGACCAGTAGGCCAGGGCGCGCAAACCGGCTACCCTTTTTGCCGCCTGGGACACCTCTGTGGGAACCGTACGCCGGGGGCTCCTCCTGGGGTTGTTACATGTAGAGGCTTAAGCACAACGCCTGTGCTCGGGTCCGTCCCCGCAGCGTCGACAAATCCTAGTGACCGAGCTCGGTCTGACGGGCTCGCCCCGCTCACTTCACCTCCCGAGGTCCTTGGTGCTTGACCTTCTCATGCAATGGCCTCCGGAGGTTCATTTTGGTTCAGGTTGCAGCTGTCACGCAGAATCCCTTGAAGACCAGGCGCAACCCTCCTTGAGGTAGGGCCTTGTGGGTCCCGCACTGCCCCACGGGTGCCCGTATACACCTCCTCTAGTTGGGTTGTACACGCCCGGAGTTCTCCCCCGAAGGTACCTCCACCCACGCGACTAGTGGAAGCCCCATGCTCCGCGCTAGCGAACGACATGGTCGAGGCGTGGAGATGCCCATGCCAAGTGGTAGCCCTATGCTCCGCGCTGGGGATAAACAATTGGGGGAAGTATGTTTGGAACTCACAAGGGAAACTCACACGTCAAGGGGGACCCCTGAGCATCGCGACTCAGGGGCCTCACTGGCCTCGTAGCCCCTCGCAACTTGGTCCTGTCCGTGGTGATCCGGATGCGCCAACGACAGTCGAGGAATACGTGAGTTCAGGCCCCGCCGACACAAAGCCTATCCTCGTGATGCTCTAGCACATAAAAACACTAAGCCTATTCGTACATTAAGGGGGACCCCTGGGCATCGCGACCCAGGGGCCTAACTGGCCATGTAGCCCCTCGCCCCTTGGCCTCATCCTAGTGATCTGGACGCCCCAACAGTAGTCGAGGTATGCGCGGGGTCGGGCCCTGCCGACGCATAATACCAAAGAAAAACATAAAATAGCAAAATCCAAAGCAAGTTATTACACATCATACTGTTTCTTTTTCAAATGCTCAAAGCAAAGTTCTTACGCCTCCACAAGGCACGACAAATGTCGCGGGGATAAAGCGGGAAGCAGCAGCACCATCATCATCTCCTTCGGCCTTGGATGCCTCCATCGTCCACCTGGGGAGGCCCGTCGTCAACAACGTTACCATCATCTTCCTCGCTGGCTCCATCCGCGGCATTGGAACGCTCGACCGTGCGGAACTATTGCAGCAAGGCTTCCACCTGCCCCTCCACGACTTCGGCGGCGACGTCTTCAATATCGGCAGCCGCAGGCTCAAGCAGGGTGCCAAAGTCGATGTTGGGGTCACGAAGATGAAAGTGATGGTAGATGTGCATCGCGATCGAGGTGGAAAGAGAGCAAGCCTCCGCTTCCACCATGGGGGCCATCCAATGGCAACAACTTCAAGCTCCGTCGCAAGCTTGGGGAGCGGTCCGGCGGGACCCTCCTCCGGCGTTGACAACAGTGCATTGTACCCCCTTCCATAGAAGGATAGCAAGGAGTTGCGGAACTTTTCCTCAAGAGAGACAAAACTATCATGCCTCGTGATGGTTGTTTCCTCAGCCTCGGCAAGGGACGTCGGGGTTGCCTCCAGCTCCTCCCCAGCTTCGCCAGGCGGCCGCGTTCTGCGACCTGTTCTTGGGCGGACTTCTTTAACTTGGTGTCGCGGTCGTCAAGCTCCACCTGGCGGGCGTTCAACTCCTTCTACCGCTCCACAAGACATCAGGTGTCATCGTCATGCTTGTCGGTGAGGGCCTGGAGATCGGCCTCCGCCTTGCAGCAGCGCTCTTTGGCGGGTTTCTCACCGGCTTGCGCCACATCGCGCTTCGCTGTGGCCAAGCCTGCCACCTCCTGGACATCTCTGGTAATGGCCTCGGCCTCACTCCAGGCCATCTTAAGGTACGCGTCGGCCCGGAGCCACCCTGAGATCAACCCCAGGCGTCCCATCACCAGGCGCCGGTCGGTGTCGCGAAGGTAGAGTTGGATCTGGTCCAGCGCAGCAATGGCATCTTCCAAGACAAGAGGCGTGCTGGAGGAGGCAGCTTGAGGAGAAGACACATGGGTCAGCGGAGCAACTGGAGCATGGATGGCAGGGGGCTCCGAAGCCGCCATGCCCCTAGCAGGGCCACCGGGAGCTGCGAACTCCAGAGTCAGCTTGGCCACGCTTGTGGCCGTCTCCTGAGCTGGAGCACCAGGGCCTCGGGAGGCGGGCAAAAAGTTGGGCCGTCGCGAGTTGGACGCTACCTCCGATGTTGGGTCTTGGCGGCAACAACAGGCGGAGCTTCAGAAAGTTGGGCCTCCCCCTCCTCTTCTTCGATGACGGCGGCCTACGGAGGGAGAACACGATGAGCACAACACCCAGAGTAAAAACAAAGGTAGGACGATATGCTTGCTGCTTGACGGTGATGTACTCCCTCTTCTTCTTGGACAGGAGAAAGGGAGGCCCAGGTTTCCCGGACGGCTGACTCGCCATGCGTCGTGGTACTAAGTCTGACAGTAAGAATAGGGGGTACGTAGGAGGAGGCAAGATCCTAGATACGGTAAGGTTGTACACAAGATGTTTACGAGTTCCGGCCCTTCACGGAGGAAGTAACAACCCTACGTGTCGGTGCCCGAAGGCGGTCAATTGGAATATGGATATGTGTGTGTGTTATAGGTGGTGCGAACTCTTGTACCGGAGGACGGTGTGGCTTATATAGAGTGCGCTATGACCCCAGCCATCCCCCGTTACAGAGGGTTCAATGTTCATAAAAGTAAGACGTTACTGATAATGCCTGTAATAAAGAATAATAAAGTCTATCATTACCGCGGAGTGAATGCCCGACCGTTGCTGGCCTTATGAGACCATTGACATTCAGGATTCGAGTGGTTTCTTGTATGGTCGAGTGGCTTCATCCTTCTGAGTGGAATTGGGTTATCCGAGAGAGGTATGCTCTCGAGCGAATTGACAACTTCTATCATCCTTGGAATGTCTCCGAGCTTTTTGGGTAGTGACCTTGGGTAGGGGACCTATGTCAGGCATGTGACCCTACCCTAGGTCCGTGGTATCATCAGTAGCCCTCGAATGGATTAAGGCCCGAGTGAAGAAGAGGGTTGAAGTTGATTCTGATCAAAGTCTGATGCTTCAGAGGCACCTTCCTCGAACCGGGGGATCGGGTTGGCTCTTCAACCTTAATTCTATTGCCTTGATCAATTCAGAAACTGTCGAGTGAACTTTCGAGTCTAGTTTCGAGCGCTGGTGGGCGCGCTGCTTTCGGCGCGATTGGCTGCTCTATGGTCTCTGGAATTCACAGGATTCAATGCGGTAAACGGACTGGATATATCTGGACGCCTCCATTTCTGCGCCGCCTTTTTCACCACGTATCGGGCGCGCGTCTGTTACGCGATTTGACAGGATTGCATGGGCCCACAAGTCAGTCACTCGACCGCCGGGCTATTATAAAAATCGCGGGTGATGCGAGGGAACTGTGCGCCGAACTTCTCCTTCTTCCTCTGCTACATCACCTCTACTCGCTCACCGCTGCCCCACCCGCTCGTGACTCGCCCCCATCGGAAAGGACAAGAAGGCGGCTCTGGAGCACGCGAAGAAGGCGTCGGCGACGGGGAAGGGCAATGTGACCAATCAGGGGTCAACATCAAGGACCAGGTCGCCGCCCGACTGGATCCAGGGGGGTTGGATCAGGTCCATGATGTAGATGGAGGATATGGAAGTGTTGGTGGAGGGCGGCCTGATTACCCATGATTCCTGGAGGCTGCCGGGGGACGAGCTCGAGCCACAGCCAGAAGAGCGTGAATGCGTCCTCCTCGCGACTCACGTTGACCAAGGTTTCTCTTTGCCCCCGCATCCTTTCTTTCGATGCTTTCTGACCTTCTACGGCGCCCAGTTGCACCACTTTTCTCCCAACACCATTACGTATCTCACTGCTTTCGTTTCTCTATGTGAGAACTTCCTTGGGTGTCGACCGCACTGGGTCTGTTAACACCCATTTTCTCTTGTCGTTCTCATTACGTCAAGAAGGAAAATCCGAGTGAAGCGAATAGGCATGTGATCGAGACACTACTAGGAAAAGGTCTATTAATGGCGCACCTAATTTGGCCATTAATGGCGCATTAGTGGTGCGCCATTACTAGCACGCCATTAGTATTTGATACTAATGGCGCACCACTGGTGCGCCATTAGTATCTGGTATACTAATGGCGCACCTGGGATGCGCCATTAGTGTGCACCTTAGTGCGCCATTAGTATGCCTCCCAGGGGCCAGGTGCTATGGCATACTAATGGCGCACTAAGTATGATGCGCCATTAGTATTATCCGCATAGTAATGACACACTGCGTGTCAATGCGCCATTACTATGCTTTGGCATAGTAATGGCGCACTGCCAGTTAATGCGCCATTACTATGCTTTGGCATACTAATCGCGCACTTTTCTCTGATGCGCCATTAGTATGAATATTAGGTTTTTTTTAATATTATTTTTCTGTTTTTTTTGCATAGATTACAAAATGTATAATTGCACAGAATATAGACAGCACACATCAACAACACATTCATCGAATACAATAGAAGATTAATCTCTGAATACAATTCATCATATTAGTCTCCGAATTCAATTCATCGATCATATCATATTAGTCTCCGAATTGAAAAGACCGAACAAAGATAGAACAATATATTACAAGTCTCGAGATCGCGAGTAGCGAGTTTGTCTTCGCATTACAAGTCGATATCGATCATCTAAACTACCATCACATAGAAGAGAGCTGCGGTCGTCACGATGAGCATCATCACGATGAAACTCGTTTTCATCCAGTTCCTCCAACGCTCCCTCCCCTCTCCCGCTAGATAGCGGGCGTATCTAGATTCGGCCTCGGCCCTAGTGGTGTACCCTTTGTAACTGTTACCGCTGAATCGGTGAACCTGTCTCCGACACTCCTCCCAGTCGTCGTAGACTCCGGGAACCTTACCCTTGTACACGACATACGACGGCATCGCTATATATATGCACTAGCCAAACGAAACGTTAGTATCAATTCACAGACAATTCATAAGCAATATATAAGTATGCAACAGAACGATCGAAAGAGAAAAGCAAGACATTAATAGCATCGATTACATCTAAGTTGAACGACTCTCGAAACCAAAGAGACATACTACAAGTTCATTAAAGTTTAATTACAACAAGAGCCAATCGATGTTTCAGAACTAGACACAACATCACTCCTTTCGACTTGACTCAATGCACCGGAGCTTGGATGAAGCCGCCGTCTATCGTGGGAATCATGAAATCACGGGCGTTGTCAGCCTGCATTTGTAGCATTGTGTCGATGTCACTGTTCGACGGTTGATTCCTGAGGTAGAACAGCCCCGAGGTACGAAGGACATCTTGATGGATGATTTCCGCAAACTCCGACTGGATGCGAAAGAAATCTTGTCTGATGTCCGCGTCCTGGATTGCCGACACGCGCGCGGCCCAATCTTTGAGCTTACTCGGTAGCAGAAGTTGATGATGGTCCCGTACGATCGCCCGCATGTGATGGATGGCGTAGTAGGCACCCTTCTGACCGCCAGGCGACTGCTTGACGCAGTAGAACGTCGTGTTGTGGGAGAACACGTGCTTGCCGTACTTACGAGTTGTCCTGGTGAAGGTGCCTCCAGATTTGGCGTAGCCGGCGAGAACATCATCAAGAACCTTCTTGACATTTGTGTAGTCTACAGCCGACTTACGGTCCGGGTCGAAATACGTGGCCATGGAATATTTGGGGCTTAGTAGGATGAGCGTGCACTGTGTGTCACTGCAGAAAACACGGAATGTTAAAAGAAGAACGATCGAAATCTAAGAATTCATATGTTACGGGGCGGTTGAGGCGGAGGACTTACTCGGGAAAGTAAGGCACGAGGAAGTTATCCTTATCTCGGTTTGCCAGAATGACGCCTCCAAGGTAAGAACTCGCGACTTGCCGGTCCCCAGCGCTGCCCAAGATCTTGGCACGCATGTAGAAGGGGTCGACTATCACGATGTCCGGGGTCTTGTCGCAAATGATCCGCATCTCCATACTCAGCGAAAATAGCCGAACGAAGGTGTAGTGCAGCGGATGAAGGTTCAACATAGTGTGGATGTCATCAAACCGCAGCACGATCGTACCCCCGATGGAGTTATCCACAAAGCCTTTGCCCTCCGGCACCTTGGCCGCGAAAACCGGGTACGCCACATCCTTCTGTGTGAGACGCCGCTTCTCCAAAGAAAGAACACTGTCATGCAGACTCCGCATGGCACCGGTTGCAGCATCGAGCATATTTGTCGGTAGCATCGGCCTACCCGCCACATGCACCCTCCTCATTACATCCTCAGGTGAAGGTGGCCCGTCCTGAGCACGGATCGTACTCGGTGCCGACTGGCTCGCACCCTTGTTAGTTTTTCTTTTGCGTGCCTTCTTCTTGATCTCCTGAATTGGGACCGAGTTCTGCTCAGAGACCGCCTTCTTTAGTGTGTTGGGGCTGATTATATTTCGCACCTCGCCTATCTGAGGCTCGGTGAAATCGGCAGCTAGAGGCGTCTCCTGAGAGCTGAACGGTAGACGACGCCTGTTGCAACTTGGCTTCTCCGCGGTACCGGCTTGATCGCGCATGTCTTTTGTTGGGTTGGGTTCTTGAGAAGGAGCCCCCATGAAGTCGTCACCGTACCCATGATCGGCAAAGTATTGATCGACGTTGCCAAATGTATCGTCGTCGTCGTCGTTCTGATCCTGTGCCATATGCATGTTTGGATCCAGTGGCATAGGGATGTCCGGCACCGTTGCGGCGGACTTGCCATGGGGACGACTTGGCGCCGGCACGACTGGCGGTGTTGTCTTTGGTGTGGTTTCCCCCGCCCCCAAACGAATCTGGCTCTTCGGCCAAAGCAGGGGCCAGCTCAGGCAGGCGCTGAGGGTCATGACGTCATCATCGTCGGCCCCGACGGGTCGAATCGGAGGTAACACGTCGTCGCAGCCTGGCAGCACCCGAACCAGTTGAACCCTAAACAAGTTGGGTGGCATCTGGGTACCGTGGAACAAGGGCTGGCCCGGTTGAACAATTTTGCCCTTGGCGACATCGACCAACTCGTTGTTCACGAAGTGCAGGAGAGTGTACGGAACGTCGGCGGCGCCCTGCGAAAACATGTAGGGCGTCGGCCGAGAGATGAAGTCCTCGGCCGAGAGAGGCTTAATTAGTTACAGTGATGATGGCGTCGAGCTCGGCTAATGTCGAGGCACCGCCAACGGCGGGCGTGCAGTTGACGGAGGGGCCGCTTGCTGCAGAGGTGCCGGCCGGCGTACACACGGGTGCATTAAGATCCCGTGCCGGCGTCGGAGACACCAATGCCGCCTCCGCCGTTGACACCAATGGCCCCGCCATCGCGTTCTGCGAGTTGCTGGCCGTGAAGCTGGGAATCGGGGGCGGCCCCTGTTGGCCGCTAGCAATCCACGCACTCAACTCCTCGATCAAGGTAGGCACAATGGCGGTGATCGTCGCTCCGAGCTGTTGTTGCACTTGCTCTTGGACAATCTCCGGAATCCGCGCCACCTGTGCCTTGAGTTCTTGAACCTCGCGCGCCTGGCTTTCCGAGCTGGTCTTTTTCTCCTTTCGCTCACCAGCGTTATAGTATGACGACCATTTTGTCGACAAGCCTTTGCCGGCCACACGACCAGCTGACGTCGGCTTCTCGAGCTTATCCTTGTTCTTCATTACATTCAACGCCCTATTTAGAGTCGTGTCCCAAGGGCTGCTCTTAGTCGACCCCGCGCTACTGCTTTCAGTCGCCTGCGGAAGGAATGTGAATCATTTAGAAATATGGCTTCATTAATTAGATTGCAACCATATGGAGCTAATTACGCGGGGGTGTATTCCTTACCAGAACAAGCTCAAGCGCCCTAGTCTTCGGATCCGTGGTCAGCTCCTTTGTTTTCGGGTCCTTCTTGTACCGGGCCCTGATAAAGTTCCTGGTCTGCTTGTCACCGTATTTATCGAAGAGGGGCGGTAGGCCTTGCTCGACACGGTCCGCCTCCTCCTTGTCCCATTTAGGCTCCGCCACTCTGTAACCGCCGGGACCGAGTGTGTGTTCCCCTAAGTTGAGCTCCCGCATTTCTTTCCGCCACTGACTTGATTCGGAGTGTGAGGCGCTCGAGCAAGTGATCTTGAATTCGTTGTAGTCATCTTCGGTGATCGAAGGATGTTTCTGCTTGATCGTCTCATAACTCTCACCTTTCTTGATCATTATCTTCACATTGGTTTTCCAAGTAGACAGGGCCTTGCTCATCTTCGTGAGGGCAGCATTGTTCACTTTATTCCCTTTGAGGCTTGTGTTATCAAATTGAGCGGGGAACTTGTATCGTCCGTGCAGTTTTGTGAAGAGGAGGTTGCGGTAATTCGCGTTGTCAGGATGCCTCAGGTTCTCGCTGTTGATCGAGACGGTGCTCCGGAGAATGCACCCGAGCTGAATCGAGTACCCCTTGACTATTCGTTCGGGCGCCGTTGGATTCCCGTCGGGGTCAACTTCTGTAACTTCCTCCTTGAGGGTGCGGAGCACGGTCGGCCGCCGGTCCTTCCGTTGCCTCTTCGGTTGGCTGCCATCTGTGCGTGCGCCGCCATCATCAGTGGTGGCATTCTCGGCGGCACCATCAGTGGTGGCATCAGTGGGGTCATCCTCCGCGGTACCATCAGTGGTCTCAGGATCGGTGTGGAAGGCGGCGTCCTCATACAAGTGAGGTTGTTCCTCCATCTCCTGGGAAAGCTCCCAGAATGCCTTCCCGCCCGAACCGCCGGCCTCATCGTTGTTGGCCATGTTTCTCTCTAAATAGGAACAAAGTTTGGTCAAAAAGTTGGTTATTGTCAAGGAACAAGATCATGGTCTCATCATTTAGGGTTTGTCGACACCGGGGCATCCTAAAAGCTAAGCTTTTATAATTGAGGGTTTTTCGACGCCGAGGCACCCTAAAAGCCTAAGCTTTCATCATTTCGGTTTTTATCGACACCGAGGCACCCTAAAAGCCAAGGTTTTATAATTAATGGTTTGTTGACACCGAGGCAACCTAAAAGCTAAGCTGGGCCTAATCACTTGGCTCTATTGCCGCCTATGGTTTAATGCAGCTAGAACAAAGGGGCACTTGATCCTACTTAATTAACTACTAAGATTCCCCGGCCCATGGATTAGTCACAAGTACCCATATGTCCTATTTTTTAGCAAAGTCATGCTAAAATTCACGGAAAATTTCAGCATGACCTTTGCTGAAAATAGGACATATGGAGTACCCGAATTTGCCGGAACGAAAGTTAATCGACATTCCAGCAAACTCAAGGGCCTCTCGGGGTACCTGCAAAACTATCACGACACGATGGCCGAAGATAAAACGCAGCAAAAATACCACTGGCATATTACAATTATTGTTTCCGCGCTATTACGCAGATTCAGGTTGCCGCAACTATCACAAATCCAACCATAAATTTCAGTGAAGATAGTTCACCTTCTATGTGTACATGACAAGAGCAGATCATAAGATAATACTACACCAAATGTGCATAAAAGGCAGTACAGTAAACACCATCTTGTTTATAGCAAGGCAATATAGCAAAAGCGGTTTGATAACACTGAGCTCTGCACCTAATGCAGAATATTAGGAACCTGGAAACTTGCATGTTTATGCGCTACTTCGTAAGTGACTAATTTAGGTCATTAGTTTTCATGACTCTACTTCTAACATCAAAGGAAAACAAAAAAACTTACAACGATACTACTACAGTAGCTAGAACACGATTATTAAACTTTTGTCATGAAGTCACGTAGGATAACCGTTGACCGAAAAGATAAGTAAACTAAAGAAACATGCGTCGAGTAACCAGTCAGGCTGACAGCTTCCTCTCTGCATGTTCAGCATCGCAAGTTAACACTTAAGCCAACAGAACTTGCATGTTCTGCGTTCATACCACGGGAGAAGATGAACTTCAAGGATCACAACATGTCATTTTTTTCTTTCTTTCTAGAATCAGTATTATCTAGAGCGTAGTCTCCAATTTAGTTTAAGCCGAGAGGTTGACTCCTCTGGTGCCGTGATCCCTGCCCCTCCTCGTGCAAACAACTAACACGGCAAGGAAAGATTTTTCCTTATGTAGAGGGACAAAATAAAAGTTCACAAGACTAGCTACTTGATTGAACGACGCCAGGTAAAGTAAAACTAAGAAAATAATTTGACTAATGTGTTTGAAAACAAATTAAGAAAAATTGAAGAATCGATCACTACAAAAAAATGAAGAAGACACAACTAGAACCGGTACAGTATAGCAGCATCTCTTCTCTCTATAAACACAAATCAAATCCACAGACATACAGACAGCTATAACACAAGTTAACATTTCTCCAGCCATACATATATATGCTACACAAAAACAAAACAAACCTCACCGAGTGGCAGATGCCCACCCACCGGTTACTGGCGTGATGATGATGATGATGCAGCGATCAAAGGTAAACAAAACTAATACTCATGCTGGATCCTAAGCTGATCGTTAACGGAGGTGGGATTATATGGTTTGCACGCTGTTTTTTTTTCAGTTCATTGGCTGCAATTAAACATTTCCATGACAGGTTTATTTACTAAAGTAGCAGCATACCGACGAAATTTCTCAGCTAAATATCAAAACATTTTGAAGATTACTACTAGCATCTTGGTTGTGCTTTGTGGTAGAACAACCGAGGCCAGAAGAGTCATTCATCTATTCATCCTCCTAATTTTGCCAAACAAAAACCCTAGTGATGCAAATCAAATTGGGAGGGGATGAACTAACCGAGAAGAGGCAGAGGGAGATGGCGAGCTTGGGGAGGTGGGGATAGACGGCGGCTCCAAGTCTCCGGCGGCGGCTCCGAGGACGTGGGGCGGCTCCGAGGCTCCGAGGCTCCAAGTCTCCGGCGGCGGGGCGCGTGGGGCGGCGTCGAGCGCTAGGGCTAGGGCTCGGGGGCGCGGGGGGCAGCGGCGTCGTCGAGCGCTAGGGCTAGGGCTCGGGGGCGCGTGGGTCGGCGTCGGCGCGGGCGTCGGCGAG
>LR738711.1:334144731-334249312 GCA_902687465.1 Secale cereale | reverse complement strand
TTGAGTAAGGGGAGGGGTGCGGGGGTGGTCGGCGGCGGCGGTTGAGTAGGGGAGGGGTACGGGGTGTCGGCGGCGGCGGTTGAGTAGGGGTCGGCGGCCGGTGGACCAGGCCGGGGGGTGCTCTCGGCGACGAGGGGGATCGAGATCGAGTGTCCATGAAATTTAAAAATATTCATGATAGTTCAAAAAGTGCCCATGAAATACAATCGAGAAATGAAGGCTACGATTTAAATACAAACGATCTTAGCTAGCTAGCTATCTGTTCACATTCTTCTTGCCCTTCTTTTTCGCAAATGGGGTTCTTCTGTGGAACGGACGTCCTTTAGGTAGGGTGGTCCTGCTTCTTCTTGTGGTGTATGCTGCTACTTCATCATCGTCGTCATGTTCGATCCTCGGGTCGCCGTACTTGTCGATGTCTTGCTCATTGGCTACTCCATCCATTCCGAAGATCTTCCTTTTGCCTCTCCTCACGACAACACGACTGGGCTTTGACGGGTCGGTAATGAAGAAGCATTGGTCAACTTGGGAAGCCAGTACCCATGGCTCATTTTTCGCGGTGACGTTTGCGCCCGCGGTCTTGGATTTGGCTTCGGGTATAACCATGGTGGTGAAATACCAGTCTTCTTTTAGGACGCTCTTGGCCCATCTGACACAGAACATCGGGACCTTCTCTCCAGCGTAGCTCAGCTCCCAGATCTCCTCGATCCTTCCGTAGTATCTGTCCTTGTCATTACCGGTGTAGGATTCCATCGTTACCCCGGAGTTCTGATAACCATCGCTCTTCATGTCCTTGGCCTCGGTGTAGAATGTGTAGCCGTTGATATCGTACGCCTCATAGGTCATCAGGTTGTGCTCGGCGCCCTGTGACAAGGCGAATATGAGTTGTTCTTCCGCGGAAGAATCATCATGTAAAGGGTACGACAGAAGCTTCTGCTTAAACCAACGCGTGAAACATGAGTTGTGCTCTTTAATTATATCTCCGTCCGTCCTCTGTTGGCCTCGATCATTGTATGTCTTCTCAATAAAGGTTTTGTGCTGAACCACCCAAGGATCGACCACGTCTATGTGTTAGCGTGACTAGGTTTGCTCTTTCAAAGTCGGCGAGTCGACCCTCGAAGTTGACATGCATTTCGCGGCGACCCTCACGGTGACCCGATCCAGCGATCCTGCCGAGGTGCCTGTTGACGGGCAGACCAACGGGGTTCTCGATGCCTAGATAATTCGTGCAGTACGAGATGCACTCTTCGGTCAGAAAGCCCCTGACTATGCTTCCCTCTGGACGTGACATGTTGCGAACGTATCCTTTGATGACACCATTCATCCTTTCGAACGGCATCATGCTGCGCAGGAACGTCGGCCCGAGTTGGATGATATCGTCCACGATATGGACCAGCAGATGCACCATAATGTCGAAGAATGCGGGCGGGAAGTACATCTCAAGCTCGCATAGTATCACCACGATCTCTTCCTGTAGCCTTCTGAGTTGCCTCACGCCAACAGACTTCCGAGAGATGACGTCGAAAAAGTTGCATAGGCCAAATAGGGTTTCACGGACGTGCGCGTCCATGATACCACGTATTGCAACTGGAAGTATCAGCGTCATCAGCACGTGACAATCGTGAGACTTCATCCCGCTGAACTTCAGCTTCGCCCGGTCTAGGTATCTGCTTATCTTCCCCGCGTAACCGTAAGGAAGTTGTACTCCTACGAGGCAGGTGAAAAACTGCTCGATCTCCTCCTGACTTAGAGTGAAGCACGCGGGAGGGTAGTCATTTCTGGTCTTCTTGGCCTTTTTGCCTTTGCGACGACTTTCCGTGTCCTGCTTCGCCTCATCATCATCATCATCATCATCATCATCATATATAGCGTGAAGCTCCTGCCTGATGCCCATTGATTTCAAGTCTGCCCTTGCTTTCGGCCCATCTTTGGTCCTCTCTGGCATGTTGAGCAGGGTACCAAGCAGACTCTCGCACACGTTCTTCGTGATATGCATTACATCAAGGTTGTGAGGCACACGGTGGATCTTCCAGTACGGCAAGTCCCAGAAAACAGACCTCGTTTTCCATACCTTCAGCAGCGGCTCAGGCGCCTTTCGCTTCTTTCCCGGCTCTGGCGCCTTTTGCTTCTTTCCCGGCAGTGGGCAATCTTTCCAATTTTTCAACAGCTCGTCTATTTCCTCGCCGCTCCTCGTACGCGGGCGTCCTCGGGGTTCGGTTTCACCATCGAACAAATCCTTGCGTTTTCTCCACAGGTCATCGTTGCGAAGCCACCTTCGATGTCCCATGAACACGGTTTTCGAAGACCCGGGATCTCTATCTAGCTGGCGATACGTTGTGTCATCCATGCACCTGACGCATCCAGAAAATCCGTGGACCACCTGCCCCGCGACATATCCGTAACCGAGATAGTCGTGCACCGTCGTGAGCAGCGCGGCTCTCATAGGGAAATATTCTTTCTTTGCGGCGTCCCACGTATTGGCTGGCGTTTTCCACAGCGTGTCTAGCTCCTCTTTCAGCAGCCCCAGATACAGATTGATGTCGTTCCCTGGTTGTTTCGGTCCTTCAATTAGCATAATCATGTGAATGTACTTCCTCTTCATGCACAACCAAGGGGGAAGGTTGTACATCCACACAAACACAGGCCAGGTGCTATGTGTGCTTCTCTGGCTGCCAAACGGGTTGACTCCATCGGTGCTCGCGCCCAGCACGATGTTCCTTGGATCGTTCCCAAATTCTAGGTCTTCGAAGTTCAACGCTTGCCACTGGCTCGCATCCTTAGGGTGACTCAGCATCTTGTCTTTTTTATCTATCTCCGGATCATTTGCGTCATCTTCTCGCTTCTTCTCCTCCCTATCCGCGTGCCAACGCAGAAGCTTTGCTACCTTAGGGTCCGCGAAATACCGCTGCAGACGAGGAGTGATCGGAAAGTACCACACCACTTTTCGAGGAGCTTTCTTCCTCTCCTTGTATCGAGTGACGCCGCACACCGGACATATGGTAGACTCCGCGTGCTCGTCCCGATAAATGATGCAATTGTTCATGCACACATGGTATTTCACGTGCGGTAAATCCAGAGGACACACGATTTTCTTCGCCTCCTCCAAACTGGTGGGGCACTTGTTCCCCTTGGGAAGACGTTCGTGCCAGAATGACATGTTCTCGTCAAAGCATGCGTCGGTCATTTTGTGTTTTGCCTTCATCTCCAGAGCCATGAGCGTTACTTTCAGGCGGGTATCCTCGGGCCTGCATCCTTCATACAATGGAGTAACCGCGTCTAACTCAAGTTGATCCATCTTGGCTTTCTCTCGGGCGGCAGCTCTTGCGTTATCGGTCTGCTTGAGAAGCACCTCTTGAATATGAGAGTCCTGCACCCAGCCCATCGATGGTTCAGCGTCGTCTGCTCTGCGGGCATCATCATCTTCATGATCATGCCCGTCGTCTGCTCCGGCATCTTCCTCATCATCATGTCCTACATCTTCTACATGATGATTGTGTACAGCATCACCGTCGTGATCATCTCCTGGGGATTCTTCGTCTTCTCGCCCTCCCGAGCCGCGGTGGTTGTCTTGCTGCCCTTCCTCATTTCTTGCCCGGCCCCCATGAACGACTTCCTAGTCATCTTCATCACCTTGCCACCGATAGCCATCCATGAAACCATGCAAGAGCAGGTGGTCCCGCACCTGCCTGGAATCCGGGTCCGCAATAAGGCTCTTCAGCTTGCATCTTCGACACGGACATCTTATCTCTGTCTCGTTCTTTTGAAGCATCTCGGCCTTCGCGGACCTCAAAAACCTATTCACGATGCCTTCGGTCATCGTGCGCACCATGGTCGCCCTGCGGGGTAGAGCAAAACGATATTTTAGAACCAAGAAAAAATTTGCCATGACTTTCCCTAAAAATAGGACAAAAATGAATGCTTAATGCCAAAATTCTCACCGAAACGGAAATGAATCAACATTCCGGGAAAATATTGGCAACTATCGCATTTCAAATACCGGTACACCTCCAAACACAAACACATATGCAACACAACAAACCTATGCAACACCACAAACATACATAGATCTAGCTATAGGCCATAAAAGTGCATGTGCACATTGTTTGTGTGGAGAACAACATAAATATAGCTTCCCCCCATACTTACCTACCAAAACAAGGTAATTTAACCACTTAATTTGAATGAATATATGGTGGAAATGAGGTGGAAAAGAGGAGGGACCAGAGAGGAGAGGAAGTAGAGAGAATGAAGAAGTGGGGGGGGGGGAAAGTGAGTGTGGTAGAGAGGCTGTCCAAAATATCTAGTTGATGCCCGCATACTAATGGCGCACCAGCTACTAATGCGCCATTAGTAATCAAGGTCACTAATGGCGCATTTAAAGTTGCTGCGCCATTAAAAGTTTTGCAAAAAAAAAACATACTAATGGTGCACTTCCGCACAGTGCGCCATTACTAGTTCAAACTAGTAATGGCGCACTTTGGGAAAGTGCGCCATTAGTAGTTTTTTAAAAAACAGAATAAAAAATATCATAAAAAAAAGACCATTAATGGCGCACTTCACTGCTGGTGCGCCATTACTATTTACAACTAGTAATGGCACACTATTAATAGATGCGCCATTAGTATGTTTGGACAGGCGCGCTAGTTAAAAAAAAATTGTTGATACTAATGGCGCACTCCGGGCAAGGTGCGCCATTAGTACTTCGAACTCTAATGGCGTATCTGTTGCAGGTGCGCCATTACTAAATACTAATGGCGCACTTGCTGTATGGTGCGCCATTAGTATCAATTTCATCTATAGCCCTTTTCCTAGTAGTGAGATGTGCGGTGGCTTATGCATTCAGACTAGGGGTAGGAGTACTTTTCCTTCTATAGTCCTTCCTGAGTGGTCAGAGGATGGCAGTCGACTTGGTTCTACTGCAAGGACATCCCGACCCCTGGTCAAGTGATCGGACACCGTCCTTTTACTCTGGACCGAGTCAGTCAGCCTCCCTCGTTGTTTGTGAGTCGGGCCGAGAAAGCCGAAGTAGACATCTTGGTCGAGTGAGTGGTTTAGCTGGTCCGCGACGGAGTCACTCGGATGGACCTGCTGGAGGTATTCCTCAGTCGACGGATTCAGCCTCTCCATGCTCGTGATCATCCGATGTGGATGTACTCGGGCACCAACGACATCGCTCGGGTCTACTCGGAGGAGGCCGCTGAGAAGACGATGGAGGGGTGGCTGAAGAGTATTACTAGGAACAAGGACAACCCCAGAGGGACTAGGAATGTCCGCCCGCTCGACGCACATCACGAACCAGACAAGATTCGGCTCTGATTTCCGAGTGAATTTTCCAATTCGTCTATGCAGATGTTTGTGAATCCAATTAATGCTTGATCAACTCGTTGCTTCGCAGCTCTACACTGAGATGTACTCAGTGCCCAACGACGAGCAAGTTCAAGAGGGGGTGGAGGGCATCGGCGAAGCTACTGAATGGAAGTCCGACAAGAAGACCGAGGAGGAGAGCTAGGACTCGAGCAGCAGCGAAGAGGTCGAGTCACTGCCTCACGATCCGGAGAATGTGCACGCCAAGATGATTCCCTCCAGCTCCCATGTATAGAAGTGCACTCGGAAGTCTTCCCCTGAACCTACTGAGAAGGCTCCGAAACAGCCCAAGATTGCAGCTACTAAGCCTCGGAAGGCCCTACCCAAGAGCAAGGTGGACGTTCCGATTGCTTTTACGTGAGTGTCGTTCTTCACTATTCTTCTCTCGCTCTAGAAATTTGATGCGTCTTTGTTGATTCATCGACCCGTTTTACTGAGTGTGCTCTGAAATCTTCAGCGCTGCTGCTTCCGGAACCTCTATGGAGATTGACAAGGGCTGCGATGATGAGGAGACTACAGACATGGCCACATCTAGTGCAGGTATAGTTCTTCCATAATGTCTTTGCTTTCATTCGCCACTCTATCAGTCGACTGAGTTTTCCTATTGGTTGAATGTTTAATCAGCGCCACCCAATGTTATCGAGTTGCTTGATGATGATGATGATGATCACGTATAGGTGCCCCGGAGAAGCACACGAAGGACGGGTTAGAAGATGTCCGCTGGCTCGGCTGCCTAGCAACATGGAGACATGGTTCGGGCCGCGGTCTCTTTTGTTGTTCCCGTGTCGACTGTTTGTCCATCTGCGTCGACTGTCCAGATTGCAGATCATTTAGCTGCTCCGACTGCCCTGCTGTCTGTGCTCTTTGCTACTCATCATGTCCCGAAGGACCCTGTGAGCGTGGCTAAGGAAGTCGTTATCAAGCAGGGCTGATGATGGAGCGGACGAAGGCAGCATATGAGGCCAGCATGGCTGCTTATAATGCTAGTTCAGCCCTCTGGACCAACGTCCAGGTAAGCCCTTTCTGACAGACTGTTATTCAGTTAAGATCTTCGATCTGAAAACCGTTGCTTTGTTCGTAAGATGATATTCCGCCCACTTGGTATTCTAGATTTTGCAAGGCAGCTCTTGTGATCCAATTAGTCCGGTTGCGGCGATTGGACCAGTGGGGGCACGTTGAGTGCACCCACTGCGGGCAGTCGTCTATGGACATAGAACTGATGTTGTTGTCTGGTTTTTACGTCTTCTACTCGTACTAGACGGATCCGGTCGAGTGGCGTTGGTGTGTTTGGATCGACACCTCTGGGATCACAAGAATCCCTACTACGGTTGCGGGGCGCGGGGTTGAGAGAAGAGCGGATCTAACAGTTAGCACATAGTTCCATTACCAAGGTTCGGGCCGCAAAGATTCTTAAAACCCTACTCCTACTTTGGTGGATTATATGTTTGTGTTCTTCAGCTAGCTATGGGGCGTGAACAGCTCCAAAAGCCGAGTCGTGAGGAGTTCTAAAGAACCGAATCCTTCTCCTAGTCGCCTCGGGGCTCCTTTTATAGGGAAAAGGGGTTGCCACAGTGGCACACAGGAGGTGGAAAGGGTACAGTGATGTGACGTTATCCCTCGCATTACATGACAAGGCGCATTTAATGCGCCTAGCTTAGGTGTCCTTGCTTTATCGGGTACAGGGGAGACATCCATCTTGTCCGTCGCCGCTCCTTCTTGTGTTGACACGCGCCCTGGCCTGCGATGCCTGAGACGCCATGTAGGGAGGCAGGCACCTAAGGTGGCGCAATGATGGGTCTTCACGAAGATCTGCATGTTGCCACGCAGGTGCCTGCCCAGATGGTTGGGTCGGCAGCTGCATGGTGCGGTGGAAGCTTAGTTGGCGTTGGCTTGATGGTGGCCTTGTAGATGTCCCCGGCAAGGGTCTTGCCACAGCGCCTGCTGTCATCCCCGGCAAGGTGCTTGCCGGGGGTCTTGTGGTCCTCCTTGGTTGGGATCCCGATAAGGGTCGTCGTCTTCTTAGTGTGCGTATTTGTCCTTGACTGTCTTCACAATGATCTGTATGCCACTACGGGGATGCCTCCCGAATCCTTGCCCCATGGGGGCAGTGGACTCAAGGGTGATCCGCTCCATAGGCGTGGGGCGAGCTGCCGCGGCAAGGGTCTTGCCGGGGCTGCTAAAGCTGCCCCCGGCAAGGATCTTGCCGGGGGAATCCGCTTCGTCCCTTTGCTCTTTGTTGTCTTGGCTTTGGGCTTCAGTCTCCATCGAGCTTCGATCTTACCCTGGCTCACCTACCTTGTCGTGCTTTGTGTGGTGGTGCCCGGGGCTCGGACTGCCCGTGCACAGTCTTAGGGGTACAAAAATCGTACCCCTCTCTTTGTACACCGACAGGAGCCCTCGCGCCTGGGCCACACAGAAGCGCGACACGTTGTTGGGCCAGGCCCAGAATGGTGTGCGGGCAGGCGGGACGGTTTTCACCGTGGTAAGATTTTCCACGCGCTGCGCCTCCCACGATTCACGCGCGCCGCGCGGGGTGGAGGGGCGTGCGTGATGTGGGCGGCATGCGCGGGGCGGTTTCCGCAGGCATGCGTCACGTCGCAGTAAAGAGGCGGCTTCGCGCCTTCCCCATAACCGGGGGAGGCATGGAGACCCGGCCCATTTAC
Organism: Secale cereale; assembly: GCA_902687465.1. Taxonomy (NCBI): domain Eukaryota; kingdom Viridiplantae; phylum Streptophyta; class Magnoliopsida; order Poales; family Poaceae; genus Secale; species Secale cereale. Next base: position 334,241,288 of record LR738711.1, on the reverse strand, counting down.
TGAATGGGGCCGAGGCGCGGTCCTCGAGGCGTCCACTCCCCACGATCACGGGGAGGGGAGAGGTTGCCTCACCCGTCCCCTCGGTTCTGCACGTCCTCCACGTGCCCCCCATGTGTTTGGGGTGGCGAACGGTGGAGGCGGGAAACCGAGCTGTCGCTGGTTGGGGCGGCGGGTCAGTCTCGGCTCCCTGCGCCTTCTGCGTCGTGATTGGCCGAGCGGGGCGGTTGAGCCCCAGCCCCGCCCCTTTATAAAGAGCGGGAGGGGAGGGACGGCGCCCCGCACTCTCCCATCTTCTTTCTCCTTCAGCTTCTGCTTCTTCCGTTCGCCATGGAGAGAGGAAATCCCGGTCCTTCAACGGTGGCGGCGAGGGTCGCCGCTCGACAACGCGTCCCTCCTTCTCCTGCACCCGCAGTGGCAGAGCCGGCCATGAGGGGAAGGGGGAGGGGGCGAGGCCGTGGGCTTGGCCGGGGCGCTCGCGGAAGAGGAGGACGGGGCGGCCCGCAGGCCTCGCCCCCACCAATAGCCCCTCCTCTAGTGGAGGGCCATAATGGGGATGACCCTTGCGAGTTCTTCGTCAGGCTGCGGCGGCCGCCGCGCCGTCGCCTTCGTCTCCCGAGCCCTTTTGCGCGGGAGATGGAGCTGGATCCGCCGGAGTCTCTGCGGCTGCACATGAGGGGATGCGGGATCAGTGGCACGCGGGTTCGCGTCGACTTCCCCGCTCCTCACGTGATGTATCTTCGCCAAGGATGGAAGATGTTTGCTCGTATCCACAGCCTGTCGGATGGGCTCACTCTCCATTTCAAGTTGATGGAGGATGGCCATCTTTCCGTCAAGGTCTTCGGGCACTTCGGGACTCGTGCAAGGTGCTGCGTGGAGAGGTCCTCCGATGACGAAGACTCCTCCTCGAATGAGGGTGACGAGGAGGACAACGGCAGCGACGACGAGGGCAGTAGGCGGCAGGATGACGGGTCCGACTAGGTGTCTGGCGCCGCTCCCAGTGGCACGGGCGACCCCATCATCCGTGTCGCCGGCTCCTTGAACTTCTCGGGGTAGTCCCCTTGGCGGCTGGCGTAGGGAGGCTGCGGAAGAGGAAGAGGAAGAAGGCGGGCGGCAAGGTCGTCATGTCGGAGTACGTGGGCACCGACTCCTTCGACGCGTACTGACGTCATGCCGCCTCGTCTTCGAGCTCTGCTTCCAGCGTCGCCATCACCATCCAGCCTTTGGGCGGCCACCAAGATGTTCTCTTGGTGTCTTCTGCCACCCGTAGCTCGCCTAGGCACTCGTTTTGCCCTTCTCGCCTCCTTGACCTACCTCCTGAGGAGAAGGACAAGAAAGGCAATACGGGCATCTTATCTCTTTTTAGTTTCTAAGCCTTCGGGCATCTGTTAAATTTAGAACTTGTAATCCCCTTCTTCATGTTTTTTCATTCCCTAAGTACTGTACCTGAATGGAATGATTTTAATGAAAAAGGGATGTTTGCCGGGTCATTTGTTTGTGGGTAGAACCCACAACAGGGAATAAATCCATGATATCTCTAAGATAAACATTTTCTCGCCCGGCAACAGGCCTTGCTGCCTCCCTACTTCGCTTGACATTTCTCATGCCCTTGGCGGAGGCAGGGATGATGTGGCTTTAGGCCCCTTGTCTCACCCTTTCGCTGCCGCGACTACGACCAAACTTAGTCCCAGGAGCGAGCCCTAGGGCCTAGAGTTATGGGAGCACCGTAGCTTAAGGAAAAGAACGAGGTTTCACATACCTCAGTCCATAATGGAATGCATGATAGGGGACGAAGAACTTATCTGAAGCCGCAGGCCCCGGCAACCCTTGTTTGCCGTGGGCGAATCTTTGCTCTCGTAGCCCCCGACAACACTGGCTTGCCGGGGCCTTGATGCTAGTCTGTTCCTCTTTCTTCTCCCCAAGTGGCTTCGGCAAGGATATCTATGCGTCCTGTGAACCAAAGGAGATAGAGGAAAGACAAAGAGATGCAAACTCGACCTCTAAGCTAGTGGTTAGCCGCTGCTAAGCATTATCAACCCTAACCTAGGACGAGACTCGACTCAGCATGCATGCTATAACTTAGGGCGCTAGCGCTTCATTTATTTATGCTCAGGGTCTGCGCCTGGCTTTCTACAAAGGGTTACATGCCTTGCCGGCAAGGCTTGTACAAAAGGGTGGCTTGCTGGAGGGCCCGGGCAAGCCGCGCCTTATGGGTAAAACTTGTGAAGATGCTCAATATTCCAGGAATTGCTCACCGGAATGGCATTTTCGGTGTCCAGGCGGACTGTGCCAGGCCTGGTGACTCGTTTTACCCGATAAGGGCCTTCCCACTTCAGCGTCGACTTGTTTGTATTCTCGGCCGATTGAACGCGCCAAAGAACAAGGTCGCCTTCCTCAAAGCTTCGGGCATGGACCTTGCGGCTATGGTAGCGACGCAAGGCTTGCTGGTAGCGTGCTGCTCACACAGCCGCCTGAAGACGATCTTCCTCAAGGAGCATTGCGTTATCTTGCCACAGTTGCTCTTGCTCAAGGTCATCATAAGCGAGCACTCGAGGTGACCCGTATATGAGTTCAGTGGGGAGAACTGCTTCTGCCCCGTATACCAGGGCAAAGGGCGTCTGGCAGGTGGCTCGATTTGGCGTCGTTCTGATCGACCAAAGAACCATCGGCAATTCATCAATCCAGCGCCTCCCGCTCTTGTGCAGCCTGTCAAAGGTATTTGTCCTTAATCCTCACAACACTTCAGCGTTTGCCCTCTCAGCTTGACCATTGCTTCGGGGGTGAGCAACGGAAGCGAAACAGACTTTGCTGCCGAGGTCTTGGGTATATTGCATGAAGTTGCGGCTTGTGAACTGCGTGCCATTGTCGGTGATGATCCTGTTTGGTACACCAAAACGGCACACTAGTCCGTTGAAGAACTTGACGGCTGACGGAGCTGTGACCTTCCTCACTGCCTCCACCTCCGGCCAATTTGTTAACTTGTCGATTGCAATGTACAAGTACTCAAAGCCCCCGACAGCGCGGGGGAAAGGGCCCAGTATGTAGAGCCCCTAGAACGAGAAGGGCCAGGAGAGAGGAATGGTTTGAAGGGCTTGAGCTGATTGATGAAGTTTCTTTGAATGAAACTGGCACGCTTCACATCTGGTGACCAGCGCCGTCGCATCCTGGAGGGCAGTGGGGTAGAAGAAGCCTTGCCGGAATGCCCTGTCGGCAAGGGCTCTTGACCCTATGTGGGATCCACATATTCCTCCATGTAACTCCGCCATCAGCTCCAGTACTTCCTCTCGAGGGATGCACTTCGATTTCACGCCGTTCGGTCTCTTTCTGTACAAGACGTCATCGACGAACTGGTACATAGCTGACCGATAGGCTACTTTCTCCGCCTCTTCCTGCTCCTCAGGAAGTTCCCCAGTCTGGAGGAATCGGATGGTATGATGTGCCCACGCTGGAGCCAGGGGCTCGACGGCGAGGACTAAAGGCATTTCCTCCGCCGTGGGAGTGGTTGTCTTGACGGCAAGAGCTTGACGCTCCGCCGGAGCTAGCCGTCCAGTGGTGGGCTCAGTGTCTCCGGCAACATCCTTGCCGGCGGCTCCGGGGAGCTCGGTGGGAAAGTACTTGTCGGGCCCTGATTTCCTCCTCCTGTTCTGCTCTGTTGATGGATCAATGGATGGCTGAGAAAGCTGAAGCACAAAGGTAACTGGTTCCACAGGTAGCTTGACGGCAGCACGCTTTGACAGTTAATCGGCGATGTCGTTCTCCGCTCGGGAACGTGCTCCGCCTGTATACCATCAAAGCGCTCTTCCAGCTTCCTCACTTCATCGACGTAGGCCTTCATCAACGGGCTCTGGTAATCTTTGTTGACTTATTTGACGACAAGCTGCGAGTCGCCCCTGACAATGAGTTTCTTGATCTCGAGGTCTGCCGCGATCCTAAGACCAGCAAGCAGCCCCTCATACTCAACAGTGTTGTTCGTTGATACCTCCCCGGGGAAGTGCATCTGGACTATGTACTTGAGGTGCTCTCCAGTGGGAGCGACCAGCAGTACGCCAGCCCCGATGCCTTGTAAGGAGAAAGCTCCATCAAAGTACATGATCCAGTTGCAACTCGCCTCTTTGCCGGGGAGAGCAGTTTCCTAGACCTCTTCATCAGGTGTTGCGGTCTATTCTGCAACGAACTCTGCCAAGACTCGGCTTTGAATTGTCGAGGTACTTTCAAACTTGAGGCCAAAGCTGGACAGCTCCAGTGCTCACTCTACAATTCTTCCCGTTGCGTCTGGATTGTGCAATATCTGTTGCAGAGGGAGGCGAGTGACGACGGTGATCTCGTCCGCCTGGAAGTAGTGACACAACTTCCTCGAGGCCATAAAAAGGCCGAAGAGCAATTTCTGCACACCAGAGTACCTTGATCTAGCCCCCTCCAAGAGGGAGCTAACAAAGTAGACCGGGTGCTGCATAATTTTCTTCCTTGGCTGCACTCCAACCGACAGTGTCGTCTCTACACCAATGGCATCATGCTCTGTCGCCGCTATCACCTCTTCATCAATTTTTCTCTGTGCCACTATTGCGGTGCTGACCACCTGGTTTGTTGCCGCTAAGTATAGCAGCAATGGTTCTTGTGGCCTTGGTGCAACTAGTACCGGCGTCGAGGAAAGATACCTCTTCAAGTCTTGTAATGCTGCTTCAGCTTCTGGCGTCCATTCCATTGGGCCTGCCTTTTTCAAAATCTTGAAAAAGGGAAGGGCGCGCTCGGCAGACTTGGAAATGAATCTGCTCATGGCGGCAATGTAGCCAGCAAGCCGACGCACATCCTTGACCCATTTGGGTGCTTCAATCTGCTCTATAGCTTTGATCGTGTCCGGATTGGCCTCTATCCCACGCTGCGACACAAAGACCCCGAGAAGCTTGCCGGACGGGACGCCGAAGACGCACTTCTCTGGGTTCAGCATGAGGTTGATCTTGCGTAGGTTCACAAATGTTTTTTTTGTAAATCCGGTATAAGGGTTGCCCTGTTCTTGGTTTTGACCACTATATCATCCATATAAGCCTCCATATTTCTATGGAGCTGGGGTTCAAAACCAATCTGGACTGCCCTTGCAAACGTCGAGCCAACACTCTTCAACCCGAAAGGCATTCGTACAAAACAGTACATACCACATGGGGTGATGAATGATGTCTTCTCTTCGTCTTCTCTTGCCATGAAGATCTGATGGTAGCCGGAGTAGGCGACGAGGAATGACAACAAGTCAGACCCAGCCGTGGAGTCAAGAATCTGGTCGATGCGCGGCAACGGGAAGGGGTCCTTGGGACAAGCTTTATTGATATCTGTGTAATCAATACACAACCTCCACTTCCCATTTGCCTTGCGCACTACCACTGGATTGGCCAACCACGTTTGATGGAGCACTCTTCTTACCAAACCCGCTACTTCCAATTTCCGGATCTCCTTTGTGATGAACTCTTGTTGTTCCAAAGCTTGCTTTCTGACCTTCTTCTTGACGGGCCGCGCATGAGGACAGACAAGAAGGTGGTGCTCAATCACCTCCCTGGGAACGCCGGGGATGTCGGATGCTTGCCATGCAAACATGTCGACATTCGCCCGGAGGAAGGTGACGAGCGCGTCTTCCTATTTGTCGTCAAGGGTGGAGCTTATGGTGAAAGCCCCTCCTGTGCCGTCCTCCTTGACGGAAACCTTCTTGGGGACCGGCGGTGTGGCCCTGGACCTCTTGTTTCTGCCGGTGGAGCTCTCTGGCACGTCCTCGATGGGAGCGCGACACTCCGAAGAGGTGCGCTTGTCGGAGTGGGTGTCCGAGGTCTCACCGGTCTTCTTCTTGCCGGTGGAGCTCTCTGGCACGTCCTCGAAGGGAGCACAACACTCCGAAGAGGTGCGCTTGCCGGAGTGGGTGTCCGAGGTCTCACCGGTCCTCTTCTTCTTCCCTAACGGGGCTCCAGTGGCAGGAGCAAGTGCCCTAGTGGCGGCAGCTGCTGCAACTGCCTGCTGGTATAGTTGGTCAGCGCAAATCAGCGCATCATTCTTATCGGAGGGGATGGTGATGATCGTCACAGGTCCTGGCATCTTCAGGGTGTTGTAGGCGTAGTGTGACGCTGCCATGAACTTGGCCAGCGCTGGGCGGCCAAGGATCCCGTTGTAAGGCAAGGGGATCTTGGCAACATCAAACACGATCCTCTCCGTCCTGTAGTTCAGATCACTTCCAAAAGTCACGGGCAGCGTAACCTTCCCCTTTGGTTGGCTTCTCCCTGGGTTGACCCCCTGAAACGTGCCCGTCTCTTCGCGGTCTCCATCAGGAACTTACAGCTTCTCGATGACGATGGGTGAGAGTAGGTTCAGACCGGCCCCGCCATCGACTAGCATCTTTGTCACCTTGAGGTTGCGTATTGTTGGTGAAACCAACAATGGCAAGCACCCGACCGCAGTATTGCGATCAGGGTGATCCCCAGCGTCAAAGATGATAGGTGTGCTGGACCATTTCAGTGGCTTTTGGGCACCGGACGACGGCTCTGCCGCTGTAATCTCACACGCCCACTGTTTTAGTTGGCGGTGAGAAGTGTGCAGCGAGGCGCCGCTGTCGACGCACATGGCCTCCGTAGCCTTCTGAAATTCTTGGTCGCCGGACTCGTCGTCCTCCTCGTGATCGTCGTCTTCGGGCCTTCTGTCACGGCCTCGGGCGGGCCTCTCCTGCTGTTTATCCTTGCCGCGACGGCCTGCTTGGCCGTCACGCTTCTTGCCGGACCCTTCAGCACCATCCTGGACATTCGCCTTGTCCCCCCTCTCAAATTCAGCCCTCTACTTTTCAGCAAGGAGCTCAACCTGTCGGCAGTCCTGGAGATCATGGCCCTTGGTGCGATGGATCTTGCAGTATCGCTTACCGGAGTTCCCTGGCTTCTCCGCAGCCCCCAGGGCCTAGCAGGCGACACACCCGGCAATTTCCTTGTCGGGGTCACCCGCCCTGGTTTTCTTGGCGGAGCCGGCGTCATCAGATCCCTCGACGGCAAGCACGGCTTTACCCTTGCGCTTCCTGTTGCGATGCCGGCCCTTCTTCGCCGGGGTGGTAGTATCCTCATCTGAAGAGTCGGTTTCTGCACCGTCGTCTTCGCCGGGGTACTTCCTTCCCTCTTCAGCCCGGGCACATCTGTCAGCAAGAACATAGAGTTCCGCCACATCTTTCACCTTGGTCCTCGCCAGTTCTTCACGCATCTTGCGATTACGCACGTTCTGATAGAACGCGCTGATGATGGAGGCAGGGTGGACGTCAGGGATGTTGTACTGCACCCGGCTGAACCTCTGTATGTACTTGCGCAGACTCTCGCCTTCCTTCTGGCGTATGACGTGCAGGTCACTCGCTTGGCCATGGGCTTGGTGACTTCCAGTTAAGGCGCCAACAAACTCATGGCACAAGTCGGACCAGGAGGAAATAGAATCTACTCGCAAGTGCATCAACCCCAACATGGCGTTAGGTTTAAGAGCCAACGGAAAGTAATTCGCAAGCACCTTATCGTCACGGGCCTCGGCAGCTTGCATCGCGATGGTGTAGATGCTGAGGAACTCCGACGGGTGGGTCTCGCCGTTGTACTTCTCGCCAACGTCGGGCTTGAAGGTGTGGTGAGAGGGCCACTGGAACTGCCGCAGCTCACGGGTAAAGGCCGGACAGCCTACCTCGTAAGGTAGACCTCCATGGCTCTCCGGTGCTGGGCGGTCCACAGTAGGCCCCGCTCGCCTGTCTGACTGGTGGCGCGCTCCACGCCGGCGCTCGATGGTGGTTCGAGCGTCTTCATGAGCTCGCTCCTGAAGAACTTGATGCTGGTCGCCGTGGGTACGCGGGTCGGACGACTCTATGGAAATGGCATCGCCTGCGACGTCCCGACGAGTCGACACATGCGGTACCGGGCGAGGAGGAAGCGAATGCACCGTAGCTGCGGCGCTGCCGGTCCTCCCACCGCCGGTGCGCCGGACTCCATCGGAGCGTCGACCTGGGAGCTCCGCTGGGTTTGGGTCATCCTTGTTGGCGACTGCGACAAGGCTTTGGATGGTGGCTCTCCATTCGTCGAGTTTCCCCGTAACGGGAGGAAAGTCGAGGAGCAACTGCGCACCCGCCAGGGCTTCGGCTGGGGTTAACAGTAGCGAAACCTACACTGACCGGGACACGCTTCGACCCCTGAACTTCGGCGGGTGGGCAGGCCTTCTATGTCCCGAGAGTGGTGCTCGGAGCTCTTTCCGTGGCGACGCCCGGGATATTCGGCGTGACAACGCCGTTCGTCACGTGCTGCTTGAGAGGAGCGCGTTGTTGGCACCCGCGTGGCAGTCCTGGAGGCCCTTGTGTCGCCTTCGGGTGATGCGACAGCGACCTTGGAAGGCCCCACGCCACTCGCGGTGGGCCTGGCTCCATCTTTGGAAGTGGTGGTGTGTGGCCCGTTACCAGGTGCACAAACATCGCCACCTCCCAAACTCCGGCTACTGGGATGGCGTTTGTGTTCGCGAGCAGCGCCCCGGGTCCTTTCCGCGATCGGTCCGTTGCTAGCCCGCGTTGGGACGGGCTGTCCGGCTTCTGACTGGCCAACCGCCACCGTCTTCTTCTTCTTGGGCGCCATGATGATGAAGGAGCGTCGAACTAACTGCTAAAGCCGATTCTCACAACTGCGCCCCCTACCTAGCGCGCCAAAGATGTCGGTGTATTTGGATCGACACCTATGGGATCACAAGAATCCCTACTACGGTTGCGGGGCGCGGGGTTGAGAGAAGAGCGGATCTAACTGTTAGCACACAGTTCCTTTACCCAGGTTCGGGCCGCAAAGATGCGCAAAACCCTACTCCTGCTTTGGTGGATTATATGTTTGTGTTCTTCAGCTAGCTATGGGGCGTGAACAGCTCCAAAAGCCGAGTCATGAGGAGTTCTAAAGAACCGAATCCGTCTCCTGGTTGCCTCGGGCCTCCTTTTATAGGGAAAAGGAGGTGGAAAGGGTACAGTAATGCGAGGTTATCCCTCGCATTACACGACAAGGTGCATTTAATGCGCCTAGTTTAGGTGTCCTTGCTTTATCGGGGACGGGGGAGACATCCATCTTGTCCGTCTTCGCTCCTTCTTGTGTTGACACGTGCCCTGGCCAGCGATTCCTGAGACGTCATGTAGGCAGGCAGGCAGCTGAGGTGGCGCAATGGTGGGTCTTCACGAAGATCTTCATGTTGCCACGCAGGTGCCTGCCCAGCTGGTTGGGTCGATAGCTGCGTGGGGCGGTGGAATCTTAGTTGTCGTTGGTCTAACGGTGGCCCTGCGGATGTCCCCGGCAAGGGTCTTGCCGCAGCGCCTGCTGTCATCCCCGGCAAGGTGCTTGTCGGGGGTCTTGTGGTCCTCCTTGGCTGGGATCCCGCCAAGGGTCGTCGTCTTCTTAGTGTGCGTATTTGTCCTTGACTACCTTCAAAATGATCTACATGCCACTACGGGGATGGCTCCCGAATCCTTGCCCCATGGGGGCAGTGGACTCAAGGGTGATCTGCTCTGTAGGCGTGGGGCGAGCTGCCGCGGCAAGGGTCTTGCCGGGGCTGCTAAAGTTACCCCCGGGAAGGATCTTGCCGGGGGAATCCGCTTCGTCCCTTTGCTCTTTGTGGTCTTGGCTTTGGGCTTCGGTCTCCATCGAGCTTCGGTCTTACCCTGGCTCACCTCCCTTGCCGTGCTTGGTGTGGTGGTGCCCGGGGCTCTGACTGCCCGTGCACAGTCTTAGGGGTACAAAATGTGTGCCCCTCGTTTTGTACACCGACAGGTAGGAACCGGTGGGGGCACGCCGAGTGGATCCACTGGGTGTAGTCCCCAAGACCATGGTCGACTGCTGGCAGTCGACCATGGTCTAAGAACAAACTGCAACTCTTCTCTTTTTTATGTCTCCCACTCGTACAGGACGAATCCGGTTGAGTGGGAACCGATGGGGGCACGCTGAGTGCACCCACTGGGTGTAGTACCTGAGGATGATGTTGAGTGTTTGACTCAGCATTAGTCTTAGATCTCTTGTTGTAACACATTACTCTCTGCACTTCTCCAAGTTGGAATGGCCGTCTTTATCCTTATTGACTACCTTGTCTTTTTTGTCGATTGTAGAAATCTTGTGAGTTTGGAGCTCAATTCGTGGATCTTGAACAGAAATAGATCCAACTCAATCTTGATCTGGGGCTGGCCAGGGAGAACTTGTAGAAAGCAAAGGATGAAGCATATGGTATGAAAAGTTCAGACTTTGTCGACTGTATTTAAATGAGTGTGCCCGGCGGAACGCGGACACCCACAGGCTCATCTATCTATCATTATCTTTTGCAAAACACATGAAGGTAGCTTTGGAGCAGAAGGATCTTGATCTGGCCGCGGCGCAGCAGAAGGCGTAGGAGAAAACTGAGCATGCTGAACAGAAGTTGGCCTCATTCGGCAAGCTGGAAGAGGAAAATGCCAGGCTGAAGACCTCCCTTGACAAGGCCACCAAAGAGGTGACACGACTGAAAATGGTCAATCTTGCTTTGGACTACAAGGTAGGGGATCTCTCAGAAGAGGGATAAGCTAGAGACTTATCTGGGCGACCTTGCCAAAAATATGTTCCCCATGCTTGAAGGTATCTTGTTTTGTCTGACTGAATTAGAGTTGTCGACTCATATCCCGACTGTTGGCTCATCATATTTTTGTCTTTGTTGAATTCTGCCAGAACTTTGAGCAGGAGACTCGGCTGATCGATACGGGTCTGGATCCCGCGAATTCCCTTGTCAAGGACAATGTTGCGATGAACGTCTTGTGACTAGAGTCTCGCCTTACGAGCGCCACTGGCTACCTTGCCCAGCTGAAGGTGGTGATGTCTCGGATCGACACAGTGCTCTGGCAGGGAATGGTGCTTGAGAACGACCTCGAGTCTCTGATGGCTAGTCTTAATGAGATTCCCGGTTGAGTGCAAGAGTGGAAGAAGTCGTCCGCCCGGTGTGGTGCTGACGTTGCGTTGTCTATGGTCCGTCTGCATTGCAAGGAGGTGAAGGAAGAAAGGCTGGCTGCTCCTATGGTTGCTAGTACTAAAAAGCTTTAGTTCCAATCATTCATGGAGACTTTCCTGGAAGCCGCCACTCGCATCGCCGACAGAATCGACCTAGATGAATATGTCGCGCCTGCAAGTCCTCCTCATCCCGAAGAGTGAACAAACTTTATGCACTGACTCAATTTGCCTCGGAATGCCGAGTGATTTTGTAACCATTAAACTCTTTCGGGCTAGATGCCCGAGTACCTCTTCCCAAACCTTGCGGATCTTTATTTGAACTTGATTTCCTTTGGAATATGCTTGCCTTGCTTCTGATGCCTTTAGATCTTTTGGTTCCGAGTGGACATTGTACTTATGGCATAGCTCAGAAGTCCAAGGTACGTTGTACTTGTGGTGTAGCTCGGAGAACTGAGCCACATTGTATTTGTGGCGCAGCTCGGAGAGCCAAGGTATGTTGTCCTTGTGGCGTGGCTCGGAGAGTCAAGATATGTTGTATTTGTGGCATAGCTCGGAGAGCCAAGGTACATAGTACTTGTGGGGTAGCTCGGAGAGCCAAGGTACGTTGACTTGTGGTGTAGCTCGGAGCGTCGCCGAGTCCTAGAGTGAGAGGGTTGCTCTTCACTCGGGGTGTTTTTTAAACTTAGGCGATTACGGGGTCGCAGCTAAGCCCCGAAGTTTGAGGGTTGCTCTTTACTCGGAGTTTTTTTTTGAAACTTAGGCGATTACGGTGTCGCAGCTAAGCCCCCAAGTGGGAGGGTTGCTCTTCACTCGGGGTGGATTTGTAACTTGGGTGATTACGGGGTCGCACCTAAGCCCCGGGGTGAAAGGGTTGCTCTTCACTCGGTGAGTTCTTGTAGCATAGGCGAATCAGATTCACAGCTAAGCTCTCACTATTCACAGCTAAGCTCCCGAGTGAGAGAGTCGCTCTTCACTCGGAGTGTTTTTTTAACTTAGGCGATTACGGGGTCGCAGCTAAGCTCCCGAGTGAGAGGGTTGCTCTTCACTGGGAGTATTCTTGTAACTTAGGCGATTACGGGGTCGCAACTAAGCCCCCGAGTGAGAGGGTTGCTGTTCACTTGGAATGTTTTTGTAACTTAGGTGAATCGGATTCGCAGCTAAGCCTTCGAGTGAGAGGGTTTCTCTTTATTCAAAGTGTTTTTCAAACTTAGGCAAATCGGATTCGCAGCTGAGCCACCCACTAGGGGATTTGAGAACATGTGCGTTTGGAACTACGATCATTATGGAATTGCCATAAATTTGTCTTTGAAAAGCAAACTGAAGGATTCATATTATAACTCGCCTGGTCCAGTGCCTTAAGTGTCAAAGCGGTGGAGCAGATCGACATTTCATGCGCGTGGCTCATATATTTTCTTGGCTACGTTGTAGAGGTGGTGTGCCCCATTGTGGAGTACTTTGGTGATGATGAAGGGGCCCTCCCAGGCTGGAGCAAGCTTGTGAGGTCGTTTCTGATGTACTCGGAGTACAAGATCTCCTTCCTGGAACGCTCGGCCTCGAACATTGCGGTCGTGGATTCGACGCATGTCCTGCTGGTATATGGTCGAGCGGATCAGGGCTATCTCGCACTCTTCCTCTAGGAGGTCGACTACATCTTGGAGAGCTAGTTCGGCTTCAACTTCTGAGAAGAGTTCTACCCGAGGGGCGTTGTGCAGCAAGTCACTCGGAAGTACGGCCTCGGTGCCATACACCATGAAGAAGGGGGTTCAATCAGTCGACCGGTTCAAAGTTGTCCTTATCCCCCACAAAATAGATGGCAGCTTAGTTACCCAAGCACCAGCAGTGTGTTTCAGGTCGCGCATTAGCCACAGTTTCAACCCTTGAAGGATCAAGCCATTTGCCCTTTCTGTCTGTCCATTTGACCGTGGATGTGCTATGGATGCGTAGTTGACTCGAGTACCTTGGGAAGTATAGAATGCTCTGAACTCGTCTGAATCAAAATTGGAGCCATTATCCGTGATGATGCTGTGAGGGACTCCATATCGGAATATCAGTTCCTTGATGAACCTGACGGCGGTGCTCGCGCCGAGGTTCTTGATTGGCTTGGCTTTGATCCATTTGGTAAACTTGTCGATTGCCATGAGAAAATGAGTGAAGCCGCTCCTGCCTGTCTTGAAGGGCCCAACCATGTCTAATCCCCAAACAGCAAGCGGCCAAACCAATGGGATAGTCTTCAAGGAAGACGCAGGTTTGTGGGACATGTTTGAGTAGAATTGACAGCCCTCGCATTTGTCGACGATATCTTTCGCCATCTCGTTCGCAGGGGGCCAGTAAAACCTGGCTCAGTATGCCTTGGCCATGATGGTCCGGGAGGAAGCATGGTGGCCGCAGGTTCCCGACTAAATCTCATTCAGGATCATTCGACCATCCTGAGGGGTGATGCAATGCTGAGCAACTCCCGTGACACTTTCTATGTAGAGCTGACCCTGTATCACAGTGAAAGCTTTCGATCCACGGACAATCTGATGAGCCTCATCCTCATCTTCTGGGAGCTCCTGCCTGAGCAAGTACGCAATTTATGGAACTGTCTAGCCGGGTGTGATCACCAAGACTTCCATGATCAAGTCGACCATGGCTGGGACTTCAATTTCAGTCGGGTTAGATGCACTTATAGGTTGCGGGGGATCTTCTGTGAAGGGGTCTTCCTTGACTGATGGGGTGTGTAGATGCACCAAGAACACATTTTTGGGGATAGGTTTCTGAGTGGAGCCTATCTTTGCAAGATCATCAGCAAGCTGATTCTTGATTCTAGGCACATGGTGGAGCTCTAAACCTTCGAACATCTTTCCTAGCTTCCGTACTGCGCTGCAATAACTGTTCTTCGATGGGCTCCTGACGTCCCATTCCTTCATTACTTGATTGACTACTAAGTCCGATTCGCCGTACACCCTTAGACGACGGACACCGAGTTAAATGGCCGTACGCAACCCGTACAAAAGCGCCTCATATTCACCTTTGTTATTCGAAGAATCAAACTAAACTTGCAGGACATAACTAAGCTTGTCGCCTCTGGGGGCCACCAAAACCACACCTGCACCGGATCCGTTCAACATCTTGGACCCATCGAAGAACATAGTCCAATGATCTGACTGGATCTGAGTTGGTTGCTCCTGTTCGATCCACTCGGCAACGAAATCTGCTATTGCCTGAGACTTGATAGCTTTCTTTGCCTCAAACTTGATATCCAGCAGAAGGAGTTCAATCGCCCATTTAGCCACGCGACTGGTTGCATCCCGATTGTTAAGAATTTCATATAATCGAGCATCGCTGACGACTGAAATTGAATGATCTCAGAAGTAGTGTGCAACTTTCTTGGTGGTCAATTAGATCCCATACACAAGTTTCTGATAATACAGATATCTCTGCTTGTATGGAGTCAAGACTTCAGAAATGTAATAGACTAGGCATTGAACTATGTAGGTTTTGCCGTTTTCTTCCCGCTCGACTGTGAGTACTGTGCTAACAACTTGTCCAGTGGCTGCGATGTACAATAATAGAGGCTCTTTCCTGACTAAGGCATCAAGTATCGGCTGGGTGGAAAGCAGGGCTTTGAGTTCCTCGAACGCTACTTCAGCTTCAGAATTCCACTCGAACTTTTAAGATTTCTTCATCAGTCAGTAGAGAGGTAATGCCTTCTCACCGAGATGAGAGATGAATCGAATCGATGTGGCCAAACAACTAGTAAGCTTTTGAACATCGTTTATACGCATGGGGCGTTTCATTCAGAGGATAGCGCTGATCTTTTCTGGGTTAGCGTTGATCCCTCGCTCGGAAACGAGGAAACCGACTAACTTGCCGCCTAGGACTCCAAATGTGCACTTCGACGGGTTGAGCTTGATATCATAACTTCTCAGGTTTGCGAACGTTTTAGCGAGGGCAGTCAGTAGGTCAGAACCTTTACGTGACTTGACCATGATGTCTTCCATGTATGCTTACACATTCCGACTAATTTTCTTCAGTACACACTTTTGTATCATGCGCATGAAAGTTGCGCCGGCATTCTTGGGACCAAAAGGCATGGTAACATAACAAAAACACCCGAATGGGGTGATGAAGTCTGTTTTTATTTCATCGGGCCCAAACATTCGGATCTGATTGTACCCGGAATATGCATCCAAAAAAGACAAACGCTCACACCCTGCAGTCGACTCGACGATTTGATCGATGCAAGGGAGAGGGAAATGATCTTTCGGGCAGGCCCGATTGACATGTTTGAAATCGATGCACATGTGGAGCGACTTGTTCTTCTTGGGGACCATAACTACAATGGCAAGCCACTTGGAGTGGTAAATCTCGCGAATGAACTCAGCTGCCAGAAGCCGAGCCACCTCTTTGCCAATTGCTTTCCTCTTCTCAGCGGCAGACCACCGGAGATGTTCCTTCATAGGTTTCACTTTCGGGTCGACCCGCAAACGGTGCTCAGCCAGTCCCCTGGGTACACCTGGCATGTCGTATGGTTTCCATGCAACGATGTCCCAGTTCTCACGGAGAAACTTGATGAACGCTTCTTCCTATTTGTTGTCGAGTGTTGTTGAGATGTGAGTCGGAGCGGTCATTGGGGTCGGTAGGATGAATATGCACATGGTTCATATCTCCTGCCGACAGGAATGCTAACTCGGAAGCAGGCTTCTTAGCATGCAACAAATCACTCAGATCCACATTCTTCTAGTATTCTTCCATTTCTACTACTGCCCTCTACTCATCAGCAATTTTGAGCCTTTCTAGAAGCATTATTCTGCTTTCTGCCGATCTCCAGTGACAGTGATCATGCCCTTACGTCCTGGCATCTTCAGTTTGAGGCATACATAACATGGTCGAGCCATGAAATGGGCATAGGCGAGCCGGCCTAGAATTGCATGGTAAGCATTGTGGAAGTCCACCACTTCGATTGTCAGCTTTTCTTAGCGGTAGTGTGTCGAGTCGCCGAAAACCACGTCAAGGGTGATTTGACCAAGTGAGTCGGCCTTCTTTCCGAGGATGACTCCCTGAAATCTCATGTTGGTCTCACTCAGGTTGGACATCGGAATGCCCATTCCCCGGAGGGTTTCAACGTACAGGATATTCAGACCATTGTAGCTATCCATTAGAAATTTAGTCAACCGCGTATCGTCGAAAACTGGGTCGACCACCAACGCTTGCCGCCCAGGGGTAGCGATGTGCGTGGGGTGATCGCACTGGTCGAATTTGATGGGAGTCTTAGACAATTTTAAGTATGTCGTGGTTGCTGGAGCAACCATGTTGACTTCTCTGTTGATAACTTTCAGTCGACTCTTGATTTCAATGTCAGCAAAAATCATCAAGGTGGAGTTGATCTGGGGGTAACCTCCATCCCCTTCTTTGTCCTCAGCCTCCTCAGATTCTTTCTCCTTCTCAGCGGGCTGGTCCTTCTAGAAGTTCCGAATTAGGAGCCGACATTGTCGAGTGGTATGTTTGGGGTAAATGAAATTCCCCTCTTCATCCTTCTTCGTGTGAATAGGACAAGGTAAATCGAGCACGTCATTCCCTACTTGGTCTTTCACTTTCTTGGGGATACCAGGACCTTTAGGTTTCCCTTTACTCTTCCTTTGGGTAACAACTGCAGCCACTCTCGGAACTATGGGCTCTGCTTTACGCTTCGTCTTCCGATTGGAATTCCCATCATCTTGGCCGACTGGTTTCTTGCCACCATGCAGTCGATCCACTTCTTCTCCGTTAGCATACCGACCAACTCTCTCCATCATCCGAGTTAGAGACATATCTCCCGTCCGACCGAACTTCAGGTTGAGCTCTCTGTACTGTACGCCGTCTTTGAAGGTGCACACTACCTGATGCTTGGACACATTCTCCATTGTATGATGCAGAGTGGTCCACCTCTGGATGTAACCCTCAAAGTCTCATTCGGTTTCTGAACACAATGATGTAACTCTACCAGTCCGGTGGGCCGCTTGCAAGTGCCCTCGAAGGTCCTGACGAATACTCGGGCTAACTCCTCCCAGCTGAAAATGCTCCCAGGGGCCAACTGATTAAACCAAGCTCTGTCCGAGACTCCCAACATTAGGGGGAGGTGCTTCATAGCCGCAATCATTGTCACCACCAATCTGTACAGCTACTCGATAATCTTCCAGCCAAGTATCTAGCTTCGACACACCGGTGAACTTCTTCACTCCTGCTGCTAATCTAAAGTTGGGGGGAATCTCGGCGGCCCTGATGGCATTGCTGAAACACTTGGGCCCAGAAACGGATGCTCTACTACCACTCGGATGATCTCTGTCTTGTCCTTCTCGGTGCGCCCAGTTCCTGTCAACCAGGCCTTGCACAAGAATTGATCTTGCATCAAAGCCAGGTCTTCAGGGATCCACCGGGATCCTTCGCTCGTCACCATGCAGACGCATGCCGTCATGTCGCTGGGGCGCGTACGATCCGTGTCCCGGAGGAGGCGTAGGCACTCGGCGGCGATCATTGTGACTGAGTCGGCGGTCATACTGATCATAGTCCGACCTAGGTGTTGCTCTTGACGGGGTCCACGGACCTCACGCCCTGGAGGAGATTTTGGGCTATGGGCCGACCAGACGGCATCCGCTGCCACCGATCTGCTATGAATCATGTTGTGCGACTGGGAAACGGCTGCATTCTCCTCTCCAACTGTTTGAAGCAGCGCCCGAATCTGCTGCAGGCCTTTTCCAGCCTCCAACTGAGAAGGCTGGATCGATTCTGTGGTGCGGGCCACAGCTGCAAGGTTCTGAATCGGTGTACGGAATATCCGAGGTTCGCGCGGGAACAACTGCAACGGCCATCGACTGGATTCAGGAATCAATCGACGTGCTCGATCATGGAGCGAACGCTGAAGTTTTTCCAGACACGCGCGCTCGGCCATGGTGGTAAGGCGCGTGGCTTCCGGAGCTCGAGCTTTTGGAGTTTCTCCCAAGATGGGGGTGTAGAGTGCACCTTCTTTACATCGGCACAACTCTTCCCTTTGCTCGGCAGTGAGGGGCTTGGGTATGTACCCGTCGTGGTCGTACGACTGACCATCGTTGCGGCCGCCGTTTTCGCTTTGAGTGAACCCTTGTGGACTGCGTCATGAGTCAACCATGAGGACCTCTGCCATGGGGTCACAGCTCCCGCACTAGAAAAGCGTGTCTACGGAGCTAGTCGACAGGTCGACCGGCCCGTAGCGGTATTCGTCGGGCTCGATGGACGTGACTTGGGGTGGCCGATTGGCGAGCCACTGCGTGCTTCTCCCATCGCTCAAGCCGCGACCGACCGGATCGCTTGCGGCGGCTTCCAGCGGGGACAGCTGACAACGAAGGAGCCGACCGATACTGGGTGGACGGCTGTCGGAGAAGGATGCCGCAAGCACTCGCACGGAAGTGCGCTGCCCCGCGGATGGGCAGTGCCTCGACGTCGAGGGAGCCTCTTGGAGCAAGGCGGAGTCGTTGGCGATGAAGACGAGCGCTCCGAGACGGATCTCGCGGCCCAACGCCAGACCACCGCTAGAAACCATGATGATGGAGATCGGGAAAAAACTTGCAACCTCACCGGAGGTCGCTAAGACACCTGCCCCACGATGGGCGCCTACTGTCATGGTACTAAGTCTAACAGCAAGAATAGGGGGTACGTAGGAGGAGGAAAGATCCTAGCTACGGTAAGGTTCTACACAAGATGTTTACGAGTTCAGGCCCTTCTCCGAGGAAGTAACAACCCTACGTTTCGGTGCCCGGAGGCGGTCGACTGGAATATGGATATGTGTATCTGTTAGAGGGGTTGCAAACCCTTGTACCGGAGGAGGGGGTGGCTTATATAGAGTGCGCCATGACCCAAGCCATCCCCTGTTACAGAGGGTTCAATGTTCATAAAAGCATGACGTTACTGATAATGCATGTAATAAAGAATAATAAAGGCTATCATTACTGCGGAGTGAATGCCCGACCATTGCTGGCCTTATGAAACCTTTCACATTCACGAGTCGAGTGGTTTCTTGTACGTTCGGGCGGCTTCATCCTTCCGAGTAGAATTGGGTTATCCGAGTGAGGTACGCTGTCGAGTGAATTGCTCTCAATGACCTTGGGTAGGGGACCTAGTTCAAGCCTGTGACCCTAATCCAGATCTATGGTATCATCACTGCACTCTTCGAGGCAGACAGGTGCGTCGTAGAAGACCCAAGACCGCCAACGATCGACAACGTGCATGTGGCAACCTATTCAAGTGGGAGGCCCCAGATCTGGTGGTCACCCTGGCGAGGCGTGATGATGCCTTCACCAAGTATTCGTCGGCATCATCGTCGTCAGAGAGGCCATGAAGGAGCTCGCTCTGCCACGGAGGGGAAGTCGTCGCCACCTCCTCGAGAGTCTCCTCCGAATCGTCCTTTCCCTCCTCGTCGAAGTCCTCGTAGGAGGGCACCAGCACCACAAGAGGAGGGGCAGGGGGCTCATCGGTGGCACGAGCCCTCGCTCGTTGAAGACAGGCGCGGCGGCGACTACGTCGTCCTTCTCCTGTTGATTATATAGCGGGAAGTGCCCCTCGGGCAGATCGCCAGGGTACTTCTCGAGCACGACGCGCCGGAGCTTGCCCACTTACTCGGCAGTCAGGGCCTCCGGTTGCAGCCGGAGCACGTCGCCTTCACCCTGAAGGGTCCACAAGAGGCGCGAGCGCGCCTGAAGAGGAGCCAACCACTGCTTCATGAACTCCTTAACGAGTAGAAGCCCGGTCAGCATCCCAGTCATCAGCTCCTTCGTCATCTCTTCTAGCAGCTACGCCACCTTGGGGTCGGTGAGCTTCTCATGACTCCACTGCGGAGGCTTCTCCGACAGCATGGTTGGCAGCTCTAGCCAAGAGCGGGAACGCTTGGCATCGACGAAGACCCACTTACGCCGAAAGTCCTCCACCGTCTTCTTGGCATTTGAGATTACATTGCCCTGATGGACCACAAAAAAGACAAGCCCCCCAGCGTGGTTGTTGGTGTTAACCCAAAGATAGAAGAAGTGGTGGAACAACGCGACGGACGGTAGCACTCCAACAAACGCCTTGCAGTAAAAGGCGAAAATTGACAAAAGGAAGGTGGAGCTGGGATGGAGATGAAGGGCGCAGATCTGGTAATGCGTGAGGATAGCAAAGAAGATGCTAGAGAAGGGGGGGGACGAGCCCCACAAAAAGGTTGTGCAGAAAAAGAGGTTAGAAGGTTTTACCCAAGGACTCCGGTGTGGCAGAGTCGAACTGAACCATCGTCTCCACCCCCCCACCCTCATTATGGCTGGATGCCAGGAGAGCGAGCACGGTGGTAAGGTCCTTCTCCTTGGTGATGATGGAGATGCTGAGGGCCGGCTCGAAGTCAGGAGCCAGGCACAGAGGAGAAGCAGAGGGCTTAGTTGTCCCCGAAGCCATCGGCGCTGAATTCGGGGGCAGGATTTGGCACATGTGGGAGTGCTTGCGGCATGGTAGAAAGGGGATCTGGAGCAAGACGAAGGGAAAGCAGAGAAAGACTAGAAGGGGGTGCTGGCCCCCTCCAGTCAAGTCAAACGGTTGGCGAGGCAGCGTGGGAAGTGGATACGCCCACGTCCAATACAAGCGCCACACGTTGACCTGGACCGCAGGCGATTGTGTCCCACGGCGCTTCGCCTATGCCCTTTGGCTTCGCGTCGAAGCCAAGTCCAAAGTTAAGCGTGCTCAGCTTGGAGTAATTTTAGGATGGGTGACCGACCAGGAATTTGGTCCCGGGTCCGCATGAGTGAGGACAAAGTGCGCAGAAAAGACTAGTATTGATCTATGGGGCCAGTCTAGATCCCGCCAGGAGTAACAACCACCGGCAGGTGTGTCCGCGGCGTTACAAGTTGGTATCAGAGCCGACCCTCGTGGTTACACGGATGTTTGTGGATAGGTGCTCGGTCATGTTGTTCATGATGTTTATGACCTGTCGTGGCACACGGCATGGCACATGTATCGGACTAGATGCACAGACGCTTGTGCCAAGATGGAACATTCCTGTGGCCCGACGAGGACGTCGGTTCCTTTGAGTGGGGGTGTATCTGATAACCTGTCTTATCAGGGATGATAGACTACTCATATCAATAAGGAATTCCTTCTTTTCCGAGAGCTATTCGGATAGAACTCCAAAGTTAAGCGTGCTCAGCTTGGAGTAATTTCAGGATGGGTGACCGACCGAGAAATTGGTCCCGGGTGCGCATGAGTGAGGACAAAGAGCGCAGAAAAGACTAGTATTGATCTACGGGGCCAGTCTAGATCCCGCCAGGAGTAAGGACCACCAGCAGGTGTGTCCGGGGTGTTACAAGTTGGTATCAGAGCCGACCCTCACGGTTACACGGATGTTTGCGAACAGGTGCTCGGTCATGTTGTTCATGACATTTGTGACCCGTCGTGGCACACGACATGGCACATGTATCGGACTGGATGCACAGATGTTTGCGCCAAGAGGGAACGTTCCTGTGGCCCGATGAGGACGTCGGTTCCTCTGAGTGGAGGTGTATGTGATAGCCTGGCTTATTAGGGATGATAGACTACTCATATCAATAAGGAATTCCTTCTTTTCCGGGAGCCCATTCGGATAGAACTCAAAAGTTAAGTGTACTCAGTGTGGAGTAATTTCAAGATGGGTGACCGACCGGGAAGTTAGTCCCGGGTGCGCATGAGTGAGGTCAAAGTGCGTAGAAAAGACTAGTATTGATCTATGGGGCCAGTCTAGATCCCGCCAGGAGTAACGACCACCGGCGGGTGTGTCCGGGGCGTTACAAGTTGGTATCAGAGCCGACCCTCGTGGTTACACGGATGTTTGTGGACAGGTGCTCCGTCATGTTGATCATGATGTTTATGACCTGTCGTGGCACACGACATGGCACATGTATTGGACTGGATGCACAGACGCTTGTGCCAAGAGGGAACGTTCTTGTGGCCTGACGAGGACGTTGGTTCCTTTGAGTAGGGGTGTATGTGATAGCATGTCTTATTAGGGATGATAGACTACTCATATCAATAAGGAATTCCTTCTTTTACGGGAGCCCATTCAGATAGAACTCCAAAGTTAAGCATGCTCAGCTTGGAGTAATTTCAGGATGGGTGACCGACCGGGAAATTGGTCCCGGGTGCGCATGAGTGAGGACAAAGTCCGCAGAAAAGACTAGAATTGATCAATGGGGCCAGTCCAGATCCCGCCAGGAGTAACGACCACGGGCGGGTGTGTCCGGGGTGTTACAAGTTGGTATCAGAGCCGACCCTCGCGGTTACACGGATGTTTGCGAATAGGTGCTCGGTCATGTTGTTCATGACATTTGTGACCCGTCGTGGCACACGGCATGGCAAATGTATCGGACTGGACACACAAATGTTTGTGCCAAGAGGGAACGTTCCTGTGGCCCGACGAGGACGTCGGTTCCTCTGAGTGGAGGTGTATGTGATATCCTGGCTTATTAGGGATGATAGACCGCTCGTATCAATAAGGAATTCCTTCTTTTTCGGGAGCCCATTCGGATAGAACTCAAAAGTTAAGCGTGCTCAGCTTGGAGTAATTTCAGGATGGGTGACCGACCGGGAAGTTGGTCCGAGGTGCGCATGAGTGAGGTCAAATTGCGCAGAAAAGACTAGTATTGATCAATGGGGCCAGTCTAGATCCCGCCAGGAGTAACGACCACCGCCGGGTGTGTCCGGGGCATTACAGGGGGCTACTGTCGGAGTCCTCAGAACCAGGGTACCCAGACTTGCCTGCCTGCGGCCGACGACGTGGCTCCTTTCCAGGCCTAGTACGGCCCATCTTCAGCATCGACACTCAAGACCCTCCCGAGGGGCCAAGCCTCGTGGGGAGACGACATCAAGACCTCCGGAAGGGGCAGCCTCGTCTGACTGGCTCCCGAGGAGTGGAGAACTCTATGCAACCCCCACCTCGCGAGGTTTGCATGGCGCAAGCCATGACAACCAAGGCCACGTGGGGGCCAGCGAGCACAGTACATTTGTTTCCTCTTTGGTGCTAAGGAAGAGGGCTCAGGCGTAGAGTCCCGAGGAATCTGCCAAAGGTTTCCATTCTAGTGCAATAAGAGCAAGACCACTAGGACGGTAGGACAGAGGTAATCACCGAGCCCACCATGGCGTCAGGATCAGAAGCTTTGCAGGCAAAGACCACCTTTAGTCAGGATAAGATGTACTAGCTGTCCCCCTTCAAAATTGGACGTTGTGGGATCCCTTCCCACCAATCATTTCAGAGAAGAGGACCAAAGCCACTATATAAGTAGGATAGCCACCACCCAAAAAGGGGACGGATGATTCAGACCCTCTCCTCCACCACCAAGCAAGAACACCTCACCTCCGGAGGTTGTTCACCCATTGTACTAGTTCATCCGTAGCCCATCCTGAGACTAATCCACCATACTACTGGAGTAGGGCCACTCACCGCTAAGTGGCGTGAACCAGGATAAACTGCATCGTGTCTCTTTTATATTCATATTTATCGCGCTAGTTCGTGAGACGACGAGTAGACAGATAGGCGAGGTTGAGATCTTCGGATGCACCCCAGATTTCGAACCTAGTTGGGTTCTGTGGAGCCCTGCATTCGACAACTGGGAGATCGAATCAAGAAGATAAGGCAGCGATTAGTGTAGAACCTCTTTGGTGGCCCTGATTAGGCCATAGCTTCATCCTCCAAATCGGTGATGGTGCTACTCTTCCGATAGTGCGGGTGAAAATGGTGTTGTGGGAATGGAGGTGGCGTGATATACGAGGTGAATGTCGGGCAGCTCCTTGGAGGTGGAGGACGGGGTTGCTGAACTGACGGGACGACGAGATTGATGACGGATCCTCATCTGGTGAGAGACATCGAGTTGTTGTGGTGGACGACGTCATCGGGGAAGAAGCTATGGCTGGGCGGCGGTCAGGCGGCGGACAGAGGAGGTTGTCTGGTTTCGTAGGTTTTGGCGGCCTCGATGTACGAATGTGGGGTGGGGAGGGTATGTGGGGAACCATGGGTTAGGGACGCGCTTGTCTGAAATATGGGTTGAGTTATGAAAGTACCCCTAGTCGTTTGAACCGTGGGACGTCGAGGCTGGTTTTTCAGCTGAGGGTTAGTAGAGGGAGTTTTCGCGCACGTTAAATTTTTGGTATAACAAGGCAGGGGTTTAAGAGGCATGAGTTTCACAACACAATAAACAAAGGTATACTAGCTTGAAAATTCTGGATAACAAGGCGCGTCTTGAAAATTTGGGAGAATAAGCTTAACGTGTTCAAAAAAAAACCAAAAGTCAATTCGCACCACACAAGATAGAGTCATGTCCTGTTTTGCTATATTACTACAAACCTACAAATTTGGGAGAACAAGCTTAACATATACATTACCAAATCAATTTGCACTTCCTTTGACAATAACTAAACCAATTCGTACCATCTAGCATATGCACTAAATTTGAGTCCATTTTCCCTATGTGAATGGGATTGTGATCGGATTGGTTATATCACCGTCTAAAAATTATCTTCACAACACATGACATGAATATAGGAGT
Source organism: Secale cereale (assembly GCA_902687465.1). Classification (NCBI taxonomy): domain Eukaryota; kingdom Viridiplantae; phylum Streptophyta; class Magnoliopsida; order Poales; family Poaceae; genus Secale; species Secale cereale. The sequence continues at coordinate 334,216,798 of LR738711.1, read as the reverse complement.
AGTAAATTCCCATTTAATTATGAACTACATGTACATACGATCTCAAATTCAAAAATGTGTATCCAATTTACGTTGAATTCAAACCATAGTATATGTATGCTCTAGCTAGATGTTCGGAAATCTAAACCATGTTTGATAGTATGTACAATGTATTTAACACGCACAACACACACACACACACCATTTAGATATGAGTTGCGAAAGCCACACATAATCTCCAACTTGAATAGTTGTCGCCATGCATGGATGCGATATTAATGTTGTCAAACGATGATGTCGTGGGAGAAGCACGATCACCTATGGGGCTAGGCAAACCCTTTGGGGATGATCACATTGCTCAAAGAAGAGAAGAAACAGAGCAGCGCGCCAGGCGACAATGCTCATTTACCCAGGTTACGGCCTCTTTTCAGCGTAAAACCCTACTCCTACTTTGGTTGTTTAAACTTGAGGAAGATAAAGACACGGAGTGCTCTAGCCCCTAGTAAGAGTGCCTACGGAAGAGTGACTATGTGCTTACAAGTATGTTCGGGTCGAAGGATCCGAACCCTTTGCTTGGTTGCCTCGGGCCTCCTTTTATAGGCTAAGGGGTCACTACTGTGGCAAATCAACCATTTTCGTATGACTAGATGGCTAACAGTGTTATCATACCTAATTCTGGCAGTTAGGACAAAGTGCATTAAATGCACTGCTAGGTGTCATGCTAAGGTTGAATTCCGACAAGTTTGTTCCGCCGCTTATCCACCTCTTCCTTATTAGCGTGACACGCCACCTCGACGGGTGTCAATAAATTTAATCTTCTCCGCAGCTTATCGCCACGTGCCAGACATGATCCACCTAGATGCTTGAGGGATCGACACGGCACCGATTAGTGACTGGCGTGTGATGAGGTGGAGCGAAGGTGCCGTGGCGGAGGGCTAGGCTGGTGTGGAGCTTGCTGGGGGAGGATTTGGCGTAGCTTTAACATTGGTGCCCCTCAAAGGCCTTGCTGGGGAGAGGCTCAGCCTTGGCTCCAGTTCTAGTCTCGACACTTTAAGACTTGCCTCCCTAGCGGGGGAGACCCTTCTGGTTGCCTCACGGTTGCTCTTTGCCTTCTTGACTCGCTCCTTGATCTCACGAAGAGTGCTTTCTGTGGCTTGTATTCCATCAAGCCTTGCTAGGAGTGTGATTCGTCACACACCTATGCGCAAGTCCGGGCAGTGAACACGAATGTTCGCTGGACCGACAGGAGCCCCCGGGCTTGGCTCATACATGCCGCTGGGCATCAGTGGGGTAGGTCCAATAGGTGCACACACGCTCGTGTCGACCTTGCTGGTGTAGGCGCTGCACTTTTTGCGATCTTCTTTGGTTCTTCATTAACCTGGGTTGGGCTTTGCCTCAAGTTCATCGTGGTATCTTCGGGACCCTTAGACGTCACGCACCATTTGTATCATAGGTGATAGAGAGTTTCTCACTTTTTATGTCACGCCATCAAGGCATTCGCGTATGAAATGGGAAACTATTGTTTTACCTTTAAGTTCACCCCACTACCTCTGCCTTTTTCGCCACGTGTGCAGCATGCAGCGCGCGAGACGGGCGGCTGGTAGGTGAGGCGTGGCGACGTGGGCTTCGACAGGAGGTGCAACACCACAGATTGGCATGACAAGGCAGTTGCTGGCGCGATGCTCTCGTCCATGACCCCCAACCACGGGATTGACGGAGCAGGGCGGTTACCTGGGGTAGTAGAGAGCCATCACCCTCCCATGTTCTCACAATAAAGAGACGAGGGACGTGGGTGGTGAGGCTCATCCATCCCCCATTCCTTCTCCTCTACCAAGCTTGTCGTCGCAATGCCGAGAGGCCGACATGGCCCTCCAGCACCCGAAGTGGTGACAAGGTCCTCCCCTCGGGATCATGCTGGTGCTTCCGCCGGTACAGTGGAGGCCGGCTCCAGCGTGTGGGAAGGAAGTGCTGGACAAGGCCGAGGCCGGCGTGGGGCCTACGAAAGTGGGAGGCGGAGCGGCACGCTCGACGGCCCTCCTCCGGCGGCTCCTCCCCAGGCGGTGGGTCATATGGAGGGCAAGACAGTGTAGTTTGTTGTCAAACTTAGCGGCCCTCCCCATAGTCGTGTATGGCTCCATCGCCCTTTCGCGAAGATGATGGAGGTTGTCAATAGTGCTATGTGGGCGGATGCCGAATTTCCTGCGCCACGCTTCATGCTATTCCCATGCGGGTGGAAAACCTTCACACATGCCCATTACTTTGTAGATGGGCAAGTTTTGGGGACCCCACTCTTAAGTCGAGATCACCGAATGCACGTGTACAGTGAGCCGAGATATCAATGCTCACTGAACACACAGAAGCTGAGTAACAATAGGCTTACATCCAGACATATTGTCTTACACGAATTACGACCATTATGACCATGTCTTACATAGACAAAGCTTCAAGGGTTGAACATCAAATAAACTCAAGCAGCAAAAATCTTCATAGATAGGTAGAACCCATGCCATCTTCCTTAAACCTAGAAACATTCTGACTGGGAAAACGTCCTAGTTCGCATGTTCGTCACGATAGTACTCTTCTTCATAGTCCTGCTGTTCCATGCTTGGCCAATTAAATAACCAGTGGCAAGCCAAGGAGTACTTTGAATGTACTCGCAAGAAACCCATGTTTTTGGAACAAGTATGACAAGGCATGATATAGCACTAAATAGGAAGTGTTCGGAGAAAACTAATTTTTGAGTGCAATGTCATGTACACCTACTTGTAAACCATGCATCATAAGACTCTAGTTATCCATGTGAACAAATTACAGATATCAACATAACCAAGTTTAGATCAACTTGAACTTAGTCAACACGTCGAGTCATTTAACTTAACTCAACCAGGTCTTTCCACACACACACACACACACACACACACACACACACACACACACACACCAGGTTTCGCAAACATTGGACGTTGCCAAAGAGCGGTTAACCAACTGGCCTTTACCGTGGACACAACTATTCCAATAGTTTTACTCTCCGTCAAGCTTTCATGTCACCCACGATCCCGCAGCACCTCAAGTACTCGAGGGAAGAACCCGATCACTATCTTTCCCTAGACGACACTAACATAGGATCCACTAGTTAGTACACGGCCCACATGTTAAGCAAAAGATTGTGGGACTCTACCCTTTCACATTATCACACACATACGAATGGACCAACGGTGTGTTCACTACCCTGTGAAAACAGTCATGACCGCCTATCTGAGTACGACCCCGTCCGGAGAGTGACCTCAAGTCACCCCCGTCACTAGTAATGTGGGCACCATGCTAGTATCAACCTAAGTAATCCGTAATGCCCCATCCCATAAGGGGTAGAGTGGATGTACATGTAAGGTTGGACTAACGGTCGCAACTTAAACCAATCCATTTTGAAAACAACAAACACTCGTCTCGGTACACCACTTCGTCATCAAGTGGTTACCCAACACATCATCTCCGTCGGGCATACGTGGCACCTGACGGGGTTTTCAAACTAAAGTCTTTTGAAAGAACTCTGCCTCCATCACCATGCATATTCCGGTCCCATTTGCGTGGCCACTACAATAGCATCATATCCACTCCCACCCACATAACCCTCATAGGAAGGTAGGGTCATGCTTGATGCAAGATTCAATAGGAAAGTAAAAAAGGTAACCAACCAAAGTGGTCACCATCGTAACAAAGGTATTCATAATCCTCAAGTCCTTCTCCTTCTTCTTCTCCAACTATCTCGTCAAATACAAGATCTATTCGTCTCCAAAAACAACAAAAAATAATAATGCAATAGCAAACACAGAAAAGTCAAAGTTCCGAGAAAAATGTCAACTTATCTAGTGCCCCTTAGTGACGACGATGACGACGATGACGACGAGGAGGCGGATCCGGGCGCGGGGTCCTCGGCTCCACCGGCGGTGACGACGATGCCGGCAGGGCGGTGGGGCGGCGATTTGGCGACGCCGGCGCTCGCGCGGCAGTGCGCGGCAGCGGTGCATGTGGAGGGGGGCGGCGCGGTGGACTCCGGCGGTGGAGGCTGACGGGGAGCTCGTGGAGGCGGTGGTGAGGTCGCCGGAGGGGCGCTGACGGCGGGTATCCGACGGCCAAGCGAGCGGGGAGGAGGTTGCGGGATCGGGCTCCGCTGACTGGAGCTCGGGGCGCTGGGGCAGCTGGCTCAGGCGGACGGGCCGGGCGGGCCTGCCTCTAGCCCGGGCGCGCCTGGGCGGCGCTGGAGGCGGGGAGAGGCCAGGTGGCGTTAGGGGATTGGAGGGAAGCTGCTGCGCGGCGGCGGCTGGCCAGTGGCTGGCTGCCACATGGCGCTGGTGAGGTGGAGGGCGCCGGAATGCGAGGAGATGGTGGCTGGGGCTACGGGACAGAGGTAGGAGAAGGGTAGGGCTAGGTTTAGGGGCTAGGGATGCCCAAAATTGGCAAGAGGGGATGTTTATATATGGAAAGGGCTAGGGTTAGGGTAGTTTGGGGGGGGAGTTTGAGCCCTCCAATCTCGATCGGACGGCACCGGTCGGGAGGGGGGGGGGGTAGGAGAGGCCTAGTGGGCTGCGTAGGAGGGCTTTGGGCCGATGGAGAAGAAGAGAAGTGCAGCCCGACACGCGTTTCGGAGACTAAAACGTCCGATGATTAAACCGACTACTAGTGCCCCTATAGTTATCCGTTGGGCTATCAAACGGACTCCGAATTCCGAGAACAGTGCCGCTATAGTTATCCGCAGGCGTCCTGTCTACACGATAAGAAGATCAGACACCAAGTTTCATCCCATTCCGAGACCAGTTTCCAGCCACTTATGAAATAATTATTCGGAGGTGCCGCGGGCGCGTGCGAGTGTGTCTGGGCTCAGAAAGGACAATGGAAAGGACGGCCGGACTCGGACAGATGCAAGTTTTGAAAACATGATGATGCAATGCACATGAAGACATGGCAAAATGCAACACGCAAGCGAATGACATGGCAACGACGACGAATAGCTGGCTGATACCTGGTGCATCGGTCTCGGGGTGTCACAACAATACCCTCCTAACAAGAGATCTCGCCCGAGATCTTAGGAACGAGACGGAAGGTAAAAGGAAGAAGGTGAAACCAAAGAACCTCGAGGGGTTGAACAACTTGAAAGAAAGGATACAACAGAGATGAACGAAGTTGCAAAGACTTCGTTAAACAAGAGGAACAAGGAATACGACGAGAATCGAGGAGGTTAAGTGACAAGAGAGAAATTAAACCAATTCGGTTAAAAGAGATAGAAAAGGAATTTGGGCAGCACTCCGGCTGAAAATGAAAGGGATAGAACATCACCTCGAGAAGATGGAACGATACTTGACAAGATGAACAACACGATGCCTGCGGAAGAAATTAAGAATGAGAAGAAAGGAGGTAGAACAACATCTTCTGGCACACCAGAATTAAAAGCATCCTTGCGAAGAAGGGACGAACGGAGTTGTTGGAAAATCAACAATGAAAATAATTAACTTGATGTGGACTTAAGAAAATCATCCCAAAACTTGAGGTGAAATACCGGCACAACGAAAAGATGGATTACCTGAGAATGAAGAAATGCAAAACTCCACTTCAAAAGAATACAGAGAAATATTTGCATCTCGGGACACAAAAGAATAATGTTTGAGCTGCTCAACAAGAATTTGATGAACACTGGAAGAATGAATTACTCATGATGAACCACCATGAAGAACTCCGGTAACAGAAGGATGATGATATAGAAATGAAGATCAAAAGAATAAGATTAAAGCCTTGTGATGATTCAGATGGATGATCCGACGAGATAGTCGCAAAAAACTTGAGCTCCGGAGAAGAAAATATGAAAGCACTTGGTACTAGAATTTATTCATCAAGAATAAACTCCGAGGGAAGGGATAAATCAACATCACAAAGAAGAATAAGAATTATGTTATGCTTATCCTCCACCAATAAACTGATGAGTAACAAAGGACTTGCATACTAATTATTCACGTAGAAAAAGATTAAAGATATATGTATCGCGAGCTTGCGAAAATCTTCACGAAACATCCGTAGGATTGGAAAGAACGAAAGAATTGATATGATAACAAGGGAAAAGAACACTTGAGCGAACCACCCTAAGGAATTAAATCGAGTGGAGAAAAGAACGAACCACCGGGAAGAATTGAAATTGAACGAAGGAAAGAGAACAAACCACCATAAGAATTGAAATTGAGTGAATACGATGAATCGCCAGGAAGAATAAAGCACCTAGGGAATTTAGCTACAAGAGAACGAAGAGATCGCGAACTGATTAAAGAATACTTGAACGAAGCACCGGACAAATGTGAGACGAACGAAGAGACATCAATGAACAATAGTTGGAGGACAAAGTTGAAAACTGCGAACGAAGAGATGTTCTGATATGATGACATTCGGAGGATCACAAAAAGAAATAATTCATGAAATTCTCCGGATGGGTAAGGAAAAGAATTTATGACAAACGGAATAATTCAAGAGGATAGCATTAAGCTAGAAGAAGAATGGACAAGATTCAGGGGAAAACGCTTTTTCGGTCTTCAAATGTCGACGAGAAACACAACCAAAATTATTGAGATACTCCGGAAGAATGAAGAGAGGAGATGTTGAACCCAAGATGGAAAAGAATTGAAAGCGATCTTGGAAAAGGCATATGACTGACGGAAACCATACTTATGTCACAGTTGAAAAGAATATTGGGAATACTCTGGAAATATTAGAAGAGTCGGGTAAGATCCTGGGAATAAATCTATGGGTTATGAGCCCACCGAAGAGAACATCGATGGAAAGGATTGAAAAAGGAGATGATGCACCGGAATGATTGAAAAACATGAATGAGGTGACAACCTCGAATAAATTAGAACACAGGAGAATCTCCTAGAATGTCTTTGGAACACCGGAACAATTAAATGACGAGAGACGAACGAGCAATTGTAATCACTTGAGTCGAGGGAAAGAATATGATGAACACTGAGATACTTGAATTGAATCCACCGGAGAAAAAGAAGAGATGAAGAACGACGAACTAGACGATAATTCACAAGTTGAAATAATCGAGGAAAGAAAGCAAAGGCTTCGCACGAGTAGGATGGATACTCGATTAAGGACTTCGGTCCCGAGAAGAAAAAGGGTAGGCGGGTGGGAAAAAGAAAGAAAATTTAGGAAGGGGAAACAACATCGGTTGGAAAGAACCGAAGATTGAAGCAAAAGACGAGGAGGGTCAAATCGACTTGACGGGAGATGCACCAGATGAAAAGAACAAACCTCACAACGAACGAAAGCTAACCGCGTGATCCTAAAAAAATTTGAAGGGGAAGAGGAGTAATTCAAAACAGCTACGTCAAGATTCCTCACGAGAGCGACGAAGGGGCTGGGGAGTAAAAAGAATTCCTACTATCCGATATACCTATTCTCTGATTTTTTTTGCTAGACTCGACAACGGCAAAGCTACGATCAATCAAGAGAGCTAGATGGTCGGTCGAGGCTCTGATACCAACTTGTCAGGCCCAGGATGTGATTCTATCCCGATCATGTGACACACCCGTGATTGGGGCAGAACCGCATTTCGGGCGCTTAGCATGATGGATATCATTCAATCGTACCATTACATAAATACATGGGGATACAACAATACAAACAAGTCACATGAATACAACAACATCAATACAAGACATCCGACTACGGATGCAAACATGAAAAACACAACGATATCCATCTGCTATCCCAGGCTGCTGACCAGGCACCTAGCCCAAGACTAGCGAAGAAGAAGAAGAATGAACTCCAACAAAAGGTAACATCGCTCTCACGTCAAGTCATCGGAAACCTGCACCTGCAACTGTTGTTGTAGTATCTGTGAGCCACGTGGACTCAGCAATCCCATAACCATGGGTATCAAGACTAGCAAAGCTTAATGGGTATGGAAAAGGATAGTGGTGAGGTTGCACCAGCGGCTAAGCAATATATGGTGGCTAACATACGAGTACAAGAATAAGATGAGCATCTACACAAACGGTCGCAAACTAGTAATGATCGCTAAAGATCTTGAGCTACCTACGAGTCAAACATAACCCCACCATGTTCTCTTCTCAAAATGAAAAGAGACAGTCACAGTTACTCACGCGGTTCGTGTATTTTACTTCGGATCCTCTGTCATGTTTTCTACAACCGGACATTAACAAATTCCAATCTGCCACATAACTATGGGCATGGCTTTGGAAAGATTATAACCCTGCAGGGGTGTCCCAACTTAGCCCATCACAAGCTCTCACGATCAGCAGAGATAATAATAATATTACCCCTTATCTTAGGGACAATCCAATCAGGCTCGGTATACTGGTGCACAAGACATTTCGACAATGGTAAAACAAGTCCAGCAAGATCTCCCGATGTGTCGACGCCCTAATAGTTGTCGCGTGTATATCGTCTCAGGCCACAACCGGATGGGCGATTCTACGGGAGCCAATCCTCAAGTTTCCCCGTTGTGGCCCCGCAGGACCCTCGTTTGGGACCAACACCATCGGCACTGCCCCCCTGTATGTAGAAGAATCCTCGAGTAGCGCTAATTCCCTATGCAATTAATTAATTAAGTTTTTTTGTCATGTTGCAAATTAAAACCAATGTTGGGCCTTGCAGGAGGAGTTTTATTCAAAGACGAACGGTCAAGGGGTCCCCATATACCCAACCGCGTTAGGAACGCAAAATCAAGGAACATAACGCCGGTTTATCGGCTCCTAAGGTGGCATGAGTGGAACAAAACACCGAGCAAAAGGCCAAGCCTTCCACCCATTGCCATGTATATAGGTGTGTTAATATATTTAAGATATATTCTGATATTCCAACAACAAGTTCCGACATGGAACAATCTTCATCTTCACCTGCAAATAACAACGCTATAATAGGGGTTGAGCAAGCGGGTAACATAACCAATCAACAGTTTGCTGGGAAGGTGTCAAAGGTTAAAGGTTTCATGGCAATAAGGAGAGGCTGACAAAATTGATGGGTAGCGCGACATATAACGATAGCATCGAGACAACTAGCATGTCAATGATAGTAAAGGTATCCAAGGGGATGGTCATCTTGCCTGATATCCCGCAAGGAAGAAGAACGAGTCCATGAAGAAGACAAGGAAGAACACAAAGACGAACATGTGTAGTCGAACGAATCCTCACGAACGCAACGGAAAATGAACTAGCGAGAAGAAGCACACAACATGGTAAACACACCACTCAAGAACATGACAAGATGCTCAACCAAGTATGATGCAAGATAAGTCTATATGATGCAAAACATGGAAAGGGATTATGCAAACAAGAACAAAACCACCCAACAAATTTAAATGAGGTCGGAAACAACATATAACAATTCCGGTAAGTCCTCATATGCACGTTTCGAAAATGGGTCCATATCTGAACACACCTTAAGTTAAAGTTTTTGAACAGCAAGTTAACATGCACCATGATGATCTACTCCAAATTCTAGTCAAGTTACATATAAAGTTTATTTAATTCGGAGCTACGGCCTAGAAGATATGAGCAAAACAAGTTACAATGCAAAACTGAAGTTAACAGCATCATAGCAACTCTGGAGCAAGGTGTATATATGCTACAACACCCAAACATGATAACAAAAGGCATGGATGTGAAATAGACAAGCTACTTAACAAGATTGAATTTAGATCACACCCAAAAACTTGCTGGCACACAACTAAACAAGCATGGCAAGATTCAATAAGTTTATAGGCATGTTTGCAAGCTTTTGCAACTCATCTCAAAGTATAAAATAACAAGTAAATGTAACCAACAGCAAGAAGACATGTTTATGAAGCTACTCATGGCAAGAACATGGTCATAGGATGCACAGAGCACTAGCAATTCACATGGCAAAACTGAACTTGCTGATAACAGGCTCACACAAACATTTTATAGCAACTTCAGAGCAAGAAATAAATAAGCTACAGCAGACCATATCTGCAAAAAAAAGGGCATGTATGGATATAGAATAACATGGACAACAAGACATGATCATTGGACAACCCAAAACAAGCATGTATTTGAGTCGGGCATCAAGCAAACATGGCATCAGGTTAACAGTTTCAGACTTAGCAGTTTTCAACAAGTCTCAGGAAACAACAACAGCGAGTAGGCTACTTTACAAGCTTGTTTCAAACACCTCGACGCATATCATGAAAAGTGGATTGTACAACAACAAAGATGACATGATTGTGCTTCTAAAACATATTGACATGTAGCTCAAACCAAAATCATACATAAAGATACAAAAATGACAAATCAGCATCTCACAACAAGTTTCAGCACTTAACAGCCACATGCACTTTTGCAACAGAGATAAACATGGCAATATGAACTCAAACAAGCATTCATAAGCAACCAACATGTAGAGCACTTCACAATTAACATTTTGACATATCAAACACTCCATTTGGACCAACATGCACAAATTTATCACATCACAAACATGCTAACCTAATAACAATTTTCAGCAGTTTAAAACCTATAGCACTTTTGCAACGATGATTAGGGCATCAAGATGAACTCAAACAAGCATGCCACAGCACAACAATATGAAGAGCATATCACAACGAACATTTGGACATATTATTTACTCAAAACGGACCATCACACAAAAAGTTATCACAATCAAAACATGCTCATATCTTTACAAAAACATGTGCGCACGGGCCCACATGGCAGCGACACATACGAGGAGGAAGGCGGACATGTCCGTGCCCATCGGACATGTCCGGCTCGTCCCGATCTGGATCTGACCGGACCGAGACCGGCGGCGAGCTTCGGCACAATGGTGGCGCGGTGAGGCCTGGCGGCGCACTGGGAGATGACGGGATGAGGCCAGGACGACGGGGAGGAGGTGGATCCGGGCGCGGGGTCCTCGGCTCCACCGGCGGCGAGGACAACGCCGGCAGGCCGGCGGGGCGGCGATCTGGTGCCGCCGGCGGCGATCTTCGGCACAATGGTGGCGCGGTGAGGCCTGGCGGCGCACTGGGAGATGACGGGATGAGGCCAGGACGACGGGGAGGAGGTGGATCCGGGCGCGGGGTCCTCGGCTCCACCGGCGGCGAGGACAACGCCGGCAGGCCGGCGGGGCGGCGATCTGGTGCCGCCGGCGCTCGTGTGGCAGTGCGCGTCGGTGGTGCACATGGAGGGGGGCGGCGCGATGGTGTCCGATGGTGGAGGCTGACGGGGAGCTCGTGGAGGCGGCGGATAGGTCGCCGGAGGGGCGCTGACGGCGGGGTTCCGATAGCCAAGCGAGCGGGGAATAGGTTGCGGGATCGGGCTCCACTAACTGGAGGTTGGGGCGTTGGGGCTGCTAGCTCGGGCGAACGGGCCAGCCTCAGGCCCGGGCGGTCCTGGGCAGTGCTGGAGGCGGGTAGAGGCCTGGTGGCGTGAGGGGATTGGAGGGAAGCGGCTGCGCAGCGGCGACTGGCCAGTGGCTGGCTGCCACGTGGCGCTGGTGAGGTGGAGGGTGCTGGAATGCGAGGAGAAGGTGGCTGGGGCTACAGGACATAGCTAGGAGAAAGGTAGGGTTAGGTTTAGGGGCTAGGGATGGCCAAAATTGGCAAGAGGGGATGTTTATATAGGGAAAGGGCTAGGGTTGGGGGAGTTTGGGGGGTTTTTGAGCCCTCCGATCTCGGTTGGATGGCACCGGTCGAGAGGGGGATAGGAGAGGCCTAGTGGGCTTCGTAGGAGAGCTTTGGGCCGAGGGGAGAGAAGAGAAGTGCAGCCCGGCAAGCGTTTCGGAGACCGAAACGTCCGACGATTAAACCGACTACTAGTGCCGCTATAGTTAATCGTTGGGCTATCAAACGGACTCCGAATGCGATGAAATTTGGCAGGCGGCCTGTCTACACTATAATAAGACCACACGCCAAGTTTCATCACATTCCGAGAACATTTTCCGGCAACTTAATAAATAAATATTCGGAGGTGCCGCGGGCGCATGCGAGTGTGTGTGGGCTCAGAACGGACAACGGAAAGGACGGGCGGACTCGGATGGATGCAAGTTCTGAAAACATGATGATGCAATGCACATGAAGACATGGCAAAATGCAACACGCAAGCGAATGACATGGCAATGACGATGAATAGCTGGCTGACACCTGGCGCATCGGTCTCGGGGTGTCACCGAAAATTTGGGTTCCACCTGTGAAAAACAGGAACCCTAGATCAAATTCTTCATATGGATCCAAATCCTCATATAGACCAAATTCCTCAAGTGGATCAAATTCCTCATATGAACATCATCGTGCTAATGCTTCTATTTCGCATGGAAATTCTAAGGATTATGAATATGTGCATTACTCTTCAAATCACTATGTTCATAAGTCCTCGAATAATTTCTCTGCTTACTCAAATTCATACTCTAAGCCCTCGCCTGTGAAACGAAATGCACTGCCTTCAGTGCCACCCTTCTCATATGGAGCTCGCAGAATGATGAACTTTTTGCCAACCCACCAGGTGTGGGTGGTGAAGAAAAGAACTAATCTCTTATGCAGGGTTAGTTCTCCAGACGAATTTAAAAGTGTGAAAACTTTGCTGGAGACCTGAGATTGCTTGAAAGGACGCAAGCTAATCTTGAAGAAATGATTCATTAATTTCTCACGTCCTCATTCTACTACATATATTGCTCTTATTGATGAAATTCATTATGATGAATTTGAAATCATATTCTTCACTATGAAGCATATGAGTTTATAAGGTGCATTAATTCATCTACAGGGTGAATCTCTCAAAGGTACTGATTGGGTCCTTGACAGTGGATGTACAAATCACATGACCGGTGATAAGAACCTATTCATAAACTATGCCATATCTCCATATCATCTGAAGCATATCACCTATGCTGACAAAGGAAAAAGCAAGGTATTGGGTTTAGGTAAGGTCGCAATGACAAAAGATCGACACATGGACAAAGTCATGCTTGTCGAGTCACTTGGATTCAACCACATGTCTGTCTCAATGCTTTGTGATCTTGAAATGTTTGTTGTCTTTGGCAAATACAGTTGTGTTGTAATCTTAGAATCTGACATATCCAAAGTCTTTGAAGGCTTTAGGAGAGGAGACCTGTATATTGTTGATTTCTCCATAGGACCACAGCCTGCCACATGTCTACTTGCAAAAGCTTCAGGAGGATAGCTATGGCATCGACAACTCGGTCATGCTAGCATGAGGAACTTACACACACTTGTGAAGAAGAAGCACATCCTTGGTATTGAGGGTGTCAAATTCCTCAAAGACCATCTTTGTGGGGCTTGCGAAGCTGGAAGTATGACCAAATCCAAGTATTCCTCGAAGACTATCATGACTAGCACTCGTCCTTTTGAATTGCTTCACATGGACCTCTTTGGCCCCACTAATTACTCCGCATTCACAAATGTAGCATCTCTATATGGCTTTGTTATTGTTGATGACTATACTTGTTATACATGGGTGCATATCATCACATTTAACCATCAAGTGTAGGAAATATTCAAGCCATTTTCCTCAAGGGCCTCGATGAATTTCTTGTGAAGATCAAGCATATCCGGAGTGACAATAGGACCGAGTTCAAGAAAACTGGTCTTGATGACTATCTTGATGAACTTGGTATTACTTATGTGCTATCAGCCCCTTACACTCCTCAGCAGATTGGTTTTGTGGAACTCAATAACAGGACTCTTGTTGAGAGGGCTCGCACTATGCTTGATGAATACAAGACGCCTCTCCATTTCTGGCCCGAGGCTATAAACATTGTGTGCCATATCATCAACATGGTATATCTCCACAAACTCATCAAGAAAAATTCATACGAACTCCTCACTGACAAGAAACCCCAATGTAAGTTATCTCAATGTCTTCGGTGCTAAATTCTGGGTTAGAGATCCTCATCCCAGTTCCAAATTTGAACCGAAAGCACATGAAGGTTTCATGCATGGTTACGGAATGGTCTCGCACACCTACAAAATCTTCATCAATCATCTTCACAAGATTGTTGAGACTGTAGATGTGCGTTTCGATTAAACGAATGGCTCACAAAGAGAGCACCTGCCTCCTGTGACAGGTAACATATCTTCTAAGGAATCCATGAAGTTCAAAGCTACTGAGGATATCATCCCCACTGAAGAATCCGCAGAAGAAGTCATTACAGACCATGAAGAAAATCATACTAGTGCTCCTAAAGAAATTGTTGCTGAAGAAAAGGCTCGGTCATATCAAAGTCGTCAACCAGCTCATCCTTGAGTGGCAAAAGAAGTGTAGATTGAGAAAATCATCGACGACATTGATGCACCAGGTCCTCTCACGCGCTCAAGACCATCACACCTATCTAACATTTGCGGGCACTTTGCTTTTGTCTCTATCACAGAGCCCACCAAAGTTGATGAGGCATTTCTGGAACCTGGGTGGATTCAAGCTCGAATTATATCAATTAGAGCTCAACCATGTGTCGGAACTCATCAAGTGACCAGATCCTCGGAAGCACAACATCATTAACACGAAGTGGATCTATCGCAATAAGCATGATGAAAATGGCCTTGTGGTGAGGAATAAGGCTCTCTTCGTAGCTCAAGGCTACACACAGGTTGAAGGAATTGACTTTGATGAAACTTTTGAACCTGTTGCTAGACTTGAAGCTATTCACATATTACATGCTTATGATGACCATCATAATATCATCTTATATCAAATGGATGTGAAAAGTGCATTCTTCAATGGTAAGCTTGAGGAAGAAATATATGTTGCTCAACCCCTAGGTTTTGAAGATCCCAAACATCCTGACAAAGTGTTCAAACTCAACAATGCCCTCTATGGCCTCAAGCAGGCTCCTACGGCTTGGTATAATACTTTGAAGGAATTCCCCATGAAGAAAGGCTTCAAACCTGGTTCACTTGACCGAACTGTTTTCACCAAATCATATGATGATGAATTACTTGCGTGTCAAATCTATGTGGATGATATTATCTTTGGCTATACTGATGAACGTTATAGTGACTAATTTGGCTACATGATGAGTGAAGAATATCAAATGTCTATGATGGGAGAATTGAATATCTTCTTAGGCCTTCAAATTCGTCAACAACGCAATGGCATCTTCATATCTCAAGATAAATACCACAAGGATGTTCTGAGGAAATTTGGCATGCAAGATTGAAAGGTGTCAAAATTCCTATGCCACAAATGGCCATCTCTGCATCGATGAAAATGGTAAAGACATCGATCTAAAGGTATACCGATCCATAATTGGCTCTTTATTGTATCTATCTGCATCTAGGCCAGATATTATGCTTAGTGTTTGCATGTGTGCCCGAATTCAAGCTACACCAAAGGAATCACACCATAAGGCTGTGAAGCATATTCTTCGATATCTAGCTCACACTCCAACACTTGGATTATGGTATCCCAAGGGCTCTGATTTTGATCTCATCGGATATTCTGACTCTGAATATGCTGGTGATCGAGTGGATCGCAATTCTACATCCGGCATATGCCATTTCCTAGGACGATCCTTAGTATGTTGGTCCTCGAAGAAGCAGAACTGGGTATCACTTTCTAATTCTGAAGCTGAGTACATTGCAGCTGGTTCATGCTGTGCTCAATTGCAGTGGATGAAGAAAACCCTCAAGGACTATGGCGTCAACATGAAAAATCTGCCACTCAATTGTGACAATGAAAGTGCCATCAAGATTGCTCACAACCCAGTTCAGCACTCGAAGACAAAGCACATCTAGATCTCTCATCATTTTCTCTGTGATTGTTCAAGGGTGACATCTCCATCTACCATGTGAAGACTGAAGAAAGCTGGCAGATATCTTCACTAAGCCCTTGGAGGAAAAGAGATTTTGTAAGTTGCGGTGTGAGCTAAATATCTTAGAATCTTCGAATGTCCTTTGAAAGCACACATGTCCTAACACTTATGCAAAATTGATGACTTTGATGCGCAACACATGAAGTAAAGTTTTTCTTCGATCAATGAAGACTAACCCTCTAAGTGTGAAGAAACTAATGAAGAAATTGATTCTCAGAGCCCTACGATAATTGTACGCTTTGTCTGAAAGCATCATTCTTATACGATGGGGCACGCCACCAACCAAGTGAATGTGATCGAACCCGTTCCCCCTCTATGATTAACTCAATACAGACTATTCACAAATTCATCATGTGCGTTCTATTTGAAACCCGTTCAAAATCTTCTATGTGTCCTTGACAGCCGAAGAATTTGTGAACGAAACGTTCAAATTTTCTTATCGAAACTTTTGGCTTTTGCCGCTCAAACCATTCTGCATCCCATGATGGATTAAACAACTCTTCCACGGTCTCCACAATTTCCACTCCTCAGAACATGGGTGACACATGTCGCTAGGATAGCAAAGGGCAGGGGCACGTTTGTCCAAATTCTTCGGACGAGCGGTTTTTCACCGTGGCTATGAATACCCCTCTCCTTCTCCTTACCTCATTTACTCCGCTCGACGTCCTTCACACTCGAGCTCTCAGACCTAGAGCCGCCGCTACTCTCCATCGACGCCAGTGAGGAAGAGCTTCGCTGCCTTGACATCCTCGTCGTGCCTCTCATGCTGGTTCTGAAGAAGATCCTTGACTACATTGATCTTTGGCCGTTGCCGCAATGGTTTGGAAGGTCACGCACCCAGAGCATTGGAGCGCAGCCGTCAGAGGCAGCGAGAAGAAGTGGCAGAACAAGGCCACAGAGGGAGCAATATCCACGATGGCCTCACAGACAAAGGCAAAAAGGCGAGGAGGACAATGGACTGAGGGTCAAGATGCAACGCGCTGATTTGATAATGCGAGAGCACCGCGTTGAAGAAGTCAGAAAAGGAAGGTATCAAGCCAGACCAAAGGGCGTGAAGATGAAGGGGGACCTCGGTGGCGGACCTGTCAATCGCGGCGCGAGAAGCAGGCCATGCCAACGTCGCCCCCACTCGTTGGAGACGGCGGCGAGCGCCGGGCGCACCTTCTCCATCATCTCTTCATTAATCACCACCGACCGCTCGGTGGAGAGCATGAAGACGGGCGGCGAGGAAGCCGAGGCGTAGGGCTCCGCTCCCTTTCCTTCTCTCTACCAGAAGCCATGGTGGCAGAGGGATTTGGTGTTGGATCGGTCCGGGGATGGAGATTCAGAGGATGAAGAAAACAGTCGGGCGCGCCGCTGACAGAAGAAGCAGAGTCGAGCGGGTAACAGTGGCCACCGGCCAAGCAAAACTCGAGGCTATATGGGGAAGTGGAGACGCCCACGTCCCATCAATCGCCACACGTCAGTCAGGACCATAGGCTTTGGGGCCCGCGGCGCTCCGCACTTGGACCTTGGCTTCGCCACGAAGCCAAGCACGAGCGCACCTTTGGCCCGAGGGCTACTGTCGGCGTTCTGGGAATGGGGGTACCAAGACTTGCCTGCCTGCGGCCCAGAGTGTGGCTCACAAGGTAGCCTGGTACGGCCCAGCATCTTCAGCAACCACTCAAGACCCTTGTGAGGGGCCAAGCCTCGCGAGGCGGACGGCACAAGATATCCCCTGGGACAGCCTCGCCAGGTCGGCTCGTGTGGATCGGAGATATCAAGGCGAGGGGCACCTCGCAAGGTCCTTGTGACGTCAGCAGTGATGACCAACACCAGGCGGGCGCCAGCGTGCGTAGAGTGCCAGTTTCCTCTTTGGTGCTAAAGGAGCAGGTGCAGGCGAGGAGTCCCGATGCGTCTGGAAAATGTTTCCATATCGGTGCAACGAGACCAAGACCAGCAGGATGGCAGGACGAAGGTCATCGCAGAGCCCACGGCGGCGTCACCACCAGAACCTTTGGCAGGCGAAGACCACCTTTTGTCAGGATAGCTTGTACTAGCTGTCCCCCTTCAAATTTGGCCATTGTGGGATTCCTTCCCGCTCAATATTTGGGAAGAGGACCATGGCCACTATAAATAGGACTAGCCACCACCATTCATCTCATCTCGGGTTGATCAGATAGAAGGCCACACACCTCAAGCTCACTCGAGCGCAAGAACACGTCTCCTCAGGAGGTAGTTCATCCTTGTACTAGTTCTTCCTCAGCCTACAAGGCAATACACCACACCACACTGGATTAGGGTGTAACACCACAACGGTGGCCTGAACCAGTATTAATCCTGTGTCTCTTGTTCATCGGATCTGATGAGCTAGGCTTAGGGATGTTCTGTAGACGAGCTAGGGCGGAAGGAGAGATCTTCATGCGCACCCCAGAGTTCGAACCTTAAGGATTTTGCCAGAACCCCACATCCGACAAGGCTCTTGCCCCCTCTCTTCCGGTGTTGCCGGAACGCCACCGGGGCCATCATCATATGACGACAATTTACACCAACACCTCAGTCATCTTCACCAACATCTACATCACCTTCCCCCATCTATCTACAGCGGTCCACTCTCTCACAACCCGTTGTACCCTCTACATGAACATGGTGCTTTATGCTTCATATTATTATCCAATGATGTGTTGCCATCCTATGATGTCTGAGTAGATTTTGATTGTCCTATCGGTAATTGATGAATTGCTATGATTGGTTTAATTTGCTTTTGGTTATATTGCTATCGTTTGGTGCCATCATATGAGCGTGCGCATGGATCACACCATTGGGTTAGTTGTATGCTGATAGGACTATGTATTGGAGGGCAAGAGTGACAGAAGCTTGAAACTAGCATAGAAATTGATGCATACGGGATTGAAGGGGGACCAATATATGTTAATGCTATGGTTGGATTTTACCTTAATGAACGTTAGTATTTGTGGATGCTTTCTAATAGTTCCAATCAAAAGTGTATAGAATTCCAAGTCAGGGATGACATGCTAGCAGTGGCCTCTCCCACATAAAAGTTGCTATCGGTCTAGTAACGTAGGCAATTGCTTAGGGACAATTTCGAAACTCCTACCACCACTTTTCCACACTTGCTATACTAACTTTATTCCTTCTTTACCTAGTTTTTATTTACATGCTCTTTATATTCTTGCAAACCTATCTCGTTACACCTACAAAGTACTTCTAGTTTTATACTTGTTCTAGGTAAAGCGAACATCAAGCGTGCATAGAGTTGTATCGGTGGTCGATAGACATTGAGGGAATATTTGTTCTACATTTAGCTCCTCGTTGGGTTCGACACTCTTACTTATCGAAAGAGGCTACAATTGATCCCCTATACTTGTGGGTTATCAAGACCTTTTTCTGGCACCGTTGTTGGGGAGCAATAGCATGGGGTGAATTTTCTCATGTGTGCTTGTCTGATTTATCACTAAGTAGATTTTATTTTCTGTTCTAAGTTGTTCTCTATCTTTAGTTATGGATATGGAACAGTAAATACCAAAAACTAGGTGTACTTGCTACTCATGGAGATGGGGAACCTCCTAAAACCCTCGATGCTCATTATGTGAAAGATATTACATACTACTTTGATAATACTGAGAAAATCCCATTCAACTATATAATGTGAGTAACGTTGGATCAACGTGAATACTTTAGGGATTATCGCTTGACTCAATAAGGGAAACTGTTATGGCACCAAATTCATATGTTGCATTGGTATGCTCGGGAGCTTTGCTTGAGATATGATTATACTTGTTGCTCTAAGATGAATGCTCCACACCTACCCTTTTCATGTAAATTTAATGATAATAAAACCATGGCTTCTTATGCTAATGGTATATATGATTACTATGATGTGGAACAAATAGAAGAATTTGTTGCTTTTATGGGTGCTTGTGAAATTAAATGTTTGTTTGAAGAGTATGAAAATTATGATGATCGATGTTGTTTACAGATCTAAAAATCTTGCTATACTTAAATATTTCTATTTGAATTATAAATACAATGTCATTATTGATGCGTTTATTGAGAACGTATCCGCTGACCAAGAAGAGACTAATATTTTGCAGGAAACTATGGAAGAAGAAGTTGCTGAAACTGTGAGCTCGTTAGATGAAAAAGATGAGGAGGAGAGCGAAGAACAAAAGGAGGAAGAGGGGGTTGATCACCCGTGACCACCTTCCAATGAGAGTAACTCCTACTCCCATACATTGTTTAATTTCCATTCGTGCTTGCCGAAGGATGAATGCTATGATAATTGCTATGGTCCCTTTGATTCATTTGAAATATCCATTTTGATGAAATTGATGCTTGCTATGCTTGTGGCCAAGATGCCAATATGAATTATTCTTATGGAAATGAACTTGCTATAGTTCCTTATGTTAAGAATCAAATTGTTGCTATTGTACCCACGCATGATAGTCCTATTATATTTTAGAATTCTCCCGGCTACACTATATCGAAAAAGTTTGCCCTTATTAAGGATTATATTGATGGGTTGCGTTCGACTATTACACATGATGATTTTAATATGTATAATATGCATGTGCTTGCTGCTCCTACTTGCAATTATTATGAGAGAGGAACTACATCTCCGGCTCTCTATGTTTGCAATATGATAAAATTGCTAGAAACTGTTTATACTATGCATTGGCCTTTACTATGTGTGCATGAATTGTTCTTTTATGACACGCCAATGCATAGGAAGAGAGTTAGACTTCGTTGTTGAATGGTATATGTTACTTTGTGGTCACCACTAAATCACAAATCATTGTTAATTAAAATTGGCTTTGATATACCTTGGGATCCCGGTGGATCCATTATTTGAGCACTATATGCCTAGTGTAATGGCTTTAAAGAAACCGCTGCCAGGGAGACAACCCGGAAGTTTTACAGAGTCATTTATTTCTGTTGTGTGATTTTATAAAGTTTAAAAACAAAAAAAATTATAGAGGGGAACCTGAAACTTTTTCAAAAAGAGAAGCGATTGAAAGGTCATGCATTGCGGAAATAAGGGTCGACGTTGAACACTTGTGTTCATGCTTATGAAAACAATGTAGATTTTTTCATGGAAGTTTCTCATAAAAATAACTATCCCCTTGTACAATTACATTATTAGAAAAATAATGTCCCAAGAGTTTCCTTTAGGATGGTTAAACTGCTTGTTGGTTTGTGTGGTGCAAAAACAGAAACTTCGGCTCTAGTGCGCGATTTTTCATTTTTTACTGGAACGTCGAAAGATGCTGAAATGTTTTGCAATGTCTTTCTATACAAAATTTTGATTTTTCCTAATTTGTTCAGAATTTTTAGAGTTACATAAGGATGGTGAATGTTCAAATTTTTACAGACTATCCTGTTTTCATAGATTGCTGTTATAGCTTGATTATTTGCATATGTTTGAATTCTTGTTGAAGCCTCCTCGACTTGGGGCCATAGAATTGTGATAGAATACATTGGGTAATGTTTGTTCAAAATTATACAATAATGTTTGAGCAGTACATGATGGGATTTGATTGATCATATGCACTAACCCCGCCACTAAAAGTTCGGTTAAGTTTGTGTGGATGGAGTGTTCGAAGATCGAGGAGGTCTGAATGTGAGGAGAAGGAGGAGAGGCAAGAGCTCAAGCTTGGGAATGCCCAAGGAACCCCAAGTAAATATTCAAGGAGAATCAAGCATCTAAGCTTGGGGATGCCCCGGAAGGCATCCTGAAAGTGCGTTATATCGACTAGATGGGGGGTGAATAGGCGATTTTTATGAATTCTTCACTAAGGAATTTGCGGGTGAGGAAATTCCTTATAGAAGAACTACTTGCAGTGGAATAAGTACTCAAAAGTAAACATAACAGAACACAAGCATGGTCATCATGATGGAATGAAGACATGCACAGAGTACAGAAAGCGTAAACACAGGATAACACATGATGAAGACAAACTGACAGAAGAAAATGAACTGAGGAAATTGAGAAAGTCTTTAGTCAAAGTCTTCAAATAGATATGAACAAGCACACAACACAGTTATGAGGAAATGAAAGAGTTGAGGAAATAGAACCAATAAGCTTGATGAAGACAATGATTTGATAGACCAGTTCCAACTACTGTCTCGGTTGTACGTCTCGTTAGAGCGGCTAGGTATTTAAACCTGAGGACACATAGTCCCAGACACCCAGTCCCGGACACACAGACCAGGACACCAAGTCATCACTGTATTATCCTTGAGCTAAGGTCACACAGACCTCGCCCAATCACTCGTGGTAAGTCTTCACAGGTGACTTCCGAACCTTCACAAACTCGGTCACTCGGCAATCCACAATTCCTCTTGGATGCTCTAGACCATGACGCCTAACCGTCAGGAAGAAGCACAGTCTTCAAAGGTAACAAGCGCCGGATCCACTCAGGATCAATCTCTTAAGTGATGCTCAATCACTTTTGGGTTGGTAGGTGTTTGGGTTTGGTTTTGGGTTTTTCCTCACTTGACGATTTTCACTCAAAGTCCTCGGAAGATGGGTTGCTCTTATGACAAGTGTCAGTTTCTCTCGGAGTAGCCAACCAGCTAGTGGTTGTAGGGGGTGGCTATTTATAGCCTAGGGAGCAGCCCAACATGATAAGACATAAATGCCCTTCAATGATATGGCCGTTAGGTAGGTAGATATTTTGGGACAGCTGGCGCGTAGCACAACAACAGTCGGAAATTTGAGTATCAAATTCCTCAGGGCTATCATGTTCCTCACTTGTAGGAAATCCACACTGGCGAGTTCCTAACTCCTCAGTCAGAATAAAATCCTCAGATACCAGAAGAACTTCATCTCTATCAGTGAAGAATATGACTGAGCTGTATGAGATTTCCAATGGCTTCACTCGAAGGAATTGGTTGGTGTAGGATTTTGAGTTGAGCCTCACGTGGAGATTTTTCCATAGTATTTCCTCGAGCCCCTTTAACAGTACGGTGTTTCCTATAACTCAATAAAGAGAAAATGAAACTACGAAAACAAAAGTCTTCATGCTTCATGTTCTTCAAATGAGTACCAAGTCTTCAAGGTCACACCAATTTCTTCAGTTTCAAAGTCTTCAGAAGTCCAAAGTCTTTAGTCGAAGAACTTCATTTTTAGGGGTCGACTTTCTCCATAAATATCAAACTCCTCATAGACTTATAGACCTGTGTGCACTCATAAACACATTAGTCCCTTAGCCTATAAGTCTTTAATACTCCAAAATCACTAAGGGGAACTAGATGCACTTACAATCTCCGCCTTTTTTGTGATTGATGACAATATAGGTTAAGTTTTCAACGGGGATAAACATATGAAGTGTTAATACTGATATTGAGAAGTTTGATTGCAAGATATAGAAGAACTCCCCCTGAAGATGTGCATAGTGAGGAATTTGCTTTTGAAACAATGCACACTTGAAGAGTAGAATCATGGAGATCTCCCCCTATATCTTTTAATTCATACACTCATTGAACGTATGATATGAAGAATTTGAAATGCATGATGAAATATGGTGACTGATATAATTCAGCATGCGTGCATAAACATTAATGAGGAATAAGCATGCAGAAAAAACCACAATAAAAGTATCAGGCCACCATAGAGTTTAAGTTTACAACTCGATCTAGCAAAGTTATTAGAAGAATGAGAGTTGTAACTTAGCAAAAAAAACGCCCATGTAAGTAGGCCCGCTTGAAGACTAACTCATATTTCTCCCCCTTTGTCATTGAATGACCAAAAGGACGAAACTGAGGACTAACGCCCCTAAAGAATGTCAAGATGATGAAGGAGCGCCAGCGTTGTTGGGGTCGTTGGTTGATGTAGGGCCTGCCGCAGTGTCGTCCAAGTCTTCATACTCGTCGGTGTCGTGCGATGAAGAATAGGATCTGGCCACGAAGGGAGGAACCTTGACCTTCTTGTATTTCTTCGGTGGAGGAGGAGACCAGTCAAGATCTTCCTTGAGACCCATTTTCTTCAGATCTTCTTCACCATAAATGTGAGACAGAACAGCCCAGGTACGGTTGAAGGTTTCATGGAGTTAGTAATGGTTTTTCTTCACTGCATTGTGGGTACAAGTCATGTTGTGAAGAATTGAACAAAACTGACGCTTGACCCATTTGTGATTGCGATCAACCTTCTAGTGAAGACTGAGGAGAAGCTCACGATCAGTCATCACCCTGGGAGTTGTGCCTTGAGGATTTTGCTTGGGAGCGTTGGCGGCAAAGTCATGGGTGGCAGAGTCATCATTGGTGGATTAGGATGTAGCTTTGCGAAATTGACCATCCAATGGACGAATGCCTTCATCAATAACAGCTGAAGCCTTGCCCTTGTCATCAGCTGAGGAATATGTCCATTTGAGGACTTCAATCGGGGGCAAGTAGATGCAATGATTAAGTGTATCAGCTTTGTAGTTGACTGAAGACCTTGTTCTGATGAATCTCATAATACACGGAGCATAAGGCTTCAAGTTGAAACGAGACAGTGCAACATTTGCCAAAGTCCTCATGAAGAAATCATGGAAGTTGACGGGGACGCCATGAATGATATTGAATAGCAGATTCTTCGTGATGCCAACGACTTTTTCATCATTAGAGTCGTGGCCCTTGATAGGACTCAATGTCTTTGTCAGTTAGCGATAGACAGTCCGAGGCACAAATAGCAATTCCATCATGAGGAATTTGGTTCGTGGGGCCTGACCGGGCTTTAATGGCTTCATCAGCACTTGCATATAGTGATCTGTAAGCTCAGGCTCTTGGTACATGCAACGAGCAGCTTCAAGGGAAAGACTGAGAGGCAAAGCATGAAGTAATTCAGTAGCTGGTGCCTTGTAGTGAGTATTTTCAGTCATGCAGTCCAGCACCCATGAATTCACATCTTCAGAGTCTCCGGTGATGTGCAGCATTGCAAAGAATTGAAGAATGAGTTCTTCATTCCAATCACAGATGTCGGTGCAGAAACTGAATAGTCCAACGTCGTGAAGAACACGAGGACTGGCACGAAGCACGGCAGAGTTTCCATATGCACGTGAGGAATGTGCTCATGATCGAAGACTTTGTCTTTGTTGAACAGCACTGAGGAATAAAAATTGGCCTGGCTGGCAGTCCAAAAACGCCTTTTCCTAATGCGAGCAGAGTCATAGGGGTAGTAATTAGTGAAGATTTCATGCTCGTTGAAGAAATCAGCAGACTTGAATTTTTGCTTCCTTGAGAATGGATCCTTTGGCTTGGGTTGAGGAGTGTCAGTCAGTTGCATCACAACCTCAGGAATCGCAATCTTAGGTTCTTCAGGCTGAGGATTTTCTGGTTCCTCTTAAGTGGCACTCTGTGTCTTCAATGATTCAGCAGCCGCAGTTTCTTCAGCTCTAGGGGCCGGAATGTCTTCATGTACAGACGGAGTGGGTGAGTATCTTTAGAGCCCAATGGAATAGTATGTGCTGGGGACTGAGGGATTTGTTGCAAAGGCATGAACAGAGGGGAGTTGGGATGCTGACTATCCCAAAAATCATCATTCATCAATGGAGTAGTGCACCCAATGTCCACGTCAAAATTTTGTTCATCCAATTCCTCAACGCCGGCCTCTTCAGCAGTGAACTGAGGCATAGGCGAGGAGACAATTGTTATTTAAGGGATTGCGTCCACTTCAATTTCTTTATCTATTTGCTATGAGGAAGCAGCAGAGTGAATGTCTTCATCGGATTCACATGGAATCACATAATATTCATCAAAAGGAACAAGGTCCTTTGATGGCATGGTTGAGATAGGAACATCATCAATTGGGTTGTCAAATGAGCTAGTCAATGGCTTCATCTTCTTCGGGGCTGAAGAATCTGATGAAGTTGATGCCTTCCTTTTCTTCACAGCTGCATGCTCTGCAGCCTTAGTCTTCTTCACAACTGATGAAGATGGAAGGATTGGAGTTGGAGTAGGCGCAGGAGGAGCAGAGGAATTTGGTTGAATTTCTTCAAGCACAACTATTGCAGTTGCCCTGACTTCTTCATTTTCTTCAGGCACAACCATTGATGCTTTAGCTATCCTGACAATTTCCTCAGGCGCAACACTAGAGGTTGCCCTGGCAATTTCTTCAGTGGCTGGAATGCAGTCATCTGCCTTGGTATTCTCATTTTCTTCAGCAGCCTGATGTTCTTCAGCGGTGCTGGCCTGTTCTTTTGTAGACTGAATAGATGCTTCAGCCTGAGGAATTTCAATGTGCATAGGAGGTGCAACATTTGAAGAAAATCTTTTTGTCAAATTCACAAATCTGACTTTGGCGCCCATCCAGTCTTAACGGTATACGTCAAATTCATCGCTGAGGGCTTTGATTTCGTCCTAAAGCTTCACAAGTTCATCAGTTGTCATATTGAGAATGTTCTTCTTCAAGTAGCGCTCTTTCTTGTACTGCGCTTTGTTCGTCTGCCTGGACTTTTCAAATTTCCACTTTTCTTCGCCTATGAAGGCGGTCAGCATGTGACTTTGGCCTGGAGTCAGATTGAAGTTAGGCATAGGAGTGTTGGGATCCTTGTGCCAGAGATCAATGAAGTCGAGGATAACTTTCGGATCCAAAAGTAGTGGCATAGTGCTTCCTTTGGCTCTAGCGGCCCTGTGTTGCCTATCTCTGATTATTTCAACTAGTTCTTCATCATCAGCTTTGTCATCATCAGACAGCACTTGGAAAGCGACTTGCTTCTTGTGAGGACTTGGGCGAGAACTTCATCCAGTAGTGGCCTTTTTCTTCAGCAGAGAGGGGCCAGCTGAGGAACTCGGAGTAGATGAGGAACTTGCATAGGCTCCTGAGGCGATATATATGCCAGCAGTCCTTTGGCATGTGGCGAGATGCACTGGTGCAGAGGATTTGGTCGAAGCATCTGAAGACTTTTGCGGAGGAGCTGAGGACTTTGGAGGAGTAGGAGCAGTTTGCGGAGGAGCTGAGGACTTTGGAGGAGTAGGAGCGGTTTGCGGAGTTGGCCATGAGGGCTTTGAGGAATTTCGCGGTGAGGGCATTGCTGAGGAACTTGGCCTTAAGGTCATTGAAGATGAAGCACTTGGCTTATGCGCAGGCTTCATTGCCATGGCCTTTTTTGGCTTGCTAGCAGGGGCCTCAGCAGTGGCAGCAGCAGCAGGAGAGTCTTCGTTGAATTTCCTCACTGCTTCTTTTGCTTGTTTGGCCAACGTGGCATGGCGCTTGTCCCATTCATCAGGATAATCCTCACCAAATTTGAGGCTGGTGGGATCTGCTACTTGGCCATGTGCCAATGGAGGTCTTGGGCATGGAGTATTAAGTGCGAATTTCTTCATGTAGTTGGGAGTTACATACCTGTACTCCCTCCACTCTCTTGCCCATCTCCTCTCTATTCTCTGTATGCACACCTTGCGCTGATTTTTGTCCTCTTTTCCAAACTTTGCCTCATCAGGAGTGCAGTAGTCAGCATATATGTCATCAGGGATTTCAAAAGAAGTGTTGACCTCAGGCCTCTTTCCTCCCTTTTGTGGCTTCTTTCCATCAACCATTTTCTTCAGATGAGGAATTCGAACAATGGAATTCTCTAAAGAAGTATGCAAATTTTATTCGAGGAACACTGCAAATGAGTTAAGTTGATGAGAACCTAGTGATTCAGCAGCGGACATGAGTACCTATGAACAGTGTATAGTTGCGAGGAATTTGGAGGGGTCATATGCGTTCTCAAAAGGTTTTGTGAAAAGAACAAGTTTGAGGAATTTGACCAGATGAGTCTTGAAGAATTTCACTAAGCGTTCTTTGTCTTAGGTTCCAGATTGAACATCCACACAATTCAGGAATCCTGAAGAAAATCATAGCTTAGAGAAATGAATCAAGAATAGATGACATGTGAGGTGTTTCATGTGTGAAGATTTGAAGAAAAACACCTTTGAGTATTTTGTAGAAATCATTTGAATCAAAGAGGGCAGTAAAAGTAACTTTTAATTACCCTGGACGAAGAACACGATGAACTGGGAGGTGGATAAGTGAAGTTCGTCAATGCAGATCTTCCACGCCCTAACTTGGCTGAGGAAGACAGCTACGGCGGTGGCGGAGTGAAGAAATCCGCGGTCGGCGCGAGTACGACGGTGACGAGGTCGAGGCAGTGAAGCTCTTCCTCACCGGCGACGATGAAGTAGCGGTGGCGCTAGGGTTTGAGAATCTCGAGCGGGAGAGACATCAAGCGGAGTACAAGTGAAATGAGGAAGGGGAGGGGGTATTTATAGCGGAGATGAATAACTGTTCGCCAGAAGAATTTGGACAAACATGCCCATGACCCTTCTCATTCGCTTGACATGTGTCACCCACGTACTGAGATGTGGAGATCGTGTGAGATCGTCGGTTAATAGATAAGTATTATCGTGGGATGCGGAACGATTTGAGTGGCAAAACCGAAATTTTGGATAAGATAAGTTTTAATGTTGCGTTCGCAAATTCTTCAGCTGACAAGGACACAGTGAAGATTTTGAACAAGTTTCAAATAGAACGCACATGAAGAATTTGTGAATAGAATGGGTTGAGTTTAGCATAGAGGGGGAAGGGTCCGATCACATTCACTTAGCAGGAAAAACAGCTTGAAGCATTAGCAATAAGTGAATGTTGTAGAGGACATAAACTCACATCTATATATATAGCCAATAAAAAAGACGGAAAAGGTGAAGACAATGCAAAGTTGAAGAACATGAACAACTGAGAAATTTCAAAATAAAAAAACTCAAATTGAAGATTTTCAACTTTGGTGGTGGTATGACCCACCGTATAAGAATGATGATTTCAGACACCGCATACAAATGTCGTAGGGTTCTGAGAATCAAATTCTTCGTTAATTTCTTCACACTTAGAGTGTTATTCTTCATTGATTGAAGAAAAACATTTCTTCATGTGTTGCACATCTAAGTCATCAATTTTGCATAAGTGTTAGGATGAGTGTCCTATTTAAAGAACATTCGAAGATTCTAAGATATTTATCTCAAACCGCAACTTGCTAAATCTCTTCTCATCCAAGGGCTTTGTGAAGATATCAGATAGATGTTCTTCAGTCTTCACATGCTCAATAGAAATGTCGCCCTTCAACACATGATCACGAAGAAAATGATGACGAATCTGAATGTGCTTTGTCTTTGAGCGATGAACTGGGTTGTGAGCAATCTTGATGGCGCTCTCATTGTCATAGAAGAGAGGCACATTCTTCACGTTGACACCATAGTCGTTGAGAGTTTGCTTCAGCCACATCAATTGAGCACAACAAGAGCCAGCAGCAATGTACTCAGCTTCAGCTGTAGAAAGTGATACACAGTTCTGTTTCTTCGAAGATCAACAGACCAAATATCTTCCGAGGAAGTGACATGTACCAGATGTTGACTTGCGGTCCACATGATCACCAGCATATTCAGAGTCTGAATATCCAATGATATTAAAAGGTGAGCCCTTGGGGTACCATAATCCAAGTGTTGGTGTGTGAGCTTGATATCGAAGAATATGTTTCACAACCTTATGGTGTGATTCCTTTCGTGTAGCTTGAAATCGGGCCGACATGCAAACACTAAGCATTATATCTGGCCTAGATGCACATAAGTACAATGAAGAACCAATCCTGGAGCGGTATGCTTTATGGTCGAAGTCAATACCATTTTCATGAGTGCACAGATGGCCATTTGTGGGCATAGGAATTTTGACGCCTTTGTAATCTTGCATGCCGAATTTCCTCAGTACATCCTTGAGGTATTTCTCCTGAGATATGAATATGCCATTGCATTGTTGACGAATTTGAACACCTAAGAAAAATTTCAATTCTCCCATCATAGACATTAGATATTCTTTACTCATCATATAGGCAAATTCATCACTATAGTGTTGGTCAGTACAGCCAAAGATAATATCATCAACATATACTTGGCACAAAAATAATTCACCATCATAAGATTTAGTGAAAAGAGTAGGATCAAGTGAACCGGGTTTGAAGCCTTTCTTCATGAGGAATTCCTTCAAAGTATCATACCACGCCCGAGGGGCCTGCTTGAGGCCATAGAGGGCCTTATTGAGTCTGAAGACTTTGTCAGGATTCTTTGGATTTTCAAAAACTGGGGGTTGAGCAACATATAATTCTTCCTCAAGCTTACTATTGAGGAATGCACTTTTCACATCCATTTGATATAGAGTGATATCATGATGGTTAGCATAAGCAAGTAATATGCGAACAGCCTCGAGTCTAGCAACAGGTGCAAAAGTTTCATCGAAATCAATTCCGTCAACCTGTGTGTAGCCTTGAGCTACAAGTTGTGCCTTATTCCTTACCACAAGGCCATTCTCATCTTGCTTGTTGTGGTAGATCCACTTTGTGCCAATGATATTGTGCTTGCAAGGATCTGGATGTTTGACCAGTTCCCATACGTTATTGAGCTCGAATTGATGTAATTCTTCTTGCATAGCTTGAATCCACTCAGGCTCCATAAATGGTTCATATACCTTAGTGGGCTCTGTGATAGAGACAAAAGCAAAGTGCCCACAAAAGTTAGATAAATGTGAAGCTCTTGAGCGTGTGAGATGACATGGTGCTTCAATGTCATCGATGATCTTCTCAATCTAAACTTCTTTTGCAATGCGAGGATGAGCTGGTTATCGTCGAGGAATTTTATCAGCATTTTCTTCAGCACCATTTTCTTCAGCATTTTCTTCAGGTGCATTAGCTCGACGTTCTTCAAGTTCTGGAATGAATTCTTCAGCAGATTCTTCGGTCGGAATCACATCCTCAGTAGCCTTGAACTTGATAGTTTCCTCAGGTGCTGGTTCATCTTCACAGAAGGTTGGTGCTCTCTTTGCGAGCCATTGGTTTCATTGAACCGCACATCTACAGTTTCAACAACCTTGTGAAGAACGTTGTTGAAGACTCTATATGTGTGCGACTCCTTTCCATAACCAAGCATAAACCCTTCATGTGCTTTCGGTGCAAATTTTGAGTTGTGTTGAGGATCTCTAATCCGACATTTAGCACCGAAGACTTTGAAATAACTCACATTGGGTTTCTTGTCAGTGAGGAGTTCATAGGCAGTCTTCTTGAAGAATTTGTGAAGATATACTCTGTTTATGATGTCACACGCAGTGTTAATTGCATCAATCCAGAAACGACGAGGCGTTTTTTTCATCAAGAATAGTGCGAGCCATCTCAGGAAGAGTCCTGTTCTTGCGCTCCACGGCGCCATTCTGCTGAGGAGTATAAGTAGAAGATAAATCATGAGTAAGACCAAGTTCATCAGGATAGTCATCAAGACCAGAATTCTTGAACTCAGTTCCATGGTCAGTTCTGATGTGCTTGATCTTCACACCAAACTTGGTTGAAGCCCTTGAGGAAAATCGTTTGAAGACTTCCTGCACTTCATGTTTGTAAGTAGCAATGTGCACCCATGTGTATCGAGAGTAATCATCAACAATAACAAAGCCATATTGAGATGCATCATTTGAAACTTCAAAGTAATGGTTAGGACCGAAGTGATCCATGTGAAGCAATTCAAATGGTTGAGTAGTAGTCGTGATAGTCTTCGCTCGATGCTTGGCCTTGGTCATCTTTCCAACTTCACAGGATCCGCATAAATGATCCTTGAGGAATTTGACATTCTCAATGCCAATGACGTGCTTCTTCTTCGCAAGCGTGTGCAAATTCCTCATGCTTGCATGACCAAGTCGTCGATGCCATAGCCAGCCTTCTGAAGCTTTGGCAAGTAGACACACAGCTGGTTGAGGTCCTATAGAGAAATCAACAATATACAAGTCTCCTCTCCTAAAGCCTTTAAAGACTTTGGAATTGTCAGATTCCATGATCACAACACAACGATACTTTCCAAAGACTACAACCATATCAAGATCGCAATGCATTGAGACAGACATGAGGTTGTATCTTAAGGACTTGACAAGCATGACTTTGTCCATGTGTCGATCCTTTGAGATCGCAACCTTACCTAGACCCAATACCCAACTTTTGCCTTTGTCAGTGAAGATGATATGCTTCAGATGAGATGGATATAAGCGGGCATCCATCAATAGACTCTTGTCACCAGTCATGTGATTTGTACATCCACTATCAAGGACCCACTCAGTGGCTTTGGGTTGATCATCCTGTAGATGAATTAATGCAGCTTACAAACTCATATACTTCATCTGTGAAGAATATGACATCAATTCATCAGATCAATTTCATCAAGCAATGAAACAGATAAAGCAGTATGAGGACGTGAGAAATGAGAGTTCATTTCTTCATGATTAGCCTACATCCTTTCAGGCACTTTTTAGGTCTCCGGCAAATTCTTTAGACGTTTGAGCACATCTGGAGACCTGACCCTGCAGAAGAGATTAGTTATTTTTCTTCACCACCCACATTTGAAGGGGTGGCAAAGAGTTCATCACTCTACGAGCTCCATGCGAGAAAGGTGGCATAGATGCCAGCCCATTTCGTTTCACATAAAAGGAGTTAGGATAAGCATATGAATAAGCAGAGAAATTCTTCGAGGACTTATGAACATAATGGTTAGAAGAATAATGCTCATATTCATAGCCCTTAGCTCTTCCCTGCGAAACAGAGTTGTTAGCACGATGATATTCATATGAGGACTTTGATCCTTTTGAGGAATTTGGTCCATATGAAGATTTGGATCCATATGACGAGTTTGATCTGGGGTTCCTATTCCTCACACGAGGTGTCATCAGGACATTCACTTGAAGACTTTCAAGGTGCCTCTTAGGGACCCATATTTTCTTCATAGGGGGGCCATTCCTGCAGTTAGTTCCAACATATCTAGCAAATACTTCATCATTCTAATTTTTGAACAGTTTATAGTTCGATTCAAATGACTCATCAGAAGAATGAGGAGATTCACATGTAAAGCCAGATAAATGGGATGGATCAACTGGAGGTCCCTTTGTAGCAACCCATGAGGTTTTGGGGTACTGCTCAGGCTTCTAGTATGTACCATCAGCATTAAGTTTCCTCTCAAAGGCAATACCCTCTTTCTTAGGGTTCCTGTTGAGGATCTGCTTTTTAAGCACATCACAAAGAGTTTGATGCCCTTTGAGGCTTTTGTACATGCCTGTCGTGTACAATTCCTTCAGCCCCGCATCATCAGTGATACTAGGAATGTCCTCAGATGAGGAATTAGTGATAGTAGAGAAAGTTGAAGAATTTGTAGCATTAGAAGCATTTTAACATTCACGTGAAGAATTGGCAGATTCACGTTCAATGCATTTCAAGCATGGAGGAAAAAATTCTTCCTGAGAAGCGCTGATTTGTTGAGCAAGTAATGAATCACGCTCCTTCTTAAGATCTTCATAACTCACTCTTAGGTTTTCAAGATCTTGCTTTATTTGAAGAAATTCATAAGAAAGCTTCTCATGATCAGATAAGAGAGTGTTATAATGGCTTTGAAGGTTGTCAAACCTAGTCTGAAGTCTCTAAAGACTCTCAGCCAAAGCTTTCGACTGATCCATTTCTGCACCCAACATATCATCGCTTTTATTTAGCATGTATTGAACTTTTTCCAAAGCTCCTTGTTGTTTAGTGGCAAGGGAAACAAGTTTGACATAGCTGGGTCCAAATTCATCACCAGATTCATCATCACTGAATTCAGATAGATAGCATTCAATTACCTTAGCATCATTTGCCATATGGCATGGTGTAGAAGATAATGATTCTGGTTCGAACATCATCGCTTTGAGAGATTCCTTGAAGTTCTCAAACCAAGGATCATGACGGGTTCGATGAACTTCATAGACCTCAGAGAGACGGTCCCTGATAAGCTTCGCATGATCGAGATGCATGATGTTCCTGAACTGATTTTGAGACGGACAGGAGCAGATGACGTCCTTCGCCGTGAGGTTGAGAAGGGTGATCTTGCGAATGTCATCAGCTTCTGCCATCTTGCACAGATTGGTAAGACCAATCTCAGTGACGGTCCACAGCTCACTGTTCATCGCCATGAGACGCTTCTTCCTCATGGCCTTCCACTTGGGACACTCATGATCGTCAAAGATGCGGCATGACACGGTCTTCATTCCGGTGGTCGACATAAATAAACTCCAGGCAGATAAACCAAAATCACATAGAACAAGGGAGTACCTTGCTCTGATACCAATTGAAAGTGCTTTATATCTACTAGGGGGGTGAATAGGCGATTTTTATGAATTCTTCACTGAGGAATTTGCGGGTGAGGAAATTCCTTTGCGAAGAACTACTTGCAGCGGAATAAGTACTCAGAAGTAAACATAACAGAACACAAACATGGTCATCATGATGAAATGAAGACAGGCACGGAGTACAGAAAGCGTAAACACAGGATAACGCAGGATGAAGACAAACAGACTGAAGAAATTGAACTGAGGAAATTGAGAAAGTCTTCAGTAAAAGTCTTCAAACAGATATGAACAAGCACACAACACAGTTATGAGGAAATGAAAGAGTTGAGGAAATAGAACCAGTAAGCTTGATACAGACAATGATTTGGTAGAGCAGTTCCAACTGTTGTCTCAGTTGTATGTCTGGTTAGAGCGGCTAGGTATTTAAATCTGAGGACACATAGTCCCGGACACCCAGTCCCAGACACACAGTCTAGGACACCTAGTCCTCACCATATTCTCCTTGAGCTAAGGTCACACAGACCTCACCCAATCACTCGTGGTAAGTCTTCACAAATGACTTCCAAACCTTCACAAACTCGGTCACTCGGCAATCCAAAATTCCTCCTGCATCCTCTAGACCATGATGCCTAACCATTTGGAAGAAGCACAGTCTTCAAAGGAAACAATCGTCGGATCCACACAGGATCAATCTTTTTAGTGATTCTCAATCACTTTTGGGTTTGTAGGTGTTTGGGTTTGGTTTTGGGTTTTTCCACACTTGATGATTTTCACTCAAAGTCCTCGGAGGATGGGTTGCTCTTATGACAAGTGTCAGTTTCTCTCGCAGCAGCCAACCAGCTAGTGGTTGTAGGGGGGCGGCTATTTATAGCCTAGGGAGCAGCCCAACATGATAAGATATAAATGCCCTCGAATGATATGACCGTTAGGTAGGTAGATATTTTGGGACAGCTGGCGCGTAGCACAGCAACGGTCGGAAATTTGAGTATCAAATTCCTCGGGGCTATCATGTTCCTCACTTGTAGGAAATCCGCACAGGCGAATTCCTAACTCCTCAGAGACCAGAAGAACTTTGTCTCTGTCACTAAACAATATGACTAAACTGTGGGGACCCCAACTTGTGAGTCGAGATCACCGAATGCACTTGTACAGTGATCACAGAGATCGATGCTCACTGAACACACAGAAGCTGAATAACAAGAGTCTTACATCCATACATACCGTCTTACATAAATTATGACCGATATGGTCAAGTCTTACATAGATAAAGCCTCAAGGGCTGAACAGCAAATAAACTCAAATAGTGGAAGGCTTCGATAAGTAGAACCCATGCCATCTGCCTTAACCCTACAGGTATTCTGATTAGGCAAGCGTCCTAGTTTGCATGTTCATCTCCAAAGAACTCTTCTTCAAATTCCTGCTCCTCCATGCCTGACCAATTAAATAACCAGTGGCAAGCCAATGCGTACTTTGAATGTACTCGCAAGCAACCCATGATATGGTTCAAGGTAAGAATGCAAGCTGTACAACAAATAAGCAACCTAGCTTCAAGCTAGATAAGATGTTCTACCATCTTGTGAGATATGCATCAATGAACTTGGGTAACGTCGAGGACAGGTTACAGATATCAACATAAATAGAGTTCGAATATTTACTAGCTTATTGAACACGT
The DNA here is from genome assembly GCA_902687465.1 of Secale cereale. NCBI lineage: Eukaryota > Viridiplantae > Streptophyta > Magnoliopsida > Poales > Poaceae > Secale > Secale cereale. The sequence goes on along the minus strand of LR738711.1, from coordinate 334,181,177 downwards.
CAACTCACCACCTTGACTCAATTAGTTTTCTACACACACGCCTGCACCAAGATTGTAAAATTCTGGACATAGTTTAAGTAGCACCTCCCAACTGTCCATGACCGTGGACACGGCTATTCGAATAGTTTAACACTCTGCACAGGTTGCGCACTTTACCCACAAGATCCGGAATCTTTCGTGTCATCCACGATCCCACAGTACCTCAAGTACACGGGGAAGCATCTGATCATTACCTTTCCCCAGACGATAATAACATAGGGTCTACTCGTTGGTGCACAACCCTCGTGTACAAGTAAAAGATCGGGACTTTGCCATTTTTACATTCTCACGCATACACGAAGGGACCAACGGTGTGTCCGGTGCCCTATAAAAATAGTCATGGCCTCCTATCCAAGCACGACCCCGTCCCGAGAGTGACCTCAAATCACCCCCATCAGTAGTAATGTGGGCACCATGCTAGTATCAGCCTAAGTAATCAATAATGCCCCATCCCACAAAGGGGTAGAGTGGCTGCACATGTTTGGTTGGGACAATAATCACACATAAATAAAATCCATCATTTTACACACACACCAAAAGCACTCTTTGGTACACCACTTCTTCTTCAAGTGGTGACCTTAGTTCAACATCACCCATGAACATTAGGGGCACCCGATGGGGTTTTCGAAAGAACATAACCATGAAGAGTTCATGGTACACATGCAACATGATGCATCAACATCTAATCCTTTGACATTGCATCTATGCACAATGTAGAGTTATGAGTAGGGGGTATGCATCATATGGGGGGGGGGTTCACAACAAGTTTACCACCGTTATGTTTCATCCTCATGCAATTGGAAAAAGGGTACCGATGAACAAGAGGGGTGTCATGGTCAAAGGGCTGCTTGCCTGGATTGGATTGGTCTTCAAAGTCTTCAAATCCTTATCCTTCTTCTTCTTCAGCAACTTCGTCAAACACGGTATCTAATTGTCGCCAGAAATTAACGGAGAAATAAGACAATAATAAAAACAGAAATGTCAAAGTGCTCAGAAAAATGTCAACCTATTTTTATCAAATACTAGAAGAAAAACTAAGAAGGTAAAAATTCTTAGTTTTGGATTTAGAGTGACAGAATAGGATGAATGGATTTTTGAACAGAGGTTTCCTTTTTTCAAATTTGAATTTAGTTTGAACAGTATAGAAAAGTTTCAGGAACATGTGTGAAAGTTACATCATTAAATAGGTTGGAATATTATAAGATTTTAGGAGTTGGAATAAATTATTTTGGATAATTATTTTGTCCTATGGATTTATCTGAAAAATCAATAGAAAAGAAAAAGAAAAAGGTCACTGTGCAACTGGGCCAGAACGGCCTCAGTGCACAAGCCCAGAGAGGTTTCGGCCCGGGCGAGCCAAGCGGCGTGCGCGCGCAAGGTTCAAACCTGACGGGTGGGGCCCAGCTGCCAGTGGGAGTGAGGGGAGGCGAGAGGGAAGGGAGGCTGATAGGCGGGGCCCGCCTATCATCCTTAACCCGCGTCCGGACGGCCGGCGGGCTCACCGGCGGCGATGCAGGGCACGGTTGGGTGAGCGGAAGGTAGGGATGGACTCAGCGCGGACTCGCCGATCGGGTGGTGGTGGAGGTGGTCGCCGGAGCTGTCGGGTTCACCGGCGACGAGGATGCACGGCAGAGGGGCGTCGGGCGGTGGTTGCTACGGCCATTTCTGACAACAATAGAGAGGGGAAGGAGAGGGGAAAGGGTCAGTGAAGTGCGGTGGTTCCAGATCAGGGCTCAGGAGGAGCGGGGATCGCCTGTACCGAGCGGACGACGGTGAGCCGCCGTGGAGAAGCTTGAGCTCGATCTCGAGCTTGAGAGCTTCTGGTAGAGAGCTGGGAGTGCAGGGGGATGTTTGGGTGTGTCCAGAGGCGAGTGGTGGAGAGAAGAGGGCGAGCGGCGGTCCACCAAGGAGGTGTGCGCCGACGAGCTCGTTGTGGTCGGCACGGGTCACGGGGCTCATTGGGGCTTGTCTGGGGTGCTCGTGGGTGTAGTCTAGGGCGGTGGGGAATGAAGAGAGAGAGAGCAGAAGGCGCCAAAGGAGCTGCGCATGTGAGCGCGCTCACTGGTGCACTCAGGCGGTCGCCGCGCGTGCGAGCTGGGGCGAGAGAAGGTAGAAGGAGCAGGGGGACACGACCGTGGCGTGTCATGGACGTCGAGGCGCCTCGGCTGGTGCGAGGGGGAGGGCCGAGGTGGCCGGAGGCGCTTGACCAGGAGCGACTATAGTGCTAGAGTGCACTGTAGCAGGCTCCAGAGCGTGCGTATGGCCGGCATCGGCATTCTTTATGCCCTGTGGTCGTGGCCGCTACTGTCTGGAAGCTAAGGCAGGCAATAAACAACAAGGAAATGTCATTGGATGCTCTGGAGGGCTTCTAGAATGAGAGGGGGTTGAGAGAGAAGAGTGCTAGGAGCTGTCCAGAGATGTAAAAGGGGTGGTTTTACCCCTCAATCATTGAGCTGCAGTGCAGCCATTGCTACTAGCGGTAGAAGAGGTCTTAAATGTGCTGTATAAAAACTTGAGCCTATTTGGATTAGTGGAAGAAGCCAAAGTTGCTGTTTTGGTAATTGGCCAGAAGGTGTTTGAAGCTTGTTTGGGCAAGCAAATGGGTTTCATTTGGCATGAGACTCCACATGATGAAATGGCACATATAATTAGTCCCTTCCACAAAAGTATAGCTCATTTGGGCAAAGTTGCCAACGCAAGTTTTGTAAACACTAGAAATGAACAGAAAAGCATTTACCAAGATCTAGTCATGCAAACCCATTCCCGTTGATGGACCACATGGTGTAGTGTCATCATTTGGGGTTGTGAAAATGTCCACAAAGTTGTTCAAATTTGAATCTGAACAGAAATGGTTTTGGGGCACTTTTGTGAACCAAAATAATTTGGATTGATCTGAAACTTTGCAAGGTCATCATATTATGAGTATGTGACTTTCTAGAATTTTCCTGGAATTTTCAGAGAATATTTCCATTGTAAATATTTCAAAAGCTTGAAATATCCAGAAAAGGTTTTTGAGGGATTTGCCCAATATTTTGAACAAGAACATGTGTTTAAACTCTTATATATGAACAATATATGTCCTATGAGTCTCCTTGAATTTTCAAAAATATATTTGAAACATTAAAATATTTTTTACCTATTAAAGACCATTTGTGGCCTAAAGAAAAAGCCTTTAAATAAAATAGGAAAATAACTTTTAAAATTATACTTTTGTGGTTTATGTGAGTCCTATACCTAATAGGATTCAAACTTACCTTGCCAAACATTTTTATCACCCTAAATCAAGTACTTGAAGTGCAAATCTCAATTTAGGGGTTTATGGAAAACTAAATTTACAAAATACTATTTGGCCAAAATATTTTTGTAAGAATATGTTATATTGTTCTATACACATGGTATGATCATTGGGAAGAATTTTGGGCACGAAGATGAACTATAGGAGGTGAGGCTATGTTGACTTTTAAAGAGCACTTGAAATCAGGGAGAGAAAAATTCAACTCCAAATAAAAGCCAAGTGATGCAAAAAAAATTGTTGGTCCAAATTTTCATGCTTTATTAATGCAATAGCCAGGTTACAAAATGCAGGGTGTCACAGACCTACCCCCCTTACAAGAATCTCGTCCCCGAGATTCCTAAACTAGGCTTTAAAAGAGATCGGGAAACTCCGATCTAAGACAGTCTTCACGTTCCTAGGTTGCTTCTGCTTCAATGTGGTTGCTCCACTGGACCTTGAAGTATTTGATGGTGCGGCTTCGCGTATGTCGTTCTGCTTCATCCAAAATGCAAATGGGCCTCTCGCGGTAGGTCAAATCATGTTGAAGGTCAATGGCTAGGTGGTCAACATCCTTGTAGAGATCAGGCTTGTCCGGAACTTGGAGACACTTCCGGAGTTGTGACACGTGGAATATGTTGTGCACATCGGATAATTCAGGAGGTAGTTCCAACTGGTAAGCCACTTCTCCTCCTCGTGCAGTGATCTCAAAGGAGCCAATAAACCTTAGTGCGAGCTTCCCCTCAACGTGGAAACGCTTGGTTCCCTTAAGAGGAGTTACCAGCAGGTACACAAGGTATCGGACTTGGAAGTTTACTTGTCAGCGTCGAGTGTCGGCATAGCTCTTCTGTCTTGAATTGGCGGTCTTCAAACGCTCTCTGACTAGCTGCACTTGTTCTTCTGTTCCGTGGAGAATATCTGGTCCGAAGACTAGTCCTTCTCCGGTCTCTGACCAATTGAGGGGTGTGCTATACTTGCGTTCGTACAACATTTGAAATGGTGCCATCTGAAGGCTTGAATGATAACTGTTGTTGTAGGAGAACTCGGCAGAAGGGAGGCAATCTTCCCACTTGGCTCCATATGCCAAGACACAGGCTCGGAGCATGTCTTCGAGTATTTGATTCACTCACTCTGTCCGACCTCCGGACTGCAGGTGGAAAGCCGTGCTGAAAGACAACTTGGTTCCTAGGGCCTCTTGGAACTTCTTCCAGAACCTCGAGGTAAACTAGGTTCCTCGATCTGACACAATGTCCTTAGGAACACCATGAATTCTTACGATTCTGTCGATGTATAGAGTTGCCAGCTGGTTTCCATCATAGGTAGTCTTGACAGGAACGAAATGAGCAACTTTGTTCAAATGGTCGACTATGACCCAGATGGAGTCATGTCCCTTATTTTACCTAGGTAGTCCAGTGATGAAATCCATTCCGACTTTATCCCATTTCCACTCGGGGACCTTAAGTGGTTGGAGCAATCCAGTAGGTCGCTGATACTCAGCCTTGACCCTTTGGCATACATCACATTTTGCAACATAGGTGGCAATCTCTCTTTTCCTCCCGTGCCACCAAAAAAATTCCTTCAAGTCTAGATACATCTTGGTTCCTCCGAGGTGGATAGAATACGTAGTGTCATGTACTTCTTGCAGGATCAAATTCTTCAGCTCCATATTATTTGGTACGCAGATGCGGCCTTTGTACCAAACAATCCCGTGCTCGTCCTCGGAGAATCCTGGGGCCTTGCCTAGCTTCATCTTCTTCTTGATGCCTTTAATGATTGCGTTCCCATTTTGTGCTTCCTTGACTTCGTCCATCAGGGTTGGTTTGACTTCTAGATGGTCTAGAAATCCATGGGTAACCAATTCCAAGCCAAGCTGTCCATCTCTTCAAACAGGGCTGGCTGCCTTCCTTTAACTATGGCATTCAGGGAGCAAGCCTTTCTGCTTAAGGCATCGGCTACCACGTTAGCCTTCTCGGGGTGATATTGAACACTGAGGTCATAATCCTTGATCAGTTCCAACCATCTTCGTTGCCTCATGTTCAATTCCTTTTGGGTGAAAATATACTTCAGACTTTTGTGGTCTGTGTATATCTCACACTGCTTCCCTAGGAGGTAATGTTGCCATGTCTTCAAAGCATGAACCACTGCTGCTAACTCAAGATCGTGAGTAGCGTAGTTCTCTTCATGAGGTCGTAGATGCCTTGAGAGGTAAGCTATGACTCGTCCTTCTTGCAATAGAATGCTTCCCAATCCGGTTTGAGAGGCATCACAATATATCACGAACTCCTTGTGAATGTTAGGTGTTGCCAGAACTGGGCGGTGGTCAATCTCTTTTAGAGTTCTTGGAAGCTTTCTTCGCATTTCAGCGTCCATTCGAACTTCTTGTCCTTCTTCAGGAGTTGAGTCATTGGTCGGGCAATGTTGGAGATTCCTTCCTTGAATTTGCGGTAATAGCCCTTAAGTCCGAGGAAGCTTCTGACTTCCTTTACGATCGTTGGGGACTGTCATTGGGTCACAGCTTAGATCTTCGCAGGATCTACCCACAGTCCTTCCTTGATCAAGACGTGACCCAAGAATCCAACTTTATGCAGCCAAAACTCACATTTGCTGAATTTGGCGTATAGTTGGTACTCTCGAAGCTTGTCTACGACCATCCTCAAATGTTGCTCGTCCTCTTCTTCCGTCTTCGAGAAGACAAGAATGTCATCAATGAAGACAATAAAAAACTTGTCCAAATATTCCATGAAGACCTTACTCATGAGATACATGAAGTAAGCTAGGGCATTAGTTAATCCAAAGGACATGACCGCGCAATCATACAGGCCATATCTTGTTACAAATTCCGTCTTCGGAATATCTTGGGGACCGATATTCAGCTGGTAGTACCCAGATCTGAGGTCGATCTTGGGGACCACCTTGGCTCCGCTAAGTTGATCAAACAGATCTTCAATCTTGGGAAGTGGATACTTCTTCTTGATTGTAACTTCATTGATGGAATGGTAGTCAATGCATAAGCGGAAGGTACCGTCTCTTTTTGCCACAAACATAACAGGTGATCCCCAAGGGGAGGCACTAGGGCGCATAAATCCCTTCCTCAACTGCTCTTCCAGTTGCTTCTTCAACTCGGCTAATTCTTCTGTCCCCATTCTATAAGGCTTCTTATAGATGGGTCCTGCCCTAGGCATAAGCTCGATGACGAACTAAATGTCATGTTCAGGAGGCATTCCCGGTAGCTCATTTGGAAAGACATCGGGATACTCGCATACTACTGGCACTTGCTCTAGTCCAACTTCAGATAGACAGTTGACTTGAGCAGTTTGAGCAGAAGAGGAGTTGGAGGCAAACTTAACTTCGACTCCTTGGTCATTGGTCACAGTGACAGTCCGATTGGCACAGTCTAACAAGCTTTGGTTCTTGCTGAGCCAATCCATGCCTAGGATCACATCCAAGCCTTATGATCTTAGGATGATAAGGTCTGCTAGGAAATGCACTCCGTTAATGACGATACCGACTCCCTTACAGCCTATCTTGGCTCCCATCTCTGCTCCGGGGGTTTGTACCACCATGGGGTTATTCAGGGGTGTAGGGGTCATGCCACTTTTTAATGCAACTCTTCGAGTGACAAATGAATGCGTGGCTCCAGAATCAAACAAGACAGTTGCAGGTGCTGAGTTGACAAGGAACGTACCCAGCATGATGTCCGGGTCTTCCTGGGCTTCTTCTGAAGTGACGTGATTCACACGCCCCTTTCCATTGTTGAGTGGGTTGCGAGGAGCTTGGTTCCTTGGTGGCATCCCACGACCTTGTCCTGGGTTCTACGCATTGGGGCGTGGGGCATCGGGCTTCTTGTTGGGGCACACCCTTGAGATGTGTCCTGACTGACCACATCCAAAGCAAGTGACTTGGTTTGGGTTATTGATCTTGTTTCCACCACTGTTATTTGGGTTGAATGCTAGCCTTGGGTTGGCATACTACTGAGGCTGATAGTTGGTGTGAGGTGTAGGAGCTCTTGGCTACGGATAGGTTGGCCTGACCGGGGCTGGCTGCCACGAGCGAGGCTTCTGGTTACTCGAACTTCCCTTGCTGACCATCTTGCGCGTGTGAGTGTCTTCCAGAGCACGCCCCTTGTCTTGAAGCATGTGTGCTTTGTTCACCAGGTCAGGAAAGGTTGGGTCGTTACACACGACAAGCGAGTACTGTAGACTCTAATTGAGGCCTTCCATTGAGCGCTCCCTTTTTGCAGCATCTGTGCTGACATCTTTAGAGGCATACCTTGATAGAACACTAAACTTCTACATGTACTCCTTGACAGTGCCACTTCCTTGCTTCAGGGCTCGAAACTCATGTTTCTTGATAGCCGTGATTCCGGAAGGAATATGGGCCTTGTGGAATTCTGCCTTGAAGTTATTCCAAGTGATGTCTTGCCCATCATGCATTACCTTGAATCCATCCCACCAAGCTCTAGCAGTTCCCCCGGGGAAGTGGGCGGCATAGGCCACCTTCTCGCGGTCTTCATTGAAGCCGACTGGTTCCAGCAAGTCCTCAATGGTGCGGACCCAGTAGTATGCATCCAGATGTTCAGCAGACTCGATGAAGGTTGGTGGTGCATGCTTCTTGAACTCCGCCAACGTGGAACGTCCACTGCCATTCCCCGCCGGCTGGCTGTTGTTGGTGACGGCTTGAGCAATAATCATGTTGGATCGGTCAAGGTCTTATGATTTGGAATGATGAGGGAAAGCAATAAAGATGGGTGCCTAGTAAGGGGGTGGGTGTGACACTAATTGTTTTCATGAAAGGGACAAAAGGGCCAAACACATTCAATAAAATTCCAAATGGGTGATGTAGTCGTTTACATGTTCCCGAAGGGAAGCTATGACTTACATCCAAACTCAACAAAAGCACACAGTAGATGGCTTCATATGAACCATACAAGGACTCGACTTCGCATAGGGGTTACACGACCTATCCTACCGTAGAGGTCACGAGCTGGCATATCCGAGTTGCGAATAATGCGTAAGTGGCGGAATGCTCGGTCGCGTATTCTGGCTCTTCTGGGTCTTCCTCCTTGTCTTCATCCGTCTGGGCTCCCCTATCACTTGAGGGTGTGGGGGAGTGGAGGAGTTGGACACAGTGTTGTTTTGCCGGTGGTGCAGGAAAGAGCTTGCGAAACTCCCTCGTCGTCATACGACGTCGCTGGGGTGGTTCTTCATCCTTGGAAGATACATCTCTTGAGGGCCTTCTGCCTCGATACGCGATAGCGGGTTGCCCAGGATGCGCACATTCCTTCTTGATCCTATCCGTCTTCTCTTATGCTCGTCGAAGAAGTGCCTTGGTATTGTGGAGCTCTTCTCGGAGCTTCATCGATTCCGAGGCCAACTCTTGTGCCAAGCCATTGGCACAAAGGCTGAAGTAGGTCTGGAATCGAAGTGGAAGTCCTTCCTTCAGTGGAGGGGCTCGTGCGCTGCTCTCATCTTCACCTTCCTTCCCGTAAGGCAAGAAGCGAGTTGTCATCTTGGATGCCATCTCCGGAAGAAGTTCTCGGAGGCGGGTTAATGCCTTGAGTGCAGCTGCCTCGACAGCGAGGAGTAGTGTTGCCATCCGGGGTCCCTCCAAGAACCAACTTGTAGGAGGATCGTTTGTCTTCACAATTACTTCCACATGGTACTCCACCTCGGTGTCGCTAACCCAATGCTCATGGTAGGTGAGGATGGGTGCTCGGTGAAACTGGCACTCCTGGAGGCTATCCTCGAGAAGCAAGGGGAACCCAGTGGTCAGGAGCTCTTCAGGTACAACGGCCATCTACAAAGTTTGAATGGGAGGGGTTAATAAGCTGATTATATCTCAGGTTTGGCAAGGTTCAGAAACGAAGAGGGATTTAGGGGGATTATGAAAGGTGTCTCATCCTAACTAACCCCCATGCTAAGTAAGGCTTCCTACAGTAAGGATGGCTCTGATACCAGCTCTTTGGGGACCCCGACTTGTGAGTCGAGTCACCGAATGCACTTGTATAGTGATCCCAGAGATCGATGCTCACTGAACACACAGAAGCTGAATAACAAGAGTCTTACATCCATACATACCGTCTTACATAAATTATGACCGATATGGTCAAGTCTTACATAGATAAAGCCTCAAGGGCTGAACAGCAAATAAACTCGAATAGCGGAAGTCTTCGTAGATAAGTAGAACCCATGCCATCTCCCTTAACCCTACAAGCATTCTGACAGGGAAAGCGTCCTAGTTCGCGTGTTCATCTCCAAAGAACTCTTCCTCAAATTCCTGCTCCTCCATGCTTGGCCAATTAAATAACCAGTGGCAACCCAATGAGTAATTTGAATGTACTCGCAAGCAACGCATGATTTGGTTCATGGTAACCATGCAAGTTTTACAACAAATAAGCAAGCTAGCTTCAAGCTAGATAAGATGTTCTACCATCTTGTGAGATATGCATCAATGAACTTGGGTAACCTCGAGGACAGGTTATAGATATCAACATAAACAGAGTTCGAATCATTACTAGCTCATTCGACACGTCAAGTCACCACCTTGACTCAATTAGTTTTCAACACACACACTTGCACCAAGATTGTAAAATTCTGGACATAGTTTAAGTAACACCTCCCAACTGTGCATGACCGTGGACATGGCTATTCGAATAGTTTAACACTCTGCAGAGGTTGCACACTTTACCTACAAGATCCGGAAACTTTCATGTCATCCACGATCTGCTGTACCTCAAGTACTCGGGGGAAGCACCCGATCATTACCTTTCTCCAGACGGGGGTCCACTTGTTCGTCCACAGCCCTTGTGTACAAGTAAAAGATCGTGACACTTTGCCCTTTTTACATTATCACGCATACACAAAGGGACCAACGGTGTGTCCGGTGCCCTGTAAAAACAGTCATGGCCGCCTATCCAAGCACGACCCCGTCCCGAGAGTGATCTCAATTCACCCCCGTCAATAGTAATGTGGGCGCCATGCTAGTATCAGCCTAAGTAATCTGTAATGCCCCGTCCCATAAATGGGTAGAGTGGTTTCACATGTTTGGTTGGGACGGTAATCACACATAAATCTAATCCATCATTTTACACACACACACAAAAAGCTCTCTTTGGTACACCAGTTCTTCTTCAAGTGGTGACCTTAGTTCAACATCACCCACGGACATTAGGGGCACCCGATGGGGTTTTCGAAAGAACGTAACCATGAAGAGTTCATGGTACACATGCAACATTATGCATCAACCGCGAACACTTTGACATTGCATCTATGCACAAGGTAGAGTTATGAGTAGGGGGTATGCATCATGTGGGGGGAAGGGGGTTCACAACTAGTTCACCACCATTATGTTTCATCCTCATGCAATCGGAAAAACGGTACCGATGAACAAGAGGGGTGTCATGGTCAAAGGGCTGCTTGCCTGGATTGGCTTGGTCTTCAAAGTCTTCAAATCCTTCTCCTTCTTCTTCTTCAGCAACTTTGTCAAACACGGTATCTAATCGTCGCAAGAAATTAACGGCGAAATAAGACAATAATAGAAACAGAAAAGTCGAAGTGCTCAGAAAAATGTCAACCTATTTTTATCAAATACTAGAAGAAAAACTAAGAAGGCAAAAATTCTAATTTTTTGATTGGGAGTGACAGAATAGGGTGAATGGATTTTTGAACAGAGGTTTCCTTGTTCAAATTTAAATTTAATTTGAACACTACAGAAAAGGTCCACGAACATGTGTGAAAGTTACATCATTAAATAGGTTGGAATATTACAAGATTTTATGAGTTGGAATAAATTAATTTGGATAATTATTTTATCCTGTGGATTTATTTGAAAAATCCACAGAAAAGAAAAAGAAAAAGGTTACTGTGAAACTAGGCTAGAACAGCTTCAGTGCACAAGCCTAGAGTGGTTTCGGCCCGAGCGAGCCGAGTGGCGTGCGCGCGCCAGGTTCAAACCCGACGGGCGGGGCCCAGCTGCGAGTGGGACAGAGGGAAGGTTAGAGGGAAGGGAGGCTGACAGGCAGGACCTGCCTGTTATTCCTAACCCGCGTCCAGACGGCAGGCGGGCTCACCGGCGGTGATGCAGGGCACGGTGGGGTGAGCGAAGGGTAGGGATGGACTCAGCGTGGACTCGACTATCGGGTGGTGGTGGAGGTGGTCGCCGGAGCTGTCGGGTTCGTCGACAACGAGGATGCACGGCGGAGGGTCGTGGGGCGGTGGTTGCTCCAGCCGTTTCTGACTGCAATAGAGAGGGGAAAGAGAGGGGAAAGGGTCAGTGGAGTGCGGCGGTTCCAGATCAGGGCTCAGGAGCAGCTGGGATGGCTCGTACCGAGCGGACGACGGTGAGCCACCGCGGCGGAGCTTGAGCTCGAGAGCTTCTGGGAGAGAGCTGGGAGTGCAGGGGGGTGTTTGGGTGTGTCCAGAGGCGAGTGGTGGAGAGGATAGGGCTCGGGGACGCCTTTATATAGGCGGGCGTCGGTCCACCGAGGAGGTGTGCACCGGCGAGCTCGTTGCGGTCGACACAGGTCACGGGGCTCATCGGGGCGTGTCTGGGGTACTCGTGTGATGCCCCCGATTTGGCCGTACACTAATCATGCATGCAAATGTGTACGACCAAGATCAGGGACTCACTGGAAGATATCACAACACAACTCTAGACACAAATAAAATAATACAAGCTTTATATTCCAAGCCAGGGGCCTCGAGGGCTCGAATACATAAGCTCGAAACACAAGAGTCAGCGGAAGCAACAATATCTAAGTACAGACATAAGTTAAACAAGTTTGCGTTAAGAAGGCTAGCACAAATATAGCAACGATCGAAAAGGCAAGGCCTCCTGCCTATGACATCCTAACTACTCCTCGAAGCCGAACTCTACGTAGAAACATCCTCGGGATATTCGGGCTCCTAGACTCCATCAATCTGGTTGCGTCATCCGAGAAGAGAGAGAAAAGGGGAAAAGGGGGAGCAAAGCAATTGTGAGTACTCATCCAAAGTACTCTCAAGCAAGCAACTACATTACATATGTAATGATATATGTGTAAAGGGAAAATATATGTGGGCTAAACTGCAGACTGCCAGAATAAGAGGGGATAGCTAATCCAATCGAAGACTACGCTTCTAGCAACGTCCATCTTGCAGCAGAAGAAGAGAGTAGCTGGAAGTAACAAGTATCCTCGCTTCTGGCAGCCTCTGTCTTACAGGAGTAGAAGGGAGTAGATGGTAAGTTCACCAAGTAACATTGTATAGTATAACCCAACCCGATGATCCTCCCCTCGTCGCCCTATGAGAAAGCGATCACTTGGTTGTATCTGGAACTTGTCTGGGTGTGTTTTATTAAGTATCCAGTTATAGTTGTCATGAGGTCAGAGTACAACTCTGGGTCATCCTTTTACCAAGGGACACGGCTATTCGAATAGATTAACTTGCATGTAGGGGTGCACCAGATAACCCAGCACACTTGATCCCATTTGGCCGGACACACTTTCCTGGGTCATGCTCGGTCGTGGAAGATCGACACGTCGTAGCCCTACCTAAGCACAACAGAGACGTCAGCATGCCGGTCTAAACCCTAAGCGCACGGGGGTCTAGGCCCATCGCCCAATGCACACCTGCACGTTGCGAGGGCGGACGGTAAGAACACCTAGCCTCTCCTAATACCAGAGTAGACGTTCCGGTCCAATCCAGCGCACACCCCTAAGCCGCTAACGTCAAGAAGGCTTCGGCTGATACCACGATGTCGAGTGCCCATAACTTTTCCCACGCAGCTGGTTAGTGCGTATAGGCCAACGGTCAGACTTAGATCAAATACCAAGATCTCGTTAAACGTGTTATTATGAAATAACCGCGGACAACGACTAGGGCCAGGGCCACCTCTCGACTAGGTGTCTCAACCTGCCCTGTCGCTCCGCCACAAAGATCCACTCGGGGGCCGTCGGGAACTCGGTCCCACCACTACCTGGATGGAGCCACCTGTCCTTTCAGCCCCCACATAAGAATCACTTGCGGGTACTCATCGAGCCGACCTGACTTTAGTCACATCATGTGTCATGTAAAGTATGTAAACAGTATATACCCGTGATCACCACCCTAAGTGATCACGGCAAAAATAGTATAGAATGGCAGACGGACAAGAATGTAGGGCAATAGGATAGCAGGTAAATGTATCAACAGTTGTAGCAACAATGACACGCTATCCAACAGAATAGGAGTATTCGATAGCAGTAAAATGCTACACTACTCTAATGCAAGCAGTAGAGAGAAGAATAGGCGATATCTGGTGATCAAGGGGGGGCTTGCCTGGTTGCTCTGGCAAGAAGGAGGGGTCGTCGTCGACGCAGTCGATCAAAGTGGCACCATCAGCAGTCAAGTCCCGATGTCTATCGGAGAGAAGAGGGGGGAGAAACAATAAATATAAAGAAAAAATCGCACCACAAAGCATAACATGGCAAAACACGGTGCTACGTGTGAAATAACGTGGTAGGAGGTGATACCGACGAAGGGGGGAAACATCCGGGAAAGTATTCCCGGTGTTTCGCGTTTTCGGACTGATGAACTAGAGGTGAAATGTTGCGCGTTCACTATGCTACAGACGTGTGGTGAACGAACAGACTGTTTATTCGGATTCGTCTCGAAATTCTGAGCAACTTTCATGTACAAAGTATTTTCATCCGAGATACGGTTTATTTTATATTGATTTTTTTAAAAGTTTTATTCATTTCTAAAGTTTTTTGTTTTATTTAATTCGGGTTGACCAAGTCAATTTGACTGGTCAAATAGGAAGGGGGTGGCCCACATGTCATTTTCTATTAGGCTAACTAATTTAATATCTAGTCTAATTGAGTGCATGGGGCTACTTAGCATGGATTAAATTAGACCCTAATTAGTCCACAAACCTAAACTGAAATTGTCCTAACCTAATCCTACTAAATTATCCTAAACTACAGGACCGACTACACTCAACACACACACACGCACACTGCATGAATTGCACGCACACACGCAGAGCGCACACACACTATACACAGACACCACACATGCTGCGCACACACACACCACGGCCATGGCCTTTGCCATGGCCAGCAGCAGCGGTGGGAAGTGGCGCTAGCACTAAGAAGCAGCAGCGGCGGAGCACTAGCAGCGGCAGCAGGGGAAGCTAGCATCGGCAAGCAGCAGGACCTGCGGTAGCAAACAACACAGCAGCAGACCAAGAGCAGCAGCGTAGCCAGCAGAGCAGCGGCAACAGATGCGAGCCCAGACGGGTGCGGCCACGCGCGGGCATGGCCGGGCTCCGGGCAGGGCGCGGGGCGCGCAACCAGGGGGCGGCCACGACGAGCTTCGGCCAAGGAGGAATGACGATGGAACAGAGGGGAACAAGGTGTCAGGCTCATTTCTGAGAAATAAATCACAGAATAGCCTTAAGTCACACTGGCTCCCAAGCACAACCAGTGGACAACCTTGATATAGATAACCAGTACAATAATTTTACACAGGGTTGAGTCAGGGTGACTCAATAATTTATTACAACAACTCAACACACTAAGGTGGCGGAAAAAGACAGTGGGTGGTGGAACTCAAAGCTGAAAGGCTAGCATAGAGTCAAGCGTCAGTGTGAGGCTTGACTATTTTTATTGGTGTGGCGGAAGCTTGACGGATGGTACAAGTGATAGACTCAAGACACAGGCGTGCTGACTGGGAACCTTCTAAGCGTCGGCCTCGCTAGCGCAAAACTCCTCCACGGGCTCGTCCTCCTCCAAGTCTGGCCAAGTAAATAGCCAGGGACAAGCCAGTGAGTACTTTGAATGTACTCGCAAACATTATGAAAATAAGGTATACTGAGAACACATGCCATGGCAAATAAATTATATGTATGCAACATTTATCAAGACTTGGCATGATGGAATATGGTTAGTTCAAAATAAATATTGGTCACTATATTATATAAAAGAATAAAAGAAATGCCAGTCGGATGTCAAGTGACATCACGGTAGGACTTGAAAAGAAATGCCAGTTGGGTATCCACAAGAGTAGTGGCGAGATAAACCGCCTGACACTCGAGGGACGCCTCAAAAGGATTTTAAAAGAAATGCCAGTGGGTGTCCACAAGAGTAGTGGCGAGATAAACCGCCTGACACTCGAGGGACGCCTCAAAAGGACTTTAAAATAAAAGCGAGTGTCCGGGGTAGTCTAGCCAGCCCCTGGTACACTCTTGAAGATAACAACAAAATTATCGGGTTAGTCCATAAATATAATATTCATCACAAACAAATTCATGATAATCCGTCATGCAAACATAGTATACTCAAGTATATTATCTTCCTCCAGAGACTGACCCCGGGACCGATACTTGACCCACCCAACTAAGTCCTTGACCGTGGACGCGGCTATTCGAATAGATATAACTCTGCAGAGGGTGTACCCTTTACCCACAAGCATAGGATCTAGCCAGTACCGTACACTGACTAAAACCTAATACGGACTTTGGGTTGAAAACACTCCTGACGCATACCCGCCCACCGGATGCTTGGACTCACCCACAGCATCACTCCAGACACCTTAAGTCAGGGAGGCTACAACCTCCGAAAAGCATGGGATCACTATTAAACGCGCGGATTACAAGGGGTGCCCCCCTCTCGGCTACAACCGGTAACACCCATGCCCCTGACCCGATGACAGGCTACAACCTACATCGTAGTTATCTGGGTGGCGTGCACCCGTCCAGGGGTTAACAACTTACTAGGCCGTACCCTCCTTTCGGAAGGACCCGTGGCAGCACGGTATACAGCTAGGTGTAAGGGCAAGACTCGATCTAGGCAGACTCAGGAGGTACTGTTAAAATATCACCAGTGTTCTCTATCAGTATCACATGACACTACTGTGTCAACAAAGGACCATGCCCACTAGCATGTCCCAACCAGCAGCACATCTCTGCCCATACGTATTCATTTGTAAGCCAGACAAGCTAGGATGACATGCAAGCCAAGGTAAAACCAACATGATATGACCATGCATGCACATGTGATAACACGTAACATATGATGCACTACCATACCATGCAACCATGCAAGGAAGTAACATCATAACTCAAGTTCAATAATGCTTGCCTTGTCCAAAGTAATCAGGAGAAAACCCTTCTGAAAATCCAGCAAAAGTTCCCTCTTCTTTTTCTGAAAAATTCAAATTTGAAATCGAATAAGAACACCAACACAGAACAGAAAAAGTTCTCAAAATATTTTTAAATAAATCTTAAAATAAACTAGAGCAGAAAAGAAAATTTTAGCAAAAAGAATCAACTCATTTGGATTTATATTTTAAAAGTTATTAGCTTTTCAAAACCAGGGGTTTTTCTGTAAAACAGAAGTCTCAGATTTATTTAAAAGAAAACGCTTCGGTTACGGGTACGTCTTCCTGTGCAGAAGGCGTAAAGCGCAGAATGCGCTTCCACTTAAAACAGAAAAGAGAGGGAGAGAGCTGACGGGTGGGGGCCACCCGTCAGGTTTAAATTCAAACGCGCTCGTGCGCGAGGACAGAGAGGCGGCGGTGATCGCCGGCGACGATCGCCGGGGTCTCAGGGTCCGGCGCTGGTCGTAACATGACCAGCGGGGACTTCCGCATCCAGGGGTGGTGGAGGTGGCCACCGACGGTCACCTGAACGGCGGTGAGCTCGTCGCCGGCGGAGGACGATTCTGGTGAGGTGGTGGCTCGTCGGAGAGGGCTCGGGGAGGTAAATTGACTTGGGGGATCGGCAAGGTGGTGGAAAAGAGGAAGCTCGACGGAGTTTGGGCTGCTCTGGTGGTGTATGTGCTCGGTTCGGTCCGAGGACAGAGGCGGCGGAGCGGTGACCGGAGGGGAAGAAGACGACCCCCTCGGGGCCTGGTGGGTGGTCAGGAGGGAGTGTGGGTGGTGGTGGAGGCGAGTGCTTGTGCTAGAGGGGCTCGGGGACCCCTTTTATAGGCGGTTCGAGGAAGGCCGAAGCGGGCGGAGCTCGCCGGATTAATTGAAGTCGCCGGGGTTGGTTCTGGCCGGTCGGCTGGGTGTCGGGGCAATCTAGAGGCCCGTGGCGTTCGCCCGAAGCCTCCGCGTGGTCGGGCTCGCGCCTGCGCGACACGTTGGCGATGCGCTGTCCGCACGGACGCGGCGGAGCGGCCGGCTCCGGCGACTGTCAGAGGGGCCCCGTGCGGTGTGGCCGGCGTGTCTTTTGCGCGTAGAGGCGAAGAACGACGACGCGTGTGCAGAGAGGTAGGTAGTGGCGCTGCTGGGCATTGAATGGCGGCCGAGGGCCGTGGCGTGTCTGCTCGGCTCCGCCGTGGACGAGCCTGGGGAGGCTGCACCGGCCCGGTGCCACCTCACCGGCGTGGAGTGGCTGGCCGCTGGGCCAGGAAGTGCTGCGGCACTGGACACCGGCAACATCGCCGTGCGGGAGAGGAAGTTGATGTATGCACGGCACCCTGTCCCTGTCGGCCGAAGCAAAATTCAGTTAACTGAATTTTAATTCAGTTATGAACAGTGCCCGCAACATGTTTGATGAAATGCTTTGAGGGTTTAGGCAACTAGTTTGATCATGGGGTTTTGTGTGGTGGTGTGTGGATACTCAAAAATGAGTTTGCCAGAAGGACAAAAATTTTGGTGAGGTTTGGAAATGGTTTGGGGCCAAAACATGATTTCTGGACCAAATTTGAAACGAACAGAATTTGAAATATTTGAACTGTGGGACCAAATGTTTTTGGAGAAATGGGTTGAGGGTACCATATATATGTAGGAATAATTTTGGTAGAGGCAGAAGGATCATAGAAAATATAGTTCCTTTGTAAATGTCAAGAAACTATGATTTATTCAAATTCCCTTTTTGGAATTTAAAAAAAATAATAGGAAGAATATTTTTGTGGAGTGAGGAGGAGTTGTGAAATATCACAGAATGTGTACAAGACTTGAGAGGAAAATTTCTAGTGGCAGAAAAAATTATTTGGGAATTTTTATGGTGCTAGAAGAGGTGGAAAAGATTTTTGCTTTTGAAAATAATTGACCAAAGCCAAAGATTCTTAAGAAAGAAAAGTTCTTAAAACCTCCAAAATACTTAAATCAAATAAGTCCATCCTTCAAACAAAACCCTCCAACCAAAATTTTAAAAACTTAGTTAAAGTTTTGCAAAAGTTTTCAGAACTCCAGAGGAATATTTTTGGGGTGTGACAGCACCTACCCCCTTAAGAAAAATCTCGTCCCCGAGATTCCAGCTGTTCCTCAAATAGGTACGGATACTCAGTCCTTAAATGATCTTCTCTTTCCCAGGTTGCCTCTTCCTCGGTGTGATTGCTCCATTGGACTTTGCAAAATTTTATCGCATTTTGCCGGGTCCTCCGTTCAGACTCCTCTAAAATTTTTATAGGATGCTCCCGATAGGTAAGATCGGGTTGAAGGTCTAATTCCTGGTGCTGCACCTGTTTTTCCGGGTTGCTGACACACTTCCTCAGTTGAGACACATGGAACACATCGTGGACATCTGATAATTCTGCGGGTAATTCTAGTTGATAAGCAACCTTGCCCCTTCTTGCAGTTATTTTGAATGGTCCGATAAATCTCGGTGCTAATTTCCCCTTGACCTTAAATCTTTGTAGCCCCCTTGTTGGAGATACTCTAAGATACACGTAGTCATTTGGTTCAAAGTGGATCTGGCGGTGTTTTTGATCATAATAACTCTTCTGTCGGCTTTGAGCTGCCTTTAATCGGTCCTGAATAAGTTTTACTTTGGTTTCTGCCTCTATTAGCATATCTGGTCCAAAGATTCGGCTGTCTCCGGTCTCAGACCAATTTAATGGGGTTCGGCACCGTCGTCCGTATAATGCTTCGAACGGTGCCATTTTTAGGCTAGCTTGATAACTGTTGTTGTAGGAAAATTCTGCATAAGGCAAACTATCCTCCCAACTGACTCCGTAGGTAAGCACACATGCTCTCAACATGTCCTCTAATATTTGATTTACCCGCTCTGTCTGTCCTCCGGTCTGCGGGTGGTATGCTGTGCTGAAAGCCAGTTGCGTGCCTAAGGCTTGCTGTACATGTTCCCAAAATCTAGAGACAAATTGGGTGCCTCTGTCGGAGACAATTATTTTGGGTATTCCGTGTAGACAAACAATCCTGGATAGATACAGCCTGGCTAGCCTCTGTGTTGAGTAGGTGGTTTTTACCGGAATGAAATGTGCTACCTTGGTTAGTGAATCAATTTTTACCCAGATAGCATCATTTCCGTGGCGTGACCTTGGCAAACCAACCACAAAATCCATTCCAATCCTATCCCATTTCCATTCAGGCACCTTAATTGTTTGCAACAACCCTGCTGGTCTCTGGTGTTCCGCCTTCACTCGTTGGCAAGTATCACAACATGCCACATATATGACTATATCCCTTTTCATTCCGTGCCACCAGAATCTCTCCTGTATATCCTTATACATTTTTGTCCCTCCGGGGTGAATAGAATATGGAGCGGTGTGTGCCTCTGCCATTATTTGCTGCTTTAATTCCTCAATGTTTGGTACGCATAGTCTTTGTCCAAACCAGATAATTCCTTGGTCGTCTTCAATAAATTCGGGCGCTCTGCCTAGTTTCATCTTTTTCCTAATTCCTTCAATACTCGGATGTCCCTTCTGGGCGTCTCTGATCTGGTCTTCTAAGGTTGGTTTTATTTCCAACTGGGAGATGGTCCCTTCCGTGACTAGGGCCATGTTGAGTTTGGCAAATTCCTGGCTGAGCACATGTTGCGAGAGCTGTACGCTGCCATTTCCGGTGTATGGATTTCTGCTGAGGGCATCTGCCACAACATTGGCTTTACCAGGGTGATAGTGAATTCCTACGTCATAATCCTTAATTAATTCAAGCCATCGTCGCTGTCTCAAATTTAATTCCGGCTGCGTAAAAATATACTTAAGACTTTTATGATCCGTGTATATTTCACATCGGTTCCCCAGAAGATAGTGTCGCCACTCTTTGAGTGCGTGTACTACTGCAGCAAGTTCCAGATCGTGAACGGGGTAATTTTCTTCATGTCTCCGTAGTTGCCTTGATGTGTAAGCTACTACTTTTCCTTCTTGCATTAAGACACACCCAAGGCCTTTCCCGGATGCATCACAGTATATATCAAAATTTTTGTGTACATCGGGTACAACTAGGACTGGTGACGTTGTTAACCTCTTTTTCAACTCCTGAAAACTCTTTTCACAAGCTTCATTCCATTCAAACTTCTTATCTTTCTTGAGTAATTGGGTCATGGGTCTGGCTATAGTGGAAAATCCTTCAATAAATCTTCGATAATAGCCTGCTAGACCAAGAAAACTTCTGACCTCCGTTACGTTTGTGGGTTGCTTCCATCCCAATACATCCTTTACTTTTCCCGGGTCCACAGCGATTCCATCCTGGGTTAGTACGTGTCCAAGAAAACCCACTTCTCTCAACCAAAATTCACATTTGCTGAATTTGGCATAAAGCTGATGTCTTCTTAATTCTTCCAGTACTATCCGAAGGTGCTGCTCATGTTCTTCGGGCGTCTTAGAGTAAATAAGTATGTCATCGATAAATACCACCACAAATTTATCCAAATATTTCATGAAAACCTTGTTCATAAGATGCACAAAATATGCAGGGGCATTGGTCAAACCGAACGGCATTACTGTGAACTCATATAATCCATATCTTGTGGTAAATGCCGTCTTAGGTATATCCGTCGTTCGAATTTTTAGCTGATGATATCCTGACCTTAAGTCTATCTTTGAAAAGACCTTAGCTTCAGCTAGCTGCTCAAACAAGTCGTTGATTCTAGGCGGTGGATACTTATTCTTGATAGTGACCATATTAAGTGCCCTGTAATCAATACATAGTCGCAGGGTACCATCCCTCTTTTTGGCGAATAAAACTGGCGAACCCCATGGTGACGAGCTGGGTCGTACGTAACCTTTCTCCATCAACTCCTTAATTTGCTTCTTTAACTCTGCCAATTCTGTTGGGGCCATACGGTACGGTTTCTTGTATATGGGTGTCGTTCCTGGTGCTAGTTCAATAACGAACTCAATCTCGCGGTCCGGTGGCATTCCTGGTAACTCTTCAGGAAATACATCAGGATATTCACAGACTACAGGAACCGTATTTAATTCCACCGTATCCACTTGATTTAATTTCCCTTGGAATGTGGCAATCTTCCTTGTACCCACTTTTATGGTCTTCCCTTGGCAATTGGTAAGAGTTACCGTGCGGTTATAGCAGTCTATAAAACCTTTGTTTGTGGTTAACCAATCCATTCCCAGAATAATGTCCAAATCAACTGCGTCCAATATGATGAGATTGGCTAGGAATCCCATTCCTTCAATTTCGATGTTCACATCCTTGCAGTACCATTGAGTAGTTTGCTTCGATCCCGGGGACTGAATAACCATGGAATTTTGCAAGGGCAAAAAGGGAAACTGATTCTTCGAGGCAAATCTTTTAGAAATGCAAGAGTGGGAAGCTCCGGAATCAAATAAAACTGTAGCATTTACTGAGTTGGCGGGGAACGTACCAAACACGATATCCGGTGCGTTCTGAGCTTCCTCAAAATTCACGTGGTTGATATGTCCTGGTTTGTGGTTGTTATTGGGGTTGAAATTATTGCGTCGCGGAGCGTTGGTCGCACCGCGGCCATTGTTGTTGTTGTTGGCTTTGGGAGGGTTGTTTCCTTGTTTCGGGCACTGTTTAGCGTAATGCCCCTCTCCTCCACAGGAGTAACATGTAACTCCAGAATGAAAATTTGTATCCTTAGTCCTATTGTGGAATGCACTGCGGTTCTGAGGTGGAGCTGTATTTGTTGGCCGGGTTACTACTGGCTTTTGAACATCATTCCTGGGCCTGTTGTTGCGTACCTGTCCTGACTGGTTCATGCGACGCTTGCGAGCCTCATCCATATTGCGGTGTTCATTTTCCAGAATAATAGCCTTGTCCACGAGTGTCTTAAAGTCTGGAAAAGTATGAACCATCAGCTGGCACTTTAGGGATGAAACAAGTCCGTCGAGAAATTTTTCCATCTTTTTGTTTTCTGTTATATATTCGTCGTTGGCGTATCTGGCCAACTGAGTAAACTGATCCAGATATTGGGACACTGTGGAGCCCCGCTGTTTGAGATCCTCAAATTCCCTCTTTTTTAATTTCATAATGCTATTTGGGATATGCGCTCCTCGGAAATGCTCCTTGAGTTGTGCCCATGTCATATTTGCTCCGTCAGGGTGGGTGTGACATAAGTTTTCCCACCACGACGCAGCCATTCCAGAAAAATAATGTGGTGTGTACAACACCTTTTCCTGGTCTGTACACTGGGCAATGTCCAATTTTCTTTCCATGTCTCGAAGCCAGTCGTCTGCCTCTAGTGGCTTGTCAGTGTGCGTAAAGACCGTTGGGCGGGTCTTTTGCAACTCAGATAGTTTGGACCTGGGTTGCTGTTGTCCATGGTGATTTCCCATGTTAATCAAATGCTGCATCATCTCCTGATGTTGTTGCTGACTCTGCTCAAATAAGCGACACACTTGCGAAAATGCTGAATCACTGCTTTGCTGACTCGTCTGCCCTTGAGTAAAATTATTTTCCATTTGTCCAGCATTGTTCTCATCTGGAGTTGGCATAGAACGGGTCCAGGGACGATGCATTTCTTTCTGGGGTATTTGCATAACACCAAAGAAAATAATCAAAAAGGCAGAAATAAATTTCCAAATAAATTTTTCCCCGGACAAGGTAAGGCAAGGCAACCAGTTATATTACACAAGTGATTTTAATTATACAAGCAGGATTTAATTATACAGGATATAATTATACAGGGTACATGCGGAAACTGTATTATACAAGATCATTTTATTCTACTAGCGCACTCTCCGCGCTCTCATCGGCCAGCGGTCATAGCTATTTTACAAAGGCTAGGCGGAACAGGAAATAAATATATTACATTCGTGTTCTCAAGTGGTCGTTTGGCGAAGAAGACTGTGTTTGTTCACACAGCTCATCCTAGGTCCTGCTGAGAGTGAGACTCAGGCAAGGCACCCAAGATTTGATATCGCCCTCCTCCTCTTCCTCCTCGAGGATCGCCTCTAGTCGTGTAGTCGTTGATGCCGTGCCTGCTGGAGGTGGCACCGTGCTGGTCAGTGGAGAAGCTCTGGTAGGAATGGGTGCAGCCGGACGGCTAGCATCGCCAGTCGGGGTCGAGCGCTGAGTCGCAGGATTAGCCAGAGGAATATTTGGTGTAATGGAGGTGCGTGGAGCACGAGGCGAAGGAGAGCGGTACTCGCTCCTGCGAATGATTCTTGCACGAGACAAGTCCATCCGTGCAGTGAGGTAGTCATCCACCATGGAGGTGAAGGCTGACTCCAAGGCCATGATGTACTGGACAAGTGGCTCAATAGCCGTATCCTTTTCCCCTATGGTGCAGGAAAAAGCATAGTGGCTGGTGTATGGAACGTGACAAGGCATGTAGTAATAGGGACGGTCCTGCATGACGGGCAAGATATCCCTGAGACGTGCGATAGCCTCACGTGCGGCCATCTGGATAGCATGCCTCTCAGTGGGCATAGCTCTCCCCATGAAGCGGTAGTTGCGGAAAGACACGGACGCACCACCCCGAATATATACCGAAGCCTGGTACATAGTCAGGGTCTCTGAGATCTTGTCCGGGTAGATGACGTACTCCGGACGCCCAAGGGACCCCAGCGCGTCTTTCGCGATGCTCGCGAGGAGACGGGAAAATCCCGCAGGCTCGTTGGCGAAAAACTGTGACGGGCAGCTGCCACCAGCCATCTACAACAGTAGACAAAAATCCAAGTAGTCATGTCACAAATGCATGATGACTACAGAAAATTTGCTACGATGCATGAGATGCATGCTGGGAAAAATGTCAGCGTTGACTCGGTGTCTAATGATCGTGCCTAGGGCTCCTACAGTCAGCCTGGCTCTGGTACCAAGGTCTGTCAGGCTCATTTCTGAGAAATAAATCACAGAATAGCCTTAAGTCACACTGGCTCCCAAGCACAACCAGTGGACAACCTTGATATAGATAACCAGTACAATAATTTTACACAGGGTTGAGTCAGGGTGACTCAATAATTTATTACAACAACTCAACACACTAAGGTGGCGGAAAAAGACAGTGGGTGGTGGAACTCAAAGCTGAAAGGCTAGCATAGAGTCAAGCGTCAGTGTGAGGCTTGACTATTTTTATTGGTGTGGCGGAAGCTTGACGGATGGTACAAGTGATAGACTCAAGACACAGGCGTGCTGACTGGGAACCTTCTAAGCGTCGGCCTCGCTAGCGCAAAACTCCTCCACGGGCTCGTCCTCCTCCAAGTCTGGCCAAGTAAATAGCCAGGGACAAGCCAGTGAGTACTTTGAATGTACTCGCAAACATTATGAAAATAAGGTATACTGAGAACACATGCCATGGCAAATAAATTATATGTATGCAACATTTATCAAGACTTGGCATGATGGAATATGGTTAGTTCAAAATAAATATTGGTCACTATATTATATAAAAGAATAAAAGAAATGCCAGTCGGATGTCAAGTGACATCACGGTAGGACTTGAAAAGAAATGCCAGTTGGGTATCCACAAGAGTAGTGGCGAGATAAACCGCCTGACACTCGAGGGACGCCTCAAAAGGACTTTAAAAGAAATGCCAGTGGGTGTCCAAAAGAGTAGTGGCGAGATAAACCGCCTGACACTCGAGGGACGCCTCAAAAGGACTTTAAAAGAAATGCCAGTGGGTGTCCACAAGAGTAGTGGCGAGATAAACCGCCTGACACTCGAGGGACGCCTCAAAAGGACTTTAAAATAAAAGCGAGTGTCCGGGGTAGTCTAGCCAGCCCCTGGTACACTCTTGAAGATAACAACAAAATTATCGGGTTAGTCCATAAATATAATATTCATCACAAACAAATTCATGATAAACCATCATGCAAACATAGTATACTCAAGTATATTATCTTCCTCCAGAGACTGACCCCGGGACCGATACTTGACCCACCCAACTAAGTCCTTGACCGTGGACGCGGCTATTCGAATAGATATAACTCTGCAGAGGGTGTACCCTTTACCCACAAGCATAGGATCTAGCCAGTACCGTACACTGACTAAAACCTAATACGGACTTTGGGTTGAAAACACTCCTGACGCATACCCGCCCACCGGATGCTTGGACTCACCCACAGCATCACTCCAGACACCTTAAGTCAGGGAGGCTACAACCTCCGAAAAGCATGGGATCACTATTAAACGCGCGGATTACAAGGGGTGCCCCCCTCTCGGCTACAACCGGTAACACCCATGCCCCTGACCCGATGACAGGTTACAACCTTCATCGTAGTTATCTGGGTGGCGTGCACCCGTCCAGGGGTTAACAACTTACTAGGCCGTACCCTCCTTTCGGAAGGACCCGTGGCAGCACGGTATACAGCTAGGTGTAAGGGCAAGACTCGATCTAGGCAGACTCAGGAGGTACTGTTAAAATATCACCAGTGTTCTCTTATCAGTATCACATGACACTACTGTGTCAACAAAGGACCATGCCCACTAGCATGTCCCAACCAGCAGCACATCTCTGCCCATACGTATTCATTTGTAAGCCAGACAAGCTAGGATGACATGCAAGCCAAGGTAAAACCAACATGATATGACCATGCATGCACATGTGATAACACGTAACATATGATGCACTACCATACCATGCAACCATGCAAGGAAGTAACATCATAGCTCAAGTTCAATAATGCTTGCCTTGTCCAAAGTAATCAGGAGAAAACCCTTCTGAAAATCCAGCAAAAGTTCCCTCTTCTTTTTCTGAAAAATTCAAATTTGAAATCGAATAAGAACACCAACACAGAACAGAAAAAGTTCTCAAAATATTTTTAAATAAATCTTAAAATAAACTAGAGCAGAAAAGAAAATTTTAGCAAAAAGAATCAACTCATTTGGATTTATATTTTAAAAGTTATTAGCTTTTCAAAACCAGGGGTTTTTCTGTAAAACAGAAGTCTCAGATTTATTTAAAAGAAAACGCTTCGGTTACGGGTACGTCTTCCTGTGCAGAAGGCGTAAAGCGCAGAGTGCGCTTCCACTTAAAACAGAAAAGAGAGGGAGAGAGCTGACGGGTGGGGGCCACCCGTCAGGTTTAAATTCAAACGCGCTCGTGCGCGAGGACAGAGAGGCGGCGGCGATCGCCGGCGACGATCGCCGGGGTCTCAGGGTCCGGCGCTGGTCGTAACATGACCAGCGGGGACTTCCGCACCCAGGGGTGGTGGAGGTGGCCACCGACGGTCACCTGAACGGCGGTGAGCTCGTCGCCGGCGGAGGACGATTCTGGTGAGGTGGTGGCTCGTCGGAGAGGGCTCGGGGAGGTAAATTGACTTGGGGGATCGGCAAGGTGGTGGAAAAGAGGAAGCTCGACGGAGTTTGGGCTGCTCTGGTGGTGTATGTGCTCGGTTTGGTCCGAGGACAGAGGCGGCGGAGCGGTGACCGGAGGGGAAGAAGACGACCCCCTCGGGGCCTGGTGGGTGGTCAGGAGGGAGTGTGGGTGGTGGTGGAGGCGAGTGCTTGTGCTAGAGGGGCTCGGGGACCCCTTTTATAGGCGGTTCGAGGAAGGCCGAAGCGGGCGGAGCTCGCCGGAGTAATTGAAGTCGCCGGGGTTGGTTCTGGCCGGTCGGCTGGGTGTCGGGGCAATCTAGAGGCCCGTGGCGTTCGCCCGAAGCCTCCGCGTGGTCGGGCTCGCGCCTGCGCGACACGTTGGCGATGCGCTGTCCGCACGGACGCGGCGGAGCGGCCGGCTCCGGCGACTGTCAGAGGGGCCCCGTGCGG
This sequence comes from Secale cereale, assembly GCA_902687465.1. Classification (NCBI taxonomy): domain Eukaryota; kingdom Viridiplantae; phylum Streptophyta; class Magnoliopsida; order Poales; family Poaceae; genus Secale; species Secale cereale. The sequence goes on along the minus strand of LR738711.1, from coordinate 334,154,029 downwards.
TGTGGCCGGCGTGTCTTTTGCGCGTAGAGGCGAAGAACGACGACGCGTGTGCAGAGAGGTAGGTAGTGGCGCTGCTGGGCATTGAATGGCGGCCGAGGGCCGTGGCGTGTCTGCTCGGCTCCGCCGTGGACGAGCCTGGGGAGGCTGCACCGGCCCGGTGCCACCTCACCGGCGTGGAGTGGCTGGCCGCTGGGCCAGGAAGTGCTGCGGCACTGGACACCGGCAACATCGCCGTGCGGGAGAGGAAGTTGATGTATGCACGGCACCCTGTCCCTGTCGGCCGAAGCAAAATTCAGTTAACTGAATTTTAATTCAGTTATGAACAGTGCCCGCAACATGTTTGATGAAATGCTTTGAGGGTTTAGGCAACTAGTTTGATCATGGGGTTTTGTGTGGTGGTGTGTGGATACTCAAAAATGAGTTTGCCAGAAGGACAAAAATTTTGGTGAGGTTTGGAAATGGTTTGGGGCCAAAACATGATTTCTGGACCAAATTTGAAACGAACAGAATTTGAAATATTTGAACTGTGGGACCAAATGTTTTTGGAGAAATGGGTTGAGGGTACCATATATATGTAGGAATAATTTTGGTAGAGGCAGAAGGATCATAGAAAATATAGTTCCTTTGTAAATGTCAAGAAACTATGATTTATTCAAATTCCCTTTTTGGAATTTAAAAAAAAATAGGAAGAATATTTTTGTGGAGTGAGGAGGAGTTGTGAAATATCACAGAATGTGTACAAGACTTGAGAGGAAAATTTGAAGTGGCAGAAAAATTATTTGGGAATTTTTATGGTGCTAGAAGAGGTGGAAAAGATTTTTGCTTTTGAAAATAATTGACCAAAGCCAAAGATTCTTAAGAAAGAAAAGTTCTTAAAACCTCCAAAATACTTAAATCAAATAAGTCCATCCTTCAAACAAAACCCTCCAACCAAAATTTTAAAAACTTAGTTAAAGTTTTGCAAAAGTTTTCAGAACTCCAGAGGAATATTTTTGGGGTGTGACACAAGGGGAATAGGAGTGGCGCTCACAGGGGGAGGCAGAGGACGCGTCCGGCATGGAGGAGGAGCTCCGACGAGGTAGATCGGACGCGGGGCGGCAATGGCCGTAGCCGAGAAAACATGTCGATCCCGATGGAGATGAAGCTCCTAGACACGGAGGGGCGGCGAGGGGAAGTCGGTGGCCGCGGTGACAATGTGGAGCCCGGCTCATATTTGTTGGCGGTGATGATGTAGTCGATGGAGATGAAGCTCCTAGACACGGAGGGGCGGCGAGGGGAAGTCGGTGGCCGCGGTGACAATGAGGATGATGACGACCCTGGCTCGGTTCAAGAGAGAGAGAGAGGAAGGCGGCGGAGAAGGGAGAACTGGCGAGCTAGGGTTTGTTTGTGGGGTCGAGGAGGGCTAAGTAGGTGTGGGAGGGGGGCTGGATGGCCGACACGCGACCAAGGCGCAGCCATGGCGGCTAGATGGCTGCCACACCATCCTCGTATCCAGTAGCCAGGTGGGAGGTGAGTTGGGGCGTGGACTGGACCTATTTTAATAAATGGGCCAAAGGGGCCAGTAGATTAGGTTTCTTTTCTTTTTATTAGTGTGTTCGTATGTTTCTTTTCTGTTTTCTTAGTTACTACTGTTTTGTATTTAGTTTAGGTACTAATTGGTTATAGTTAAATGTGCAAAGTATCACTTAAATTCTAGGCAATATTTTGGGCTATCCCAACAAGTTTCAAATATTTTTGGATACATATTTAATTAAATTAGATTCTTTTAATAAAAAGATTATGGGTCAGTTTTAAAATATTTAGGGGCAATTATATATTTTGAAAAAGGTTAATTCTTACATGAAATTAGGTAGTGAATATTTACAGCCCCACCTACATTTTTATTCGACCTTTTGAAACTTTTACATTTTCAAGTTGCATTCGAATTTGAATTTGATCTGGTTTTCAATAAGAGTTGATTAAGCTTAATAAAAACGGGTGACTTGGCATCATTTGTCAGGGTTTACTGTAGCTTAATTATCCGGGAGTTACAACTCGTGGGCGTAGTCTAGGGCGGTGGGGAAAGAAGAGAGAGAGCAGAAGGGGCCAGAGGAGCTGCGCGTGTGAGCGCGCTCACTTGTGGCCGGAGGGAGGGAGAAGGAGGAGGGGGACACGATCGTGGCGTGTCGTGGACGTCGAGGCGCCTCGGCTGGCCCGAGGGGGAGGGCCGAAGTGGCCAGAGGCTCTTGACCAGGAGCGGCTACAGTGCCAGAGCGCAATGTAGCATGCTCCAGAGTGCGCGTATGGCTGGCATCGACATTCTTTATGCCCTGTTATCATGGCCACTGGTGTCTGGAATCAAAGCGAGGCATTAAAACAATAATGAAATGGCATTGGATGCTCTGGAGGGCTTATAGAATGAGACAGGGTTGAGAGAGAAGAGTGCAAGGAGCTTTTATGGCACCCCGGCTCAAAGAAAACCAGAACGTCCCGTATTCCGGCCTAGAGATCGAGATGAAGTCTTCTGGAATACGGCACTGCTTAGTATAGAACAAACCAGCTCTTTATTACAACGCGAATATGATTACAATGGTTCCGATATTACAATGAATAACATCGGCACTATGCCAACACGGTTGCTCTATACAAGCAGCATAACAACTTAAAGCAGCGGAACAACTACTGGCAGCAGAACAACGAATGGCGATGATGAACTCCAATACGCAAGGACTCTGGCAGGAACATTTATCCTAGCTCGCGAACACAGGAACAACACCAAACAAGCAAGCAATTCTAGCACGACCTGCCAGCTGGCATGACACGCCAGGTCAGTACATTGAATGTACTTGCAAGTTCCCAATAAACCAGAAGCATTCAAGACAAACAACAGTATGGTAATTACAGGTTAATTAGAAATTATCATGAGATCATCAGGATATCATAGCATGAAGAACATAAACATGATACAGCTAAACAATATGAGCATGGTATGAACATAAAAATCTGATGATACTATCATGCAACATGATGACACTACATGCACCATTTATTTTGTTCGGGTTACCTCGTAACAATCACATGCATCACTTACCAACCTCGGACATTACACGATCATCTCAGGATCAAATCAAGCTTGGTATAAATGATTTTGTAGTAATCATCAAATGACCACAAGGAGCTTGATCTTTAACCAAGATTCTCGCACAACATCACAAATATCCAACAACTTGGTATCCTCGATACCACGGTGATCATTCCGGCGATCACAGCCATGAGCAACACTTGGTCTCAAACGTTGATCTTTCCGGCGATCACAACCAACTTATCATCATCGAACCGGGGTTGTTATTAAGCACATTATTGTTATTACTGTTGACTCATAGTGTGACCAACTACGAACTGGGCCCTTATTCGTGGGCGCGGGTATCAATAGATTTAATATATACTCTCTAGAGGTAGCGCACTGTACCCACACTATGGAACCCATGGCCTCGCACTCCCATTTGGGTGGACCAACGACATTCCGACAAAACCGATCTACTGTCATGACACTCTTCCGGCCACTCCGACTCACGCCCCACTGGGCTAGTCCTAGGTGGCCTCGTGTCTACCAAAGACACAACGACCACCGTCGTGACCAAACATAAGTGGTCCCAAACGGGGACCCGGATCCATAACAACAACAACGGGCACACAAGGTTATGTCTGCTTACTTGGCCAAGGTACCGCAAGCCCATAACCTTCCCTCATTGGAGGCACCGGCGAGAGGCATGACAATAGACCCAGTTAGGACATTCCCATAAAGGTAAATGTGGTTGCACTGGTCAGTTTGATATAGTGGCACCATGACTCAGCCAACAGTTGTTCAAGTTCAATTTAATCCGATTAAACTTAAATGCAAATATGCTGAGTCATGATAAAATACATGATGCAATTACAATGCATGAGCATCAATATCAACATAATCATGAAAGAACCACATAACTATCCACCATATCAACAATGAATCATAAGCATATACTGACTAGCATGAACATCATCAGTACATACTTCTCCGAAAAATAACCACTAACATCAACATCAAATATCATGCAAGAACATATCAACAATATCAACATGCAAGCATTTAACTGACTGGATGCAAAGGAATATGCATAGCAACGGTATTCGGGACATACAGCAGTCATACACCAAAGACCAACACCAACATCAACATGTACTACTAACAAGCATAAACATATGAAAAGAATACTAACAACTAGCAGGGCATGATAACCAGGTGCATAACAACATAGCAAGAAAGTAAACATTAACCCCGAAACATTACCGAAACAATGATAACCATATTTTTAAACAACAAACATTGAATAAATATTCTAGTTGAAAACCATGGCTACTGCATGACTACCATGCAAGTGGGTATTGTGGCTTGCCTGGGGTGACAGAGACTCCAGGAAGAAGTGCAGTGAAGCCGCAGAAAAATTCGCCGGAAACAGTTCTCTCTCTCGGAGGGGGCTGTTTACGGCAAGGGCAAAATGGTCATTTTAAATATGTCAAACCACAGTGAAAATGATACCAAAAGAAAGGCCTCGACGAGACGAAGACGTGGGCTTTGGAATCACCTGATTCGGAGTTACGGTTGAAAAGATATGAAGGGTTGAACACCAGGGACCAATCTGCGATTTTTTTATCACCAACGGGTCCCTAAGTGAATAAGACAGAAACATATTTCAGAGAATACGCCTTCCAAGAAAGAAAACGTATTCTAGGCCAAAGAAGGAAAGAAATACGCTTTCAGGCAAATGAAAACGTACGAGCGGGAATACGCCTTTGGGCAAGCAAAGCGCACTCACCCGTGGGCGAGTCCTCTTATCCATGTCAGCTGGGTGCTTGGGCCACTGACGGGCCGGGCCCAGCGGCAGGGGGGCTGAGACCAGTCATCGTCTTCCTCCTCCCGTGCCTGGTCATAGTAGGGAGCAGGGGAGGAGTATAGCGGCGCTGCCAGAGGGGGCCCGGGCGGCTCCGGCCGTTTCCCGCCCGGCCGAGGCCACTAGCGGGTTCAGGGCGGCGTGGCGCGGCCGCCTGGAGAGGCGTAGGCCGCCGGGGTGGAGCCCAGAGGACGGCGACGGGTGGAGGACGGGGAGGTAGAGGTGAGCCGTGGCGATGGGGCCAGCCGGCTCCGGCCGTCTCCGGCCGAACAGAGAGCACCGACGGGTTCGGGAAGGCGCGGCGGTTCCGTTCAGAGGGCTAGTGGACGCCGAGGATGAGCAAGGAGGACGGGAGGGATGGCACCATTGAGGAGTCGAGGGTCCTTTATATAGGCGAGGGGAGAGCTCTGGACGCTCACAAGAGAGCTTGAGCATTGTACTAATGCAGGTCAGGGGCAGAGCACGGCAGTGGCACTATTTTGACGGCGCGCAGGGCGGTGCAAACAAGCACGGGCGAGCTCCTGGAGAAGCTTTGATGCCGAGACGAGGAGGGAGGCGACGAGCACAGTGACCCGAACATTCCAGCGCGCGCGCTATGCATGACGCAGGTGCGGTCACCATGCGCACTGGTGCAACCGGCGAGCTTGTGCATGGCCAAGCATGTCCAGTAGGTTGACCTAGGTGCCCTTGGTAGAAATGCAGAAAGAAATTGATCCAGGGGTAAAGAAGAGATTTGCAGATGGCTCCATGGTAAAACAGCAGGAAAGTTTTTGTAACTTCCTGTGGTTAAACCATCTGGGTAATTTGGTAGAAAGTTTGTCTGGCGATGATCTTACACTATGATGATATAGATCACCAAAAACCAGACTAAGAAGAGGAGTTTAGCTTAGGGTTGCTGTAGAAAGTGCAAAACTAGACAGAATTGGGGATCATGATGTTGCACTCACATACTTAAGTGTCATGAGCTGAAATTTGGTAGAGATGAATTATTTGACCATATGGAGCTACTGTAAAAACTTCATGCCATTTGGAGTTACCAAAGTGGCACTTGCTTCACAAAGCTCCATTCTGGACAGAATCTTGGAGAAATTACTGAGAGTAAATGGGTAACTGGATTGAGTCAAAACTTGGTGGATGGAGTAGATGTAGATTTAAGAATGGCCTGGAAAATTGGCAGCTCAAATGAAGCAAGGTAAAATACTGTTGCTTCACAAAGTGAAACTTTTACCGGAAACCAAGATTTGTAGCTGAGCTCACATAGATGATCTTCATGAGCTCACATTTGGTGAAGGTGCATGATTTGATCAGGTGAAGGATGTGACCAAGTTTCATCTCATTTGGAAATGCCTAGAATATAGTTCCTTCACAAAGTTCCTTTTTGGACAGAAACTTTCAAAAATCACTGGAAACTAATTACTAGGCAAATGAGTTTGAATATTGGTAAAAGGCAATGATATGGACATGAAAAGATGTCCACCAAGTTTGGGGGCAATTGGGCAAAGATAAATAGCACTTTCTTCACAAAGTGCCATTTAGGGCAGAATAGGAAAAAGATTATTGGAGGATTATTTTTGAACATGGCAATGAAATGTTTTGCCATATTTGAGCAAGATATGACCCAAACAATTTATGAGAATTAATTTGGAATTTTTAGAATGACAGAGATATAGGTTGCTTCACAACATAGGGCAAAAAGAATTATTCTTTTAATAGAAAAATTCCTTGTAAAAAGAATATTGGGTTAGGTCAAGGATGGAAATGGTAGGGTCTTGAGATGATTAGAGGGATAGCAAGCCACTATAAAACCTAGGAAGACATGATCTTCCCAAGTTTCAGAACCACATAGCCACGGAATAAGAAAACTCATGCAAAAATCTCAGAAAATCCAAAGAAAAAGAAACGGCCAAAAATCAGGCTGTGACAACTCTTCCCCCCTTAAAGAAATCTCGTCCTCGAGATTTGGTTGTTCAGGGTTAAATAATTTTTCCGACTTGAAGAAAACGTTTCCAACTCAGGTTTCTTTTATTCATAATATTTCCACTGAATTGGATCTGACTGACTGGCCTGATTTGAGGTGGATTGCTTTTTTGTATCTGACCTTCTTAAAGGACTTACCTTATATGTTCCTGTTTATACTGACTCAAATATTTTTTCATATCTGTTGGCTGAGCTAGCATCCGAAATATTATTTTTACGGACATACTTATCCTTCTAAATATTGATCCTTGCTGGAAAAATTATCTTTGTATCGAGTACCGAGAATATTCCACGGAGTTGGGGGAAATATCTTCCCGTGGAACAAAGAATCTCTTCTATCTAGGCATCGGATTCCTCGAATATAGGCATGCCTTCTGGTTCCAAAATAGTGATGTGGATCATATCTGTTTTTGCTAACGGATGCTATCATCTTGTAGGAGTTTCTGATTTATCTTGACTGTCTTCATAGTCTAGAGTATCCAAGTTGCACCAAAAGGTTTGACTGCCGCTTGTCGTGACTGATAGAAAAATGCACCATCCTGTGAAGATAAAATTTGCAGTCTTGACTGGTGGTGATCTTGGCAAAGAATCCCATCCACACGGACAATTCTTTTAATTGCATCCCTTATGTGAGAAATAACAATCCTCAGAGTGTATGTTTTCATACTGATTCTTCATTGTGCCAGTATCTCCTTGGGAATAACAGTCAGTGCGTTGCTCGATCATGGGTGTTGAGGTCAATATGTTGTCCAGGAGTCGGACAGATTCGGGTATTCAATGCTGACAGTTCTGAGCATACTGTGGAGTGAGCTGGTTGCCTTGCTATGAGGCCCTTACCACAATGCAGTATACCTCTTAGGTGGATCTTTGCTTGGGTTTGCCGTGGAATAAGACGGTATTGGGCATCCACATTTTCACATAATAACCGGCACACCTGTATTATTGGTCTTTCTTTTTCATTATTACTTTCTTCATCTGGATCCTCAACTGAAAGAGCGGGGACTTACATAGATCCTTGATTATTTTCGCAACCCTGAATACGGTTACGTACAATATCTGGCAATCATACCTTGGTCTAGTTCATGTTTTGAGCCTTGCTATATTTATCCGACTCACGTGTGGTTATACAGATCTTAATACTATTGGGGATTATGTTGGACAGTGAAAGGGTTAATAACCTCATATTGTTGGATGTGCTGGACAGATCTTGACAATCACTGCCAAGATTATTATCTCAGTGTTGTCTTTCCTTCTAGACTTGTTGAGCATGGCATCACCCACTAGTTTTTGTTTCTTGAATAACCGGTGAGGTTGTCGAATGTGTACCGCGAATTCTTCCTTGCGTGAGAGACTTGCATGGACTTGGCAGCATACTGAATGAATTAATACCTGATTCTCGAGGCATACCTCTGACCGATTTTTTATTTCAGACCAACTGTTGCAGATCTGCCACTTGGAAAACACTGCCATATGCTGACACTTCCAAATAATGCCTTGTATTAGTGCCATATAGAAGAATACTGGGCAGCTTGCGTTCGGAAACCACCGGGGTGTCGTGTTGAGGAAGACTGGTTGGCTTATGCTCGAATCATTACTAGCTTATTCAACACGTCAAGTCACCACCTTGACTCAATTAGTTTTCTACTCACACACCTGCACCAAGATTGTAAAACTCTGGACATAGTTTAAGTAGCACCTCCCAACTTTCCATGATCGTGGACACGGCTATTTGAATAGATTAACACTCTGCAGAGGTTGCACACTTTACCGACAAGATCCGGAAGCTTTCGTGTCATCCACGATCCCGCTGTACCTCAAGTACTCGGGGGAAGCACCCGATCATTACCTTTCCTTAGATGATACTAACATAGGGTCCACTCGTTGGTGCACAGCCCTCGTGTACAAGTAAAAGATCGTCGGACTTTGCCATTTTTACATTATCACGCATACACGAAGGGACCAACGGTGTGTCCGGTGCCCTGTAAAAACAGTCATGGCCGCCTATCCAAGCACGACCCCGTCTCGAGAGTGACCTCAAGTCACCCCAATCACTAGTAATGTGGGCACCATGCTAGTATCAGCCTAAGTAATCAATAATGCCCCGTCCCATCAAGGGGTAGAGTGGTTGCACATGTTTGGTTGGGACGGTAATGACACATAAATCAAATCCATCATTTTACACACACACCAAAAGCTCTCTTTGGTACACTACTTCTTCTTCAAGTGGTGACCTTAGTTCAACATCACCCACGAACATTAGGGGCACCCGATGGGGTTTTCAAAAGAACGTAACCATGAAGACTTCATGGTACACATGCAACATTATGCATCAACAGCTAATCCATTGACATTGCATCTATGCATAAGGTAGAGTTATGAGTAGGGGGTATGCATCATGTGGGGGGGGGGGGGTC
>LR738711.1:334056578-334144587 GCA_902687465.1 Secale cereale | reverse complement strand
GGGGGGGGGGTCACAACAAGTTCACCACTGTTATGTTTCATCCTCATGCAATCGGAAAAAGGGTACCGATGAACAAGAGGGGTGTCATGGTCAAAGGGTTGCTTGCCTGGATTGGCTTGGTCTTCAAAGTCTTCAAATCCTTCTCCTTCTTCTTCTTCAGCAACTTCGTCAAACACGGTATCTAATAGTCGCAAGAAATTAACGGAGAAATAAGACAATAATAAAAACAGAAATGTCAAAGTGCTCAGAAAAATGTCAACCTATTTTTATCAAATACTAGAAGAAAAACTAAGAAGGCAAAAATTCTTAGTTTTGGATTTGGAGTGACAGAATAGGGTGAATGGACTTTTGAACAGAGGTTTCCTTGTTCAAATTTGAATTTAATTTGAACAGTACAGAAAAGTTTCAGGAACATGTGTGAAAGTTACATCATTAAATAGGTTGGAATATTATACGATTTTAGGAGTTGGAATAAATTAATATGGATAATTATTTTATCATGTGGATTTATCTGAAAAATCCACAGAAAAGAAAAAAAAGGGCACTGTGCAACTGTGCCGGAACGGCCTCAGTGCACAAGCCCAGAGAGGTTTCGGGCCGGACGAGCCGAACGACGTCCACGCGCTAGGTTCAAACCTGACGGGCGGATCCCAGCTGCCATTGGGAGAGAGGTGAGGCGAGAGGGAAGGGAGGCTGATAGGCGAGGCCCGCGTATCATCCTTGACCCACGTCCAGACGGCCGACGGGCTCACCGGCGGCGATGTAGGGCACGGCTGGGCGAGCGAAGGGCAGGGATGGACTCAGCGCAGACTCTCCGATCGAGTGGTGGTGGAGGTGGTCGCCGGAGCTGTCGGGTTCGCCGGCGACGAGGATGCACGGCGGAGGGGCGTCGGGCGGTGGTTGCTCCAGTCGTTTCTGACTGCAATAGAGAGGGGAGGGAGAGGGGAACGGGTTAGTGGAGTGCAGGGGTTCCAGATCAGGGCACAGGAGCAGCGGGGATCGCTCGTACCAAGCGGACGACGGCGAGGCGTCGTGGCGGAGCTTGATCTCGAGAGCTTCTAGGAGAGAGCTGGGAGTGCAGGGGGTGTTTTGGTGAGTCCAGAGGCGATTGGTGGAGAGGAGAGGGGTCGGGGATGCCTTTATATAGGCGGGTGGCGGTCCACCAAGGAGGTGTGCGCTGACGAGCTCGTTGCGGTCGACACGGGTCACGGTGCTCGTCGGGGCGTGTCTAGGGTGCTCGTGGGCGTAGTCTAGGGCGGTGGGGAATCAAGAGAGAGAGTAGAAGGCGCCAGAGGAGTTGCGCATGTGAGCGCGCTTACTGGTGCGCTCGAGCGGTCGCCGAGCGTGCAAGCTGGGGCGAGAGAAGGGAGAATGCGGAGGGGGACACGGCCGTGGCGTGTCGCGGACGTCGAGGCGCCTCGGCTGGTGCGAGGGGGACGGCCGTGCTGGCCGGAGGCGCTTGACCAGGAACGGCTATAGTGCTAGAGCACATTGTAGCATGCTCCAGAGTGTGCGTATGGCTGTCATCAGCATTCTTTATGCCCTGTGGTCATGGCCACTAGTGTTTGGAAGCTAATGAAGGCAATAAACAACAGGTAAATGTCATTGGATGCCCTGGAGGGCTTCTAGAATGAGAGGGGGTTGAGAGAGAAGAGTGCAAGGAGCTGTCTAGAGATGTAAAAGGGGTGGTTTTACCCCTCAAACATTGAGCTATGGTGCAGCCATTGCTACTGGCGGTAGAAGAGGTCTTGGAGGTGCTGTCGTAAAAACTTGTGCCTATTTGGATTAGTGGAAGAAGCCAAAGTTGCTGTTTTGGTAATTGGCCAGAAGGTGTTTGAAGCTTGTTTGGGCAAGCAAATGGGTTTCCTTTGGCATGAGACTCCATATGATGAAATGGCACATACAATTAGGCCCTTCCTGTTGGAAATATGCCCTAGAGGCAATAATAAATTGGTTATTATTATATTTCCTTGTTCACGATAATCGTTTATTATCCATGCTAGAATTGTATTGATAGGAAACTCAGATACATGTGTGGATACATAGACAAACACCATGTCCCTAGTAAGCCTCTAGACGACTAGCTCGTTGATCAATAGATGGTTACGGTTTCCTAACCATGGACATTGGATGTCGTTGATAACGGGATCACATCATTAGGAGAATGATGTGATGGACAAGACCCAATCCTAAGCCTAGCACAGATCGTGTAGTTCGTATGCTAAAGCTTTTCTATATGTCAAGTATCTTTTCCTTAGACCATGAGATTGTGCAACTCCCGGATACCGTAGGAATGCTTTGGGTGTACCAAACGTCGCAACGTAACTGGGTGGCTATAAAGGTGCGCTACAGGTATCTCCGAAAGTGTCTGTTGGGTTGGCACGAATCGAGACTGGGATTTGTCACTCCGTATGACGGAGAGGTATCTCTGGGCCCACTCGGTAGGACATCATCATAATGTGCACAATATGTGATCAAGGAGTTGATCACGGGATGATGTGTTACGGAACGAGTAAAGAGTCTTGCCGGTAACGAGATTGAGCAAGGTATCGGTATACCGACGATCGAATCTCGGGCAAGTGCTATACCGATAGACAAAGGGAATCGTATACGGGATTGATTGAATCCTTGACATTGTGGTTCATCCGATGAGATCATCGTGGAACATGTGGGAGCCAACATGGGTATCCAGATCCCGCTGTTGGTTATTGGCCGGAGAGTTGTCTCGGTCATGACTACATGGTTCCCGAGCCCGTAGGGTCTACACACTTAAGGTTCGATGACGCTAGGGTTATAGGGAAAGTATGTACGCGGTTACCGAATGTTGTTCGGAGTCCCGGATGAGATCCCGGACGTCACGAGGAGTTCCGGAATGGTCCGGAGGTAAAGATTCATATATGGGAAGTCCTGTTTTGGTCACCGGAAAAGTTTCGGGCGATATCGGTAATGTACCGGGACCACCGGGAGGGTCCCGGGGGTCCACCAGGTGGGGCCACCAGCCCCTGAAGGCTGCGTGGGCTAAGTGTGGGAGGGAACCAGCCCCAAGGGGGCTGGTGCGCCCCCCACCAAGTCCCTAGGCGCATGGAGAGGGGAGGGGGGCAAACCCTAGGTCCAGATGGGCCTTAAGGCCCACCCTAGGGCGCCCCCTCTCTCTCCCCCCCTTGGCCGCACCCTAGATGGGTTTTCTAGGGCTGGCCGCACCCCTAGGGGTGGGAAACCCTAAAGGGGGCGCAGCCCTCCCTCCCCCCTATATATATGTGAGGTTTTGGGGCTGCTAGACACACGAGAACGTCTCCCTCTTGGCGCAGCCCTACCCCTCTCCCTCCTCGTCTCTTGCAGCGCTTGGCGAAGCCCTGCTGGAGTCCCGCGCTCCTCCACCACCACCACGCCAGCGTGCTGCTGTTGGATGGAGTCTTCCCCAACCTCTCCCTCTCTCCTTGCTGGATCAAGGCGTGGGAGACGTCACCGGGCTGCACGTGTGTCGAACGCGGAGGCGCCGTTGTTCGGCGCTTAGATCGGAATCAACCGCGATCTGAATCGCAGCGAGTACGACTCCTTCATCCGCGTTCTTGCAACGCTTCCGCATCACGATCTACAAGGGTATGTGGATCCGACTCTTCTCTCGTAGATGGATCTCCTAGAATTATCTTGGTGAGCGTAGGAAAATTTTTGTTTCCCATGCAACATTCCCCAACAGTGGCATCATGAGCTAGGTCTTTGCGTAGATGCAATCACGAGTAGAACACAAAGGAGTTTGTGGGCGTTGATGTTTAGATTGCTTCCCTCCTTGGTCTTTTCTTGATTCAGCGGTATTATGGGATGAAGCGGCCCGGACCAACTTTACATGTCCACGTACATGAGACCGGTTCCATCGACAGACATGCGACTTTTGTTGCATAAGATGGCTGGCGGGTGTCTGTCTCTCCTATCTTAGTTGAATCGGATTCGACAAAGGCGGTCCTTGTAGAAGGTTAAATAGCAACTTAAATATCACCGTTGTGGCTTTGCGTAGGTAAGAAGCGTTCTTGCTAGATACCCATAGCAGCCACGTAAAACATGCAACAACAAATTAGAGGACCTCTAACTTGTTTTTGCAGGGTATGTTTGTGATATGATATGGCCAATGACATGATGAGATATATTTGATGTATGAGATGATCATGTTGTAATAGTTAATATCGACTTGCATGTCGATGTATACGGCAACCGGCAGGAGCCATAGGGTTGTCTTTAATTTTTGTATGACCTGCGTGTCAATCATTAAGCGCTATGTAATGCTTTACTTTATCGCTAAACGGTAGCAATAGTAGTAAGAGCATGGTGGGCGCGCGACAACCCCGATGGCGACACGATGATGGAGATCATGATGATGGGGATCATGGTGTTACGCCGGTGATGATGGAGATCATGCCGGTGCTTTGGAGATGGAGATCAAAAGCACGAGTTGATGGCCATATCATGTCACTTATGATTTGCATGTGATGTTAATCCTTTTATGCATCTTATTTGGCTTAGGACGACGGTAGCATTATAAGATGATCCCTCACTAAAATTTCAAGATAAAATTGTGTTCCCCCCGAGTGTGCGCCGTTGCGAAGGTTCGTCGTTTCGAAGCACCACGTGATGATCGGGTGTGATAGACTCTACGTTCGCATACAACGGGTGCAAGCCAGTTTTGCACATGCAGAACACTCGGGTTAGACTTGACGGGCCTAGCATGTACAGACATGGCCTCGGAACACGGAAGACCGAAAGGTCGAGCATGAGTCATATAGTAGATATGATCAACATGAAGATGTTCACCATTGACACCACCTCATCTCACGTGATGATCGGACTTGGGTTGGTGGATTTGGATCATGTCACGCTCGGATGACCAGAGGAATGTCAATTTGAGTGGGAGTTATAAGTAATTTGATTCGTTAAAACTCACTTGTCATGAACAATAGTCTAAGTTGTCTTTGCAAATTATGTAGTAGACCAATAACTGCGTTGTAGCTCCCTGTTTAATACGATCCTAGAGAAAGACTAAGTTGAAAGATATTGTAAGCAATGATGCGGACTGGGTCCGTAGTCCGAGGAGTGTCCTCACTGCTGCACAAAAAGCTTACGTCTTTGATGCACCGCTCGATGTGCAAACCCCTACAACGTTGTCTGTGGATGTTGTGAACACCTGACAGAGACGTCCTGATAACTACTTGATAGTTTAGTGCACCATACTTTACGGCTTAGAATCGGGATTCCAATGACGTTTTGAACGCCATAGAACATATGAGATGTTCTAAGAGCTGAAATTGGGATTTCAGGCTCATGCCCGTGTTGAGAGGTATGAGACCTCTGACAAGTTCTTTTGCCAAAAAGATGGAGGAGAATGGCTCAACTAATGAGCATGTGCTCAGAATGTCTGGGTGCTGAAATCACTTGAACCAAGTGGGAGTTAATCTTCCAGGTGAGATAGTGGTTGACGGAATTCTCTAGACACTATCACCAAGCTACTAGAACTTCATGATGAACTATGACATGCAAAGGATGGTGATAATCCCGGTGCTGTCAGCGGTTCTTAGTACCGCAAAAGTAGAGATCAAGAAGGAGCATCAAGTGTTGATGGTTTAACAAGACCACTGGTTTCAAAAGGGTAAGGGCTAGAAGGGAAACTTCATGAATGGCAAACCTGTTGTCGCTCTGATGAAGGAACCCATGGTTGAACCCAAACCTCGAGACTAAGTGCTTCTATTGTAAGGGGAACGGTCACATGGTAGCGGAACCACCCCAAACACATGGTAGATATGATAGCTGGCAACTTCAACAAAGTGTATTTGATATACGTGTTATTGATGTGTACCTTACTAGTACTCCTTGTAGCACCTGGGTATTGGATACCGGTTCAGTTGCTATTATTAGTGACTTGAAGCAAAAGCTACGGACTGAACGGAGACTAGCTAAGGGCGAGGTGACGATGTGTGTTGGAAGTGTTTCCAAGGTTGATGAGATCACCATCGCACACTTCCTCTATTTTCGAGATTAGTATTGAACCTAGATAAATGTTATCAGGTGTCTACGTTGAGCATGAAAATGATTAGATCATGTTCATCGCAATACGGTTATTCATTTAAGTTAGAGAATAATGGTTATTCTGTTTACATGAATAATACCTTTATGGTCATGCACCCAATGGTTCGTTGAATCTCGATCATGGTAATACACATAATGATAATATTAATGCCAAAAGATGTAGAGTTAATAATGATAGTACCACTTTCTTGTGGCACTGCCGCTTAGGTCATTTTGGCATAAAATGCATGAAGAAACTCCATGCTGATGAACGTTTGGAGTCACTTGATTTTGAATCGCTTGACACATGCGAGCCATGCCTCATGGGCAGGATGACTGAGATCTCGTTTTCAGGTACAATGAAACGGGTAAGTGACTTATTGGAAATCATACATGCTGATGTATGTGATCCAATGAGAATTAAGGCGTGTGGTGGATATCGTTATTTTCTCATCTTCACTGACGATTTGAGTAGATATGGTATATTTACTTAATGAAGCAAAAGTCTGAAACGTTTGAAAGGTTCAAAAAATTTCAGAGTGAAGATTAAGAAACATCATAACAAGAAGATCATGTTCCTACGATCTGATCAAGGGGATATTATCTGAATTATGAGTTTGGCAATCACTTAAGACATTGTGGAATTGTTTCGCAGTTGAAGTCCCCTGGAACACCACAGCGTAATGGTGTGTCCGGACATCGTAATCGAACCTTATGAGATATGGTGCGATCTATGGTGTGTCTTACCGATCTACCGCTATTATTTTGAGGTTTTGCATTAGAGACAGCTGCATTCACTTTATATAGGGCACCATCTAAGTCCGTTGAGACGACGTCGTATGGTTTGGCAAGAAACCAAAGTTGTCGTTTTCTTAAATGTTTGGGGCTGCGATGCTTATGGCTTCAGCCGGGAAAAGCTCGAACCCAAAGCGGACAAATACATCTTCATGGAATACCCACTGGTAACGGTTGGGTATACCTTCTATCTCAGATCCAAGGACAAAAATGTTTGTCGCTAAGAATGGGTCCTTTCTCGAGAAGGAGTTTCTCTCGAAAGAATTGAGTGGGAGGAAGATAGAACTTGATGAGGTTGTCGAACCCTCACTTCAACCGGAGAGTAGTGCAACACAGAAAGATGTTTCTGTGGAACCTACGACAGTTGAAGAGGATACTAATGATAGTGATCATGAAGCTCCAGATCAAGTTGCTATCGAACCTCGTGGGTCGACAAGGATGTGTACTACTCCTGAGTGGTACGGTGATCCTGTCTTAGAGGTCATGTTGTTGGACAACGATGAACCTACGAACTATGGAGAAGCGATGGTGGGCCCATATTCCGACAAATGGTTAGAAGCCGATAAATCCGAGAAAGGATCCATGTATCAAAACAAAGTATGGACTTTGGTGGACTTGCCCTGTGATCGGCAAGCCATTGAGACAAATGGATCTTTAAGACTAAGACGGACGTGGACGGTAATGTCACCGTCTATGAAGCTCGACTTGTGGCGAAGAGTTTTCCACAAGTTCAAGGAGTTGACAACGATGAGATTTTCTCACCCGTAGCGATGCTTGAGTCCATCGGAATCATGTTAGCATTAGCTGCATTTATGAAATCTGGCAGATGGATGACAAAACAAGTTTCCTTACCAGTTTTCGTAAGGAAAGGTTGTATGTGATACAATCAGAAAGGTTTTGTCGATCCTAAGGATGCTAAAAGGTATGCTAGCTCCAGCGATCCTTCCATAGACTGGAGCAAGCATCTCGGTGTCGGAATATATGCTTTGATGGAGTGATCAAAGTTCTTGGGTTTATACAAAGTTTACAAGAAACTTGTATTTACAAGAAAGTGAGTGGGAGCGCTACAACATTTCTGATAAGTATATGTGGATGACATATTGTTGATCCGAAATGATGTAGAATTTCTGGAAAGCATAAAGGGTTGTTTGAAAGGAGTTTTTCAAAGGAAGACCTGGGTAAAGCCGCTTACATATTAGGCGTCAAGATCTATAGAGATAGATCAAGACGCCTGATTAGACTTTCAAAGAGCACACACCTTGTCATATTTTTGAAGGAGTTCAAAATAGATCAGTCAAAGAAGGAGTTCTTACCTGAGTTGTAAGGTGTGAAGTTGAGTAAGACTCAAAACTTGACCACGGCAGAAGAAAGAGGAAGGACGAAGGTCGTCCCCTATTGTTTTGTCATAGGCTCTATACGGTATGCCATGCTAAGTACCGCACCTGATGTGTGCCTTGCCACATGTCTGGCAAGAGGGTGCAAAGGTGATCCAGGAGTGGATTACTAGATAGTGGTCAAAATTATCCTTAGAGGAATAAGGAAATGTTTCTCGGTTATGGAGGTGATAAAGAGTTCGACGTAAAGAGTTACGTCGATGCAAGCTTAACACCTATCCGGATAACTCTAAGTGGAGATACCGGATACGTATAATGGAGCAACAGTTTGGAATAGCTCCAAGTGGAACGTGGTAGCAGCATCTACGATATGACATAAAGTTTTGCGAAGTACATAGGGATCTGAATGTTGCAGACCCGTTGACTACAAACCTCTCTCACAAGCATAACATGATCAAACACAGAACTCATTGAGTGTTAATCACATATTGATGTGAACTAGATTACTGACTCTAGTAAACTCTTTGGATGTTGGTCACATGGCGATGTGACCTGTGAGTGTTAATCACATGGCGATGTGAACTAGATTATTGACTCTAGTGCAAGTGGGAGACTGTTGGAAATATGCCCTAGAGGCAATAATAAATTGGTTATTATTATATTTCCTTGTTCACGATAATCGTTTATTATCCATGCTAGAATTGTATTGATAGGAAACTCAGATACATGTGTGGATACATAGACAAACACCATGTCCCTAGTAAGCCTCTAGACGACTAGCTCGTTGATCAATAGATGGTTACGGTTTCCTAACCATGGACATTGGATGTCGTTGATAACGGGATCACATCATTAGGAGAATGATGTGATGGACAAGACCCAATCCTAAGCCTAGCACAGATCGTATAGTTCGTATGCTAAAGCTTTTCTATATGTCAAGTATCTTTTCCTTAGACCATGAGATTGTGCAACTCCCGGATACCGTAGGAATGCTTTGGGTGTACCAAACGTCACAACGTAACTGGGTGGCTATAAAGGTGCGCTACAGGTATCTCCGAAAGTGTCTGTTGGGTTGGCACGAATCGAGACTGGGATTTGTCACTCCGTATGACGGAGAGGTATCTCTGGGCCCACTCGGTAGGACATCATCATAATGTGCACAATATGTGATCAAGGAGTTGATCACGGGATGATGTGTTACGGAACGAGTAAAGAGTCTTGCCGGTAACGAGATTGAGCAAGGTATCGGTATACCGACGATCGAATCTCGGGCAAGTGCTATACCGATAGACAAAGGGAATCGTATACGGGATTGATTGAATCCTTGACATTGTGGTTCATCCGATGAGATCATCGTGGAACATGTGGGAGCCAACATGGGTATCCAGATCCCGCTGTTGGTTATTGGCCGGAGAGTTGTCTCGGTCATGACTACATGGTTCCCGAGCCCGTAGGGTCTACACACTTAAGGTTCGATGACGCTAGGGTTATAGGGAAAGTATGTACGCGGTTACCGAATGTTGTTCGGAGTCCCGGATGAGATCCCGGACGTCACGAGGAGTTCCGGAATGGTCCGGAGGTAAAGATTCATATATGGGAAGTCCTGTTTTGGTCACTGGAAAAGTTTCGGGCGATATCGGTAATGTACCGGGACCACCGGGAGGGTCCCGGGGGTCCACCAGGTGGGGCCACCAGCCCCTGAAGGCTGCGTGGGCTAAGTGTGGGAGGGAACCAGCCCCAAGGGGGCTGGTGCGCCCCCCCACCAAGTCCCTAGGCGCATGGAGAGGGGAGGGGGGCAAACCCTAGGTCCAGATGGGCCTTAAGGCCCACCCTAGGGCGCCCCCTCTCTCTCCCCCCCTTGGCCGCACCCTAGATGGGTTTTCTAGGGCTGGCCGCACCCCTAGGGGTGGGAAACCCTAAAGGGGGCGCAGCCCTCCCTTCCCCCTATATATATGTGAGGTTTTGGGGCTGCTAGACACACGAGAACGTCTCCCTCTTGGCGCAGCCCTACCCCTCTCCCTCCTCGTCTCTTGCAGCGCTTGGCGAAGCCCTGCTGGAGTCCCGCGCTCCTCCACCACCACCACGCCGGCGTGCTGCTGTTGGATGGATTCTTCCCCAACCTCTCCCTCTCTCCTTGCTGGATCAAGGCGTGGGAGACGTCACCGGGCTGCACGTGTGTCGAACGCGGAGGCGCCGTTGTTCGGCGCTTAGATCGGAATCAACCGCGATCTAAATCGCAGCGAGTACGACTCCTTCATCCGCGTTCTTGCAACGCTTCCGCATCACGATCTACAAGGGTATGTGGATCCAACTCTTCTCTCGTAGATGGATCTCCTAGATTGATCTTGGTGAGCGTAGGAAAAAATTTTTTCCCATGCAACATTCCCCAACACTTCCACCAAATTAGAGCTCATTTGGGCAAAGTTGCCACTTCAACTTTTGTAAACCCTAGAAATGAACAGAAGCATTTAGCAAGATCTAGTCATGCAAACCCATTCCCGTTGATGCACCACTTGGTGTAGTGTCATGATTTGGGGTTGTGAACATGTCCACAAAGTTTGGGGTCATTTGGAACAAGTTGGTAATGTAAAG
This sequence comes from Secale cereale, assembly GCA_902687465.1. NCBI lineage: Eukaryota > Viridiplantae > Streptophyta > Magnoliopsida > Poales > Poaceae > Secale > Secale cereale. The sequence continues at coordinate 334,133,815 of LR738711.1, read as the reverse complement.
TTCTTCAAATTTGAATCTGAACGGAAATGGTTTTGGGCCACTTTTGTGAACCAAAACAATTTGGATTGAGCTGAAACTTTGCAAGGTCATCATATTATGTGTATGTGACTTTCTAGAATTTTCATGGAATTTTAGAGAATATTGCCGTTGTAAATATTTAAAAAGCTTGAAATATCTAGAAAAGGTTTTTGAGGGATTTGCCCAATATTTTGAACAAGACCATGTGTTGAAACTCTTATATATGGACAATATATGTCCTATGAGTCTCCTAGAATTTGCACAAATATTTTTGAAACATTAAAATATTTTGTACCTATTAAAGACCATTTCTGGAGTAAATAAAAAACCTTTAGATAAAATAGGAAAATAACTTTTAAAATTATACTTTTGTGGTTTATGGGAGTCCTATACCTAATAGGATTCAAACTTACGTTTTCAAACATTTTTATCACCCTAAATCAAGTACTTACAGTGCAAATCTCAATTCAGGGGTTTTTGGAAAACTAAATTTACAAAATACTATTTGGCCAAAATATTTTTGTAAGAATATATTATAATGTTCTATACACATGGTATGATCATTGGGCAGAAGTTTTGGGCAAGGAGATGAAGTATAGGAGGTGAGGCTATCTTGACTTTTAAAGAGCACTTGAAATCAGGGAGAGAAAAATTCAACTCCAAATAAAAGCCAAGTGATGCAAAAACAATTGTTGGTCCAAATTTTAATGCTTTATTAATGCAATAGCCATGTTACAAAATGCAGGGTGTGACAGACCTACCCCCCTTACAATAATCTCGTCCCCGAGATTCCTAAACTAGGCTTTAAAAGAGATCGGGAAACTTGGATCTAAGATAGTCTTCACGTTCCCAGGTTGCTTCTGCTTCAGTGTGGTTGCCACACTGGACCTTGAAGTATTTGATGGTGTAGCTTAGCGTATGTCGTTCTGCTTCATCCAAAATGCAAATAGGCCTCTCGCGGTAGGTCAAATTAGGCTGAAGGTCAATGGCTCGGTGGTCGACATCCTTGTAGAGATCAGGCTTGTCCGGAACTTGGAGACACTTCCGGAGTTGTGACACGTGGAATATGTTGTGCACATCGGATAATTTAGGTGGTAGTTCCAACTGGTAAGCCACTTCTCCTCCTCGTGCAGTGTTCTCAAAGGGGCGAATAAACCTTGGTGTGAGCTTCCTCTCAACATGGAAACGCTTGGTTCCCTTAAGAGGAGTTACCTACAGGTACACATGGTCTCGGACTTGGAAGTTTACTTGTCGGCGTCGAGTGTCGGCATAGCTCTTCTGTCTTGACTTGGCGGTCTTCAAACGCTCTCTGACTAGCTGCACTTGTTCTTCTTCTTCACGGAGAATATATGGTCCAAAGACTAGTCCTTCTCCAGTCTCTGACCAATTGAGGGGTTTGCGACACTTGCGTTCGTACAACATCTGAAATGGTGCCATCTGAAGGCTTGAAAGATAACTGTTGTTGTAGGAGAACTCGGCAAAAGGGAGGAAATCTTCCCACTCTGCTCCATATGCCAAGACACAAGCTCGGAGGATGTCTTCGAGTATTTGATTCACTCGCTCTGTCTGCCCTCCGATCTACAATTGGAAAGCCGTGCTGAAAAACAACTTGGTTCCCAGGGCCTCTTGGAACTTCTTCCAGAACCTCGAGGTAAACTAGGTTCCTCGATCTGACACAATCTCCTTCGGAACACCATGAAGGCTTACGATTCTGTTGATGTATAGAGTTGCTAGCTGGTTGCCATCATAGGTAGTCATGACAGGAATGAAATGAGCTACTTTGTTCAAATGGTCGACTATGACCCAGATGAAGTCATGTCCCTTATTTGACCTAGGTAGTCCAGTGATGAAATCCATTCTGGCTTTATCCCATTTCCACTCGGGAACCTTAAGTGGTTGGAGCAATCGAGCAGGTCGCTGATACTCAGCCTTGACCCTTTGGCATACATCACATTTTGCAACATATGTGGCAATCTCTCTTTTCATCCCGTGCCACCAAAAAATTTCCTTCAAGTGTTGATACATCTTGGTTCCTCCGGTGTGGATGGAATACGTAGTGTCATGGACTTCTTGCAGGATCAAATTCTTCAGCTCCATCTTGTTTGGTACGCAGATGCGGCGTTTGTACCAAACAATCCTGTGCTCGTCCTCGGAGAATCCTGGGGCCTTGCCTAGCATGATCTTCTTCTTGATGCCTTTAATACTTGCGTTCCCATTTTGTGCTTCCTTGACTTCGTCCATCAGGGTTGGTTTGACTTCTAGATGGTCTAGAAATACATGGGTAGCCAATTCCAAGCCAAACTGTTCCAGCTCTTCAAACAGGGCTGTTTGCCTTCCTTTAATTATGGCATTCAGGGAGCAAGCCTTTCTGCTTAAGGCATCGGCTACCACGTTAGCCTTCCCGGGGTGATATTGAACACTGAGGTCATAATCCTTGATCAGTACTGTCAGGACCAAGATGCGATTCTATCCCGATCACGTGACACTTACGTGATTGGGGCACAACCGCATTTCGGGCGCTTAGCAAGATGGATATCATTACATCGCACCATTACATACATACATGGGGGATACAACAATACATACAAGTCACATGAATACAACAACATCAATACAAGTATCCGACTACGGATACAAACATGAAAAGCACAAAGACATCCATCTGCTATCCCAGGTTGCCGACCTGGAACCTAACCCAAGACTGAAGAAGAAGAAGAAGAAAGAACTGCAACACAACGATCATCGCTCTCACGTAAGACATCGGAAACCTGTACCTGCAACTGATGTTGTAGTATCTGTGGCCACGAGGACTCAGCAATCCAATAACCATGGGTAACAAGACTATCAAAGCTTAAAGGGTAGGAAGAGGTAAAGTGGTGAGGTTGCAGCAGCGGCTAAGCAAAGTATGGTGGCTTACTTACGAGTACAAGAATAAGATGAGCATCTATGGAAACGGTCGCGAACTAGTAATGATCGCTAAAGATCCTAAACTACCTACGAGTAAAACATAACCCCACCGTGTTCTCTTCTCAAAGTGAAAAGAGACAGTCACGGTTACTCACACAGTTGTGTGTTTTACTTCGGATCCTCTGTCAAGTTTTCTACAACCGGACATTAACAAATTCCAATCTGCAACATAACCGCGGGCACGGCTTTCGAAAGATCATAACCCTGCAGGGGTGTCCCAACTTAGCCCATCACAAGCTCTCATGATCAGCTGAAGTGATAAATATAATATCATCACCCCTTTATCTTAGGGAAATCCGATCAGGCTCGGCATCCCGATGCACAAGACATTTCGACAATGATAAAACAAGTCCAGCAAGACCTCCCGGCATGCCGACACCCTGATAGTAGCCGCGCGTATCTCGTCTCAGGCCACAACCGGATGGGACATCCTACAGGAGCCAGATACCTCGAGTTTCCTCGAGGCGGTCCCGTAGTCTGCCCGTTTGGGACCAACACCATCAGCAGTGCCCCCCCTGCTATGTAGAAAGAATCCTCGGGTAGCGCTAACTCCCTATGCAATTTAATTAATTAATTAAGTTGTTATTATGAGCAAATTAAAACCAATGTTGGGCCTTGCTGGAGGAGTTTTATTCAAAGACGAACTGTCAAGGGGTCCCCATATACCCAAACGTGTAAGGAACGCAAAATCAAGGAACATAATGCCGGTTTATCGGCGCCTAAGGTGGCATGAGTGGAACAAAACACCGAGCAAAAGGCCAAGCCTTCCACCCATACCCAGTATATAGGTGTGTTAATAATAATTATAGAGATTGTGATATTCCAACAACAAGTTCCCTCCTGGAACGATCTTCATCTTCACCTGCAACTAACAACGCTATAAGAGGGGCTGAGCAAGCGGGTAACATAGCCAAACAAAGGTTTTGCTAGGAAGGTTTCAAAGGTTAGAGGTTTCATGGCAACAAGGAGAGGCTGACAATAAAGATGGGCAGCGCGACATATAACGATAGCATCGAGACAACTAAGCAATGGCAATGATAGTAAAGGTATCCAAGGATATGGTCACCTTGCCTGAGATCCCGCAAGGAAGAAGAACGGTTCCTTGAAGAAGACGAAGAAGAAGCCTTGAAGAAGAACCACGGGAAGACGAACGAATCCTCACGAACGCAACGGAACAAGCACCAACGAGAAGAAGCAAGCAATACGGTAAACAAACCACTCAAGAACATGACAATATGCACTACCAAGTAGGATGCACGACAAGTCTACATATGATGCACAGCAAGTCTATACAGGAAGCAAAACATGGCAAGGTAGGAAGCACAGAAAAACAACACAAGAAACATGACAATGTGCTCAAGCAAGTATGATGCAAAACAAGTCTACATATGATGCACAGCAAGTCTATACAGGAAAGATAACATGACAAGGTAGGAAGCACAGAAAAACAACACAAGTCTATATGATGCAATACATGGCAAGGTATGATGCATGACAAGTCTATACAGGAAGCAATTCATGGCAAGGTAGGAAGCACATTAAAATAACACAAGTCTATATATGATGCAATACATGGCAAGGTATGATGCACTGCAAATGCACTTAGGATGCATTACATGACAACATAGGAAGCAGACCAGAACAACACAAGAACAAGACAATAAGCTCAAGCAAGTAGGAAGCAAGACAGATCCATATAGGATGCAAAACATGACAAGGTAGGAAACAAATAGAAGCAACATAAGAACAACAAGTTTAAATGAGGCCGGAAGCTACTTAAGACAAATCCGGTAAGTCCTCATATGCATAGTTTGAAATTACTCCAGATCTGCACAAACCTTAAGTTAAAGTTGTTAATCAGCAATTTAACATGCACCATCATGATCTACACGAAATTCTATTCAAGTTTCAAATAAAGTTCATTTAATTCGGAGCTACGACCTAGAAGATATGAGCAAAACAAGTTAAGCATGGCAACGGTGCAAGATGCACCCAAACATCAAGCAAACTCACTCCAAACATGAAAACAAACTGATATTATGATTCTACATGCAAAATCACACAAGTTTCATATAAGGAACACTCCAAACGGAGCAACGGGCTAAAAGATACACATGAAACAAGATATAACAACAAGCTGAATCTTACAGCCACATAGCAACTTTGTAGCAAGAAATATATACTCTACAGCACTCAAACATGGTGACAAGAAGCATGGACATGAAGTAGACATATCCTACAGCAAACAAATCCATTGGAGCAACTCCATAGGAGGCATGGATCAATAGCAACAAGCTACAACATTTTGATCATGACAATAAAAACCCGACAGCAATATTTTATAGCAACTTGGGAGCAAGAATTAAATAAGCTACAACAAGCCATATGAGCAAGTGAAGGCAAGAATGGATAGGCAACAGCATATACAACAAGGAGTGATCAATGGCCACTCCAAAACTAATATGGATTTACCTAGGGCATCAAGCAAATATAGCATCAGGATATGACAGATTCCAGACTTAGTGAAATTTCACTAAGTGTTAAAACAGTGACATTATCATGGCATGTTTGCAAGCATGTTTAAGTCAACACAAGGCATATCATGGAAATTAAAATGCACCACATCAAAGAACACATCATGGAGAATCTAAAACATCTAGGCATGTGACAAGGGGACAAACACAACAATAGCAACGAGCTCCTCAACTAGGCATCTCGTAACAAGTTACAAAACCTAACATCCATATGCACTTTTGCAACAGGGATTAACATGGCAATATGAACTCAAACAAGCATGCTATAGCAACCAACATGTAGAGCATCTCATGATGAACATTTTGACATGTCATTTGCATCATTTGGATCAACATGCACCAAGTTATCACATCTCAAACATGGCATGAAAATAACAAGTAGCAGCAGATTATAACAAGTAGCACTCTTGTAACAGATATTAGAGCATCTGGATGAACTCAAATGAGCATGGCACAATGGAACAAAGTGTAGAGCATAACACCACCATCATTTTGACATATCATACACTCAATTTGGATAAACACGCAAAAAGTTATCACCAGTCAAAGATGCAACATTATATGCAAAATTTAGGGACTTAGCAGAAAACTAACCAAGGGAAATGGACATTGTCCAGAGGCAGCGGACACTTCTAGCGGCGTGACCCGCGGGGCAGTGGCACAAAGCGAGGTGGCGGACATGTCCGGGCACCTCCCGGACACGTCCGTAGGTGGCGGCTGGTGCGGGTCCACTAGCAGCGTCTCAGCGGATCGGGGCCGAGCGAGCAGCGGCCGCTGCGCTCGCCGGCGGCGAGGAGAAGGAGGGCGGAGGAGGCGAAGGAGGCCGCAGCGCCCCGGATCTAGCCGGCGGCGACCTCCTGCGGCGGCCGGCGGCGGAGAATGAAGCGGGGGCGTCGGGGCCATGGCTCCGCGACGGCGGGGAGGAGAATACGAGAGAGGCGGCCCCGGCCGGCGCTGCTGCTGCAGGCGGGCGGCGGCGGAGGGCCTGCGGTGGCCGGCGAGGGCCCGGCGCTGGAGGGCGGCTACGAAGCTCGTTGGAGATCGAGGGCAGATCGGAACGAAGGTTGCGGGAGGACCGAGCGGACAGGCGGCCGCGCGGGCCTGCGCGGGCCGCGGCGGCGGGGGAGTTTGCGGAAGGAGATGGAGGGACGTGGCGACACCATATGGCAGCCTGGGAGAGGCCGGAGCGGCTGACGTGGCGGCGGCTGGCCACTAGAGGCTCGCCAAGTGGCAGGAGGGGGCTGGGGCGCGCCGATTCCGAGGAGGAAGATGGTGGTGGCTGCGGGAGGAGAAGGGAAGACTAGGAAATACCAAATTTGGCATGGGGGTGTCTATATATAGACAAAACTAGGGTTAGGGTGGTGTTTAGGGGTGTTTCGAGCCCTTCGATCGCGATCCGACGGATCCGATCGCGAGGTAAGGTAGGATGGGCCTAGGGGAGGTAGTAGGCTGTGTAGGAGAGGCCTCGGGCTTAGAGGAGATAAGAGAGGGAGAGGCCCGCGGGTGTTTTCGGAGACCGAAAACGTCCGACGTTTAAACCGGCGACTAGTGCCGCTATATATGACCGTTGGGCTATCAAACGAGCTCCGAATGCGATGAAATTTGGCAGGCGGCCTGTCTACACTATAATAAGACCACATGCCAAGTTTCAAACCATTCCGAGAACATTTTCGGCCACTTATAAAATAAATATTTAGAGGCACCGTGGGCACGTGCAAGTGTGTCTAGGCTCAGAACGGACAACGGAGAGGACGAGGAATCTCGGACGGATGCAAGTTTTGAAAACATGCTGATGCAACACACATGATGACATGGCAAGATGCAACACGCAAGCAGATGACAGGGCAACGTCTACGAATAACTGGCTGACACCTGGCGCACCGGTCTCGGGGTGTCACAACACTCCCCTACTAACAAGAGATCTCGTCCCGAGATCTTAGGAACGAGACGGAAGGGAAAAAGGAAAAACAAGTTCTTGGAGGTCAAAAGAGTGAAACCAAAGAACCTTGAGAGGTTGAGCCACTCGAAAGAAAGGACAGAACGAAGATGAACGAAGTTGAGAAGCTCCGTTACAAGAGAGAAACTCGGAATAACATAGAACCATGATGGTTGAAAGACATGAAACAAGGGCTGAAGGAACAAGAATGAATATGAAACCACTCCGGTAAAAAGAGATAGAAAGGAATTTGAACGAAGTAATTCGGGCAGCACTCCGGCTGAAACTGAAAAAATAACACACCGGTTGAACATGAATGGAATAGGACAAGAACTTGAAAAGATTAAACAAAAACATGACGAGATGAAGAACACAACGCCTCCGGAAGAATTGAAATAGCGGAATTAAAGAACGGAGAAGAAGATGACAACTTGAGCACAAGTGACATGTACGAGAATTTATAAGTTGAGAAAAACAACCGCAAAAGAATAAGCTTGGTATGGACTTATGTAAACATCTCAAAACTTGAGGTGAATTACCGCCACAACGAAAAGATTGAAGAGTTGAGAAGAGCGAAGAATGCAAAACTCCACTTCAAGAGAATTCGTAGAATTATTTGCACTCGACAGGCAAAAAGAATAAGAATGCTTGAGCTGCTCTAGAAGAATTAGCTGAACGTTTGAAGAGTGAATTAAATCACGATGAACCACCATGAAGAACTCCGGCAGCGAAAAGGATGATGATATAGAATGACAGATGAAAAGAATAAGATTAAAGCCTTGCGATGATTAAACGGGGTTCCGACGAGATTGCCGAGAAAACTTGAACTCCGGAAAGAAAAGATTAAGCACTTGGAACTAGAATTTATTCATCAAGAATAAATTCCGCAGGAAGGAATAAATCAACTTGATGAAAAGAATAAGAATTATGTTATGCTTATCCTCCACCAATTAAATTGATGAACAATGGATTCACAACTACTTATTCTCCTTAAAATGATTAAAGAGGAATATATCGCAAACTTGCGAAAATCTTCTTGAACCACCGGTAGGATTGAAAGAATGAATGAATTGATATGATAGCACCGGAAAAGAACTGTTGAGCGAACCACCGTAAAGAATTGAAACCGAGTGAAGAAAAGAAATGAACCACCACGAAGAATTAAAATCGAGTGAAGAACGAGAATGACTACTGTAAGGAATGAAATTGAACGATGCAAGAGGACAAGCCACCGTAAGAATTGAAATTGAGTGAATACAATGAATCGCCGGGAATTTAAATGACGAGAACGAAGAGATCGCGAACTGATTAAAGAATGCTTGAACGAAGCACCTGAAGAAAGTGAGATGAAGGAAGAGGCATCACTGAAGAATATTTGGAGGACGAAGTTGAAAACTGAGAACGAAGAAATCTTCTGAAATGATGGCCTTTGGAGGAACACAAAGAAAAGAATTCCTGAAATACTCCGGAAAATGCTAAGAAGAACGGTTGAACCAACGATGAAATAAATTACAAACGATCTTGGAGAAGGCATACGACTGATGAAATTCATACTTACGTCACACTTGAAAAGAATTTTGGAACACTCCGGGAAATAAAAAAGTCAGGTAAGATCCTGGGAAAAGACCTGTGGGTTAGGGCCCACCGAAGAGAAAACACCGATGAAATGGATTGAAACAAAGATAATGCACCAGAACAATTGAAAGAATCAAAGGAGGTGACGACCTCGGGTTAATTGGAACATGAATAATTCTCCTGAGATTACTCGATTAAGGACTTCGGCTCCGAGAAGCAAACGGGTGGGAGGGTGGGGAAAGGAAGAATACAACGGACGGGGAAAACAACACCGGTTAAAAGAACTGAGGATTGAACTTGCAAAGAAGAAGAGGGTCGAATCCACTTGACGAGAGATGCACCAGATGAAAGAACTAACAACGCAACGAACGAAAACTATCCACGTGATCCTAAAAAAAATTTGAAGGGGAAGAGGAACAATTCAAAACACCTACGTCAAGATTCCTCACCAGAGCGACGAAGGGGCAGGGGAGTAAAAAAATTCCTACTCTCCGATATAACTAGACTCCGAAAAATTTTCTGCTAGACTCAACAACGGCCAAGCAACGATCAATAAAGGGGTCTCCTATGGTCGGTCGAGGCTCTGATACCAACTTATCAGGCCCAAGATGCGATTCTACCCCGATCACGTGACACTTACATGATTGGGGCACAACCGCATTTCGGGCGCTTAGCAAGATGGATATCATTAGATCGTACCATTACATACGTACATGGGGATACAGCAATACATACAAGTCACATGAATACAACAACATCAATACAAGTATCTTACTACGTATACAAACATGAAAAGCACAAAGACATCCATCTGCTATCCCAGGGTGCTGACCCGGAACCTAACCCAAGACTGAAGAAGAAGAAGAAGAAAGAACTGCAACACACCGATCATCGCTCTCACATAAGACATCGGAAACCTGCACCTACAACTGATGTTGTAGTATCTGTGAGCCACGAGGACTCAGCAATCCCATAACCATCGGTAACAAGACTATCAAAGCTTAAAGGGTAGGAAGAGGTAAAGTGGTGAAGTTGCAGCAGCGGCTAAGCATAGTATGGTGGCTTACTTACGAGTACAAGAATAAGATGAGCATCTACACAAACGGTCGCGAACTAGTAATGATCGCTAAAGATCCTGAACTACCTACGAGTCAAACATAACCCCACCATGTTCTCTTCTTAAAGTGAAAAGAGACAGTCATGGTTACTCACACACTTGTGTGTTTTACTTCGGATCTTCTATCAAGTTTTCTACAACCGAACATTAACAAATTCCAATCTGCCACATAACCGCGGGCACGGCTTTCGAAAGATCATAACCCTGCAGGGGTGTCCCAACTTAGCCCATCACAAGCTCTCACGATCAGCTGAAGTGATAAATATAATATCATCACCCCTTTATCTTAGGCAAATTCGATCAGGATCGGCATACCGGTGCACAAGACATTTCGACAATGGTAAAACAAGTCCAGCAAGACCTCCCGGCGTGCCGACACCCTGATAGTAGCCGCGCGTATCTCGTCTCAGGCCACAACCGGATGGGACATCCTACAGGAGCCAGATACCTCGAGTTTCCCCGAGGCGGTCCCGCAGTCTACCCGTTTGGGACCAACACCATCAGCACTGGCCCCCCTGCTATGTAGAAAGAATTCTCGGGTATCGCTAACTCCCTATGCAATTTAATTAATTAATTAAGTTGTTATTATGAGCAAATTAAAACCAATGTTGGGCCTTGTTGGAGGAGTTTTATTCAAAGACGAACTGTCAAGGGGTCCCCATATACCCAACCGTGTAAGGAACGCAAAATCAAGGAATATAATGCCGGTTTATCGGCGCCTAAGGTGGCATGAGTGGAACAAAACACCGAGCAAAAGGCCAAGCCTTCCACCCATGCCCAGTATATAGGTGTGTTAATGATAATTATAGATATTGCGATATTCCAACAAAAAGTTCCCTCCTGGAACGATGTTCATTTTCACCTACAACTAACAACGCTATAAGAGGGGCTGAGCAAGCGGGTAACATAGCCAAAAAAAGGTTTTGCTAGGAAGGTTTCAAAGGTTAGAGGTTTCATGGCAACAAGGAGAGGCTGACAATAAAGATGGGTAGCGTGACATATAACGATAGCATCGAGACAACTCAGCAATGGCAATGATAGTAAAGGTATCCAAGGGTATGGTCATCTTGCCTGAGATCCCGCAAGGAAGAAGAACGGTTCCATGAAGAAGACGAAGAAGAAGCCTTGAAGAAGAACCACGGGAAGACGAACGAATCCTCACGAACACAACTGAACAAGCACTAACGAGAAGAAGCAAGCAATACGGTAAACAAACCACTCAAGAACATGACAATATGCACTACCAAGTAGGATGCACGACAAGTCTACATATGATGCACATCAAGTCTATACAGGAAGCAAAACATGGCAAGGTAGGAAGCACAGCAAAACAACACAAGAAACATGACAATGTGCTCAAGCAAGTATGATTCAAAACAAGTGTACATATGATGCACAACAAGTCTATACAGGAAGCATAACATGACAAGGTAGGAAGCATAGAAAAACAACACAAGTCTATATGATGCAATACATGGCAAGGTATGATGCATGACAAGTCTATACAGGAAGCAATTCATGGCAAGGTAGGAAGCACAGAAAAATAACACAAGTCTATATATGATGCAATACATGGCAAGGAGTGATGCACTGCAAATGCACTTAGGATGCATTACATGACAACATAGGAAGCATACCAGAACAACACAAGAACAAGAGAATAAGCTCAAGCAAGTAGGAAGCAAGACAGATCCATATAGGATGCAAAACATGACAAGGTAGGAAACACAGAGAAGCAACATAAGAACAACAAGTTTAAATGAGGCCGGAATCTACTTAAGACTAATTCGGTAAGTCCTCATATGCATAGTTTGAAATTAGTCCAGATCTGCACAAACCTTAAGTTAAAGTTTTTAAACAGCAATTTAACATGCACCATCATGATCTACACGAAATTCTAATCAAGTTTCATATAAAGTTCATTTAATTCGGAGCTACGGCCTAGAAGATATGAGCAAAACAAGTTAAGCATGGCAACGGTGCAAGATGCACCCAAACATCAAGAAAACTCACTCGTAACATGAAAACAAACTGATATTATGATTCTACATGCAAAATCACACAAGTTTCATATAAGGAACACTCCAAACGGAGCAACGGGCTAAAAGATACACATGAAACAAGATATAACAACAAGCTGAAACTAACAGCCACATGGCAACTTTGGAGCAAGAAATATATACTCTACAGCACTCAAACATGGTGACAAGAAGCATGGACATGAATTAGACATATCCTACAGCAATCAACTTCATTGGAGCAACTCCATAGGAGGCATGGATCAATAGCAACAAGCTACAACATTTTGATCATGACAATAAAAACCTGACAGCAATATTTTATAGCAACTTGGGAGCAAGAATTAAATAAGATACAACAAGCCATATGAGCAAGTGAAGGCAAGAATGGATAGGAAACAACATATACAACAAGGAGTGATCAATGGCCACCCCAAAACTAATATGGATTTACCTAGTGCATCAAGCAAACATAGCATCAGGATATGACAGATTCCAGACTTAGTGAAATTTAAATGGCATGTTTGCAAGCATGTTTAAGTCAACACAAGGCATATCATGGAAATTAAAATGCACCACATCAAAGAACACATCCTGGAGAATCTAAAACATCTAGGCTTGTGACAAGGGGACAAACACAACAATAGCAACGAGCTCCTCAACTAGGCATCTCGTAACAAGTTACAAAACCTAACATCCATATGCACTTTTGCAACAGGGATTAACATGGCAATATGAACTCAAACAAGCATGATATAGCAACCAACATGTGGAGCATCTCATGATGAACATTTTGAAATATCATTTGCATCATTTGGATAAACATGCACCAAGTTATCACATCTCAAATATGGCATGAAAATAACAAGTAGCAGCAGATATAACAAGTAGCACTCTTGTACCAGATATTAGAGCATCTAGATGAACTCAAATGAGCATGGCACAATGGAACAAAGTGTAGAGCATAACACCACGATCATTTTGACATATCATACACTCAATTTGGATAAACACACAAAAAGTTATCACCAGTCAAAGATGCAACATTATATGCAAAATTTAGGGACTTAGCAGAAAACTAACCAAGGGAAACGGACATTGTCCAGAGGCACCGGGCACTTCTTACGGCGGGACCCGCGGGGCAGTGGCACAAAGCGAGGTGGCGGACATGTCCGGGCACCTCCCGGACACGTCCGTCGGTGGCGGCTGGTGCGGGTCCACTGGCAACGTCTCAGTGGATCGGGGCCCAGCGAGCAGCGGCCGCTGCGCTCGCCGGCGGCGAGGCGAAGGATGGCGGAGGAGGTGAAGGAGGCCGCGGCGCCCGGATCTGGCCGGCGGCGACCTCCTGCGGCGGCCGGCGATGGAGAATGAAGCGGGGGCGTCCGGGCCATGGCTCCGCGGCGGCGGAGAGGAGAATACGAGGGAGGCGGCCCCGGCCGGCGCTGCTACTGCAGGAGGGCCGGCGGAGGGCCTGCGGTGGCCGGCGAAGGCCCGGCGCTGGAGGGCGGTGGCGGAGCTCGCTGGAGATCGATGGCAGATCGGAACGAAGGCTGCGGGAGGAGTGAGCGGACGGGCGGCCGCGCGGGCCTGGGCGGGCCGCGCCTGGGCCCGGCGGGCCGCGGCGGCGGGGGAGTTGGCGGAAGGAGCTGGAGGGACGTGGCGACGCCATATGGCAGCCTGGGAGAGGCCGGAGCAGCTGACGTGGCGGCGGCTGGCCATTGGAGGCTCGCCAAGTGGCAGGAGGGGGCTGGGGCGCGCCGATTCTGAGGAGGAAGATGGTGGTGGCTGCGGGAGGAGAAGGGAAGGCTAGAAAATGCCAAATTTGGCATGGGGTGTCTATATATAGACAAAACTAGGGTTAGGGTGGTGTTTAGGGGTGTTTCGAGCCCTCCAATCGCGATCCGACGGATCCGATCGCGAGGTAAGGTAGGATGGGCCTAGGGGAGGTAGTGGGCTGTGTAGGAGAGGCCCTGGGCTTAGAGAAGAGAAGAGAGGGAGAGGCCCGCGGGGGTTTTCGGAGACCGAAAACGTCCGACATTTAAACCGGCGACTAGTGCTGCTATATATGACCGTTGGGCTATCAAACGAGCTCCGAATGCGATGAAATTTGGCAGGCGGCCTGTCTACACTATAATAAGACCACATGCCAAGTTTCAACCCATTCCGAGAACATTTTTCGGCCACTTATAAAATAAATATTCGGAGGCACCGCGGGCACGTGCAAGTGTGTCTGGGCTCAGAACGGACAACGGAGAGGACGAGGAATCTCGGACGGATGCAAGTTTTGAAAACATGCTGATGCAACACACATGATGACATGGCAAGATGCAACACGCAAGCAGATGACAGGGCAACGTCTACGAATAACTGGCTGACACCTGGCGCACCGGTCGCGGGGTGTAACAACACTCCCCTACTAACAAGAGATCTCGTCCCGAGACCTTAGGAACGAGACGGAAGGGAAAAAGGAAAAACAAGTTCTTGGAGGTCAAAAGAGTGAAACCAAAGAACCTTGAGAGGTTGAGCCACTCGAAAGAAAGGATAGAACGAAGATGAACGAAGTTGAGAAGCTCCGTTACAAGAGAGGAACTCGGAATACCATAGAACCATGATGGTTGAAAGACATGAAACAAGGGCTGAAGGAACAAGAATGAATATGAAACCACTCCGATATAAAGAGATGGAAAGGAATTTGAACGAAGGAATTCGGGCAGCACTCTGGCTAAAACTAAAGAAATAACACACCGGCTGAACATGAATGGAATAGGACAAGAACTTGAAAAGATTAAACACAAACATGACGAGATGAAGAACACAACGCCTCCGGAAGAATTGAAATAGCGGAATTAAAAGAACGGAGAAGAAGATGTCAACTTGAGCACAAGTGACATGAACGAGAATTTATAAGAGAAAGACTTGAACAGATTTGTTGAGAAAAACTACCGCAAAAGAATGTAATGCCCAGTATGGGACTATACCTCCTACGTGTCGAGGCACGACTTAAAGGTATAAGCCCATTCTGGAATGATCTCAAGTTTGGTATCTTTGCACGACTCATGTAAAAGAGAGATTAAATTGCAAAAGGAGATAGTTGGCTTACACTCGCCACTTCACGTAATACATTACATAAGTAAAATATCACTCAAAACATCACAACCCGACTATGGGCGAAGATCCAAAAGAAGATACCAAAACATAAAGCCACAGGTCAGAATCGCCCCTAGTAGAAACCACTACTGATCGTCGAAACACGTCACAAGCATACGGCCACTCTCTTCATCGAGCTCCCAGGGAAGTACTTGTACCAGCTCCTGCATCAAACTCGGCTGAACCTGCATCTGGTGTTGTAGTATCTGTGAGCCACGAGGACTCAGCAATCCCATAACCATGGGTATCAAGACTAGCAAAGCTTTATGGGTAGGAAGAGGTAAAGTGGTGAGGTTGCAGCAACGGCTAAGCATAATATGATGGCTAACTTACGAGTACAAGAATAAGATGAGCATCCACGCAAACGGTCGCAACTGGTAGTGATCGCTAAAGATCCTGAACTACATACGAATCAAACATAACCCCACCGTGTTCTCTTCTCAAAGTGAAAAGAGACAGTCACAGTTACTCACACAGTTGTGTGTTTTACTTCGGATCCTCTGTCAAGTTTTCTACAACCGGACATTAACAAATTCCAATCTGCCACATAACCGCGGGCACGGCTTTCGAAAGATCATAACCCTGCAGGGGTGTCCCAACTTAGCCCATCACAAGCTCTCACGATAAGCTGATGTGATAAATATAATATCATCACCCCTTATCTTAGGGAAAATCCGATCAGGCTCGGCATCCCGGTGCACAAGACATTTCGACAATGGTAAAACAAGTCTAGCAAGGCCTCCCGGCGTGCCGACCCCCTGATAGTAGCCGCGTGTATCTCGTCTCAGGCCACGTCCGGATGGGCGATTCTACAGGTTTATATCAATCCTCGAGTTTCCTCGTGGTGACCCCGCAGAACCCCCGTTTGGGACCAACACCATCAGCACTGGCCCCCCCTTCTATGTAGAAAGAATCCTCGGGTAGCGCTAACTCCCTATGCAAATTAATTAATTAATTAAGTTGTTATTATGAGCAAATTAAAACCAATGTTGGGCCTTGCCAGAGGAGTTTTATTCAAAGTCGAACTGTCAAGGGGTCCCCATCCACCCATCATGTAAGGAACGCAAAATCAAGGAACATAATGCCGGTTTATCGGCGCC
Source organism: Secale cereale (assembly GCA_902687465.1). Classification (NCBI taxonomy): domain Eukaryota; kingdom Viridiplantae; phylum Streptophyta; class Magnoliopsida; order Poales; family Poaceae; genus Secale; species Secale cereale. Next base: position 334,117,403 of record LR738711.1, on the reverse strand, counting down.
TAAGGTGGCATTAGTGGAACAAAACACCGAGCAAAAGGCCAAGCCTTCCACCCATGCCCAGTATATAGGTGTGTTTATAATAATAATAGATATTGTGATATTCCAACAACAAGTTCCCTCCTGGAACAAACTTCATCTTCACCTGCAACTAACAACGCTATAAGAGGGGCGGAGCAAGCGGGTAACATAGCCAAACAGTGGTTTTGCTAGGAAGGCGTCAAAGGTTAGAGGTTTCATGGCAACAAGGAGAGGCTGACATAAAAGATGGGTAGCGCGACATGTAACGATAGCATCAAGACAACTAAGCATGGCAATGGTAGTAAAGGTATCCAAGGGTATGATCATCTTGCCTGAGATTCCGCAAGGGAGAAGAACGGATCCATGAAGTAGACGGAGCAACATAGTCAAGCGAATCCTCACAACTCCGGAATGAAACCGAAGCTAACAAGAGAAGCAACCAGAAAGAAACAAGCAACACGGTAAACACACAAGCATAAACATGGCGTACGATGCACATCCAAGTATGATGCATGTCCGGTTTAATTATGCATGGCATGGCAAAGTGCACAAACAACACTACAAGTTAAGTGGAGCTCAATATGCAACGAGATGCATATTGACAAAACACCACATGTTATTTATTTAGTTGACTCTCGTTATTTACAAGACAATATTAAACGTTTTTAACATGGCAAGAGGTCAAGCATAATAAAACTACACTATTTAGGCATTTTAAATGAGGCCAGAAATAACAACAACAATTCCGGGAAAATCCCCATGAGCATGTTTAGTAATTTTAAGAAAACAACAATTCACACATTATAAAGATGTTAACATGATGCGGATGACATGATCAAGTTTTATGCAATTTTATTAAGTGAACATGAAGAGATAAGGAGTATATGTCACCGTGGTGTAAGTAAAAGGTGCCACGGCAACGATCCGAAAATTATGCAACGCAACATCCCGGTTCCGGTAACTCGTTGAGAGACCGGTGCAAAAGATGACGGAGAGCGTGAGCGAGTCGAACAAGATGAAAAGTGGGGTGATCCCGGCTTCCGGGTTCCCATGAGTCGGCGACGAGGAAACCGAGGAGCATGAGAAAAGACGATACGGGCACAGAGCACACAAGGGAAACATCTCATACAACACATGCAAGCATTCATCCACGGGGCATCGTCTCGGGTTATACCTTCAGAACATTCGTTTCGGAGCGGTTCGAGTCGTCGAGGGACGTAGTGGTACATGGGTCGTAGAGGAAGTAGCCGTTCCGTAGAGGTACTCGTTATGTAGCCGTTCTCGCGAGTCGTGGTACACGTTCGTAGAGGGAAGTAGCCGTTCACAAGTCGGTCGTAGAGGAAGTAGGCGTTCTCGTTACGTAGAGGTACACACGGTCTTCGGCGACGGTAGTTGTACTCGTTCCGTAGAGGTACTTGTCATGGCCGTGGTCTCGGCAACGTAGTTGTACATGTCATTTTGTAGCCGTGTAGTCGAACTTGAAGGTCGTCGGCGACATACTTGGCGAATCCACGTAGTCGTACACTTGTCGACGAGGTACTTGACGATGCCGGTGACGGCGGTAGACATCCGTGCGTAGAGGTACTTGACTCGGTCATCTCTGTGCAACACAAAACGAAGCAGGGCTCGGCGAAAAAATGCACAGCAGCAGCAGGTTTTGGCGCGTCCAAAGGTCCAGCGGCGAGGTGAAGAGGAGGCAGGGCCTCGGGCTGCACCAGAGCCCAGCCGGTGCGAGGCGCTGTAGAGGCGAGGTGGTGGAACTCCATTGTTCTTGGTCGCCCGCAGCGGAAGGAGGAGGCGCGGCGCAGACGCTCGACGAGGAGGCTGAAGAAGGAGGGCGCGGCGCTGGAGCAGGGCACCAGGAGCTGGGAGGGATGCCATGGGGCCTGGGTTGACGCCGCTCCGCACGCTTGAGGAGCAGAGCTCGGGGCGGCGAGGCGCTCGGTGCTTCGTCGGAGAGGAGGGGCGCGCCCGCGCGGCGCTGGAGGACGCCACGACGCGGGGACGGGAGGCCACGGTGATGCGGTGTCGCGGCTTGCGATGCGGGGCAGCTCACGGAGATCGAAGGGAGGAGGGGCTCGCGAGCGCTGGAGAGGAGGGAGTGGGTCACTGCGAGATGGGATCGGGGCACTGGGGCTCGGGGAGATCGGGCAGAGCTGCGAGGAAGGAGGGAGCTGTCGGTGCGCTGGGATGAGGTGCGGCGGCTGGGGGGTCGAGGGAGGAGCGCTGGCTCGGGGCTAGGGTTGGGGTAAAGATGGGCCTGACGGGCCGCGGGGAGGGAAGGCAGCAGGCCGGCGGCTGGGCCTGAAGGGATGGAGGCTGGGATGGTTCTCTGCCACGATTCTTTAAATAAATACGCAGCAGAAACAAATAAAAGAAGAGGAAAGAAAGGAAAGGTTAGGCGAAGATTTTAGGCAAGAGGTTATTTTTCTCGGACTCGCAAAAATGTCCACGGTCCACAAAAATAAGAGAGGCAAGAATGCAAGAGTAAAATTCGAACACATTTGAATTAAATTCAAATGGCCTGAATTAGGGCAAGGTTTGAGGCAAGGAAAGAGAAAGAGAAGGCATGGGGAAAATATGCAAGTGTGTTGGGTTAATTCCAAACAAATGGAATATTTATTATAATAGCTCCATAATATTATGAGGATATGTTATAAAGAGAAGTGACACTTCCTCGATTTAAATGGACCGAAGGTCCACACGGTTTATTTGAGTTGAGATGCAAAGATTAAAGACATGATGGCATGATGACATGATGCAATGCAAAATAAAATAAAATAACACAAGCACAATAGAAACACACGGGAGAACCCGGGACATCTGGAATCTTCTGGAATCTTCTGGGACGTCGGTCTTCGGGCGTCACAAAGAATAAGCTTGGTATGGCCTCATGTAAACATCTTAAACCTTGAGGTGAATTACCGCCGCAACGAAAAGATTGAAGAGTTGAGAAGAGCGAAGAATGCAAAACTCAACTTCAAGAGAATACGGAGAATTATTTGCACTCGAGAGGCAAAAAGAATAAGAATGCTTGAGCTGCTCCAGAAGAATTAGCTAAACGTTTGAAGAATGAATTAAATCACGATGAACCACCATGAAGAACTCCGGTAGCGAAAAGGATGATGATATAGAATGATAGATGAAAAGAATAAGATTAAAGCCTTGCGATGAATAAACGGGGTTCCGACGAGATGGCCGAGAAAACTTGAACTCCGGAAAGAAAAGATTAAGCACTTGGAACTAGAATTTATTCATCAAGAATAAATTCCGAAGGAAGGAATAAATCAACTTGATGAAAACAATAAGAATTATGTTATGCTTATCCTCCACCAATTAAATTGATGAACAATGGATTCACAACTACTTATTCTCCTTAAAATGATTAAAGAGGAATATATCGCAAACTTGCGAAAATCTTCTTGAACCACCGGTAGGATTGAAAGAATGAATGAAGTGATATGATAGCACCAGAAAAGCACTGTTGAGCGAACCACCGTAAAGAATTGAAACCGAGTGAAGAAAAGAAATGAACCACCACGAAGAATTAAAATCAAGTGAAGAACGAGAATGACCACTGTAAGGAATGAAATTGAACGATGCAAGAGGACAAGCCACCGTTAGAATTGAAATTGAGTGAATACAATGAATCGCCGGAAAGAATAAGCGCTTGGGGAATTTAAATGACGAGAACGAAAAGATCGCGAACTAATTAAAGAATGCTTGAACGAAGCACCTGAAGAAAGTGAGACGAAGGAAGAGGCATCACTGAAGAATATTTGGGGGACGAAGTTGAAAACTGAGAACGAAGAAATCTTCTGAAATGATGGCCTTCGGAGGAACACAAAGAAAAGAATTCCTGAAATACTCCGGAAAATGCTAAGAAGAACGGTTGAACCAACGATGAAAAGAATTACAAACGATCTTGGAGAAGGCATATGACTGATGAAATTCATACTTACGTAACACTTGAAAAGAATTTTGGAACACTCCGGGAAATAAAAAAGTCAGGTAAGATCATGGGAAAAGACCTGTGGGTTAGGGCCCACCGAAGAGAAAACACCGATGAAACGGATTGAAACGAAGATAATGCACCGGAACAATTCAAAGACTCAAAGGAGGTGACGACCTCAGGTTAATTGGAACACGGATAATTCTCCTTAGATTACTTCGGAACTCGGGAATAATTAAATGGCGAAAGATGAACGAGCAAGGTGAAGCAATTGAGCCGAGGAAAAAGAATATGAACAACACCGAATACTTATAGAATTGGAACCACCGGAAAGAAAAGAGATGAAGAATGACGAACGAGAGGAGAATTCATCGGAGAAGAAAAGAGATGAAGGATGACGAACTAGACGAGAATTCACCAGTTGAAACAATTGATTAAAGGAATTCAAAGGATTCACACTGTAGAATGGATACTCGATTAAGGACTTCGGCTCCGAGAAGCAAAAGGGTGGGAGGGTGGGAAAAGGAAGAATACAACGGACGGGGAAAACAACACCGGTTAAAAGAACTGAGGATTGAACTTGCAAAGAAGAAGAGGGTCGAATCCACTTGACGAGAGATGCACCAGATGAAAGAACTAACAACGCAACGAACGAAAACTATCCACGTGATCGTAAAAAAATTTGAAGGGGAAGAGGAACAATTGAAAACACCTACGTCAAGATTCCTCACCAGAGCGACAAAGGGGCAGGGGAGTAAAAAGAATTCCTACTCTCCGATATAACTAGACTCTGAAAAAGTTTTCTGCTAGACTCAACAACGGCGAAGCTACGATCAATCAAGGGGTCTCCTATGGTCGGTCGAGGCTCTGATACCAACTTGTCAGGCCCAAGATGCGATTCTAACCCGATCACGTGACACTTACGTGATTGGGGCACAACCGCATTTCGGGCGCTTAGCAAGATGGATATCATTACATCGTACCATTACATACATACATGGGGGATACAACAATACATACAAGTCACATGAATACAACAACATCAATACAAGTATCCGACTACGGATACAAACATGAAAAGCACAAAGACATCCATCTGCTATCCCAGGCTGCCGACCCGGAACCTAACCCAAGACTGAAGAAGAAGAAGAAGAAGAAAGAACTGCAACACAACGATCATCGCTCTCACGTAAGACATCGGAAATCTGCACCTGCAACTGATATTGTAGTATCTGTGAGCCACGAGGACTCAGCAATCCCATAACCATGGATAACAAGACTATCAAAGCTTAAAGGGTAGGAAGAGGTAAAGTGGTGAGGTTGCAGCAGCGGCTAAGCAAAGTATGGTGGCTTACTTACGAGTACAAGAATAAGATGAGCATCTACGCAAACGGTCGCGAACAAGTAATGATTGCTAAAGATGCTGAACTACCTACGAGTCAAACATAACCCCATCGTGTTCTCTTCTCAAAGTGAAAAGAGACAGTCACGGTTACTCACACAGTTGTGTGTTTTACTTTGGATCCTCTGTCAAGTTTTCTACAACCGGACGTTAACAAATTCCAATCTGCCACGTAACCGTGTTCACAGATTTCGAATGATCATAACCCAGCAGGGGTGTCCCAACTTAGCCCATCACAAGCTCTCACGATCAGCTGAAGTGATAAATATAATATCATCACCCCTTTATCTTAGGGAAATCCGATCAGGCTCGGCATCCCGGTGCACAAGACATTTCGACAATGGTAAAACAAGTCCAGCAAGACCTCCCGGCGTGCCGACACCCTGATAGTAGACGGGTGTATCTCGTCTCAGGCCACAACCGGATGGGACATCCTACATGAGCCAGATACCTCGAGTTTCCCCGAGGCGGTCTCGCAGTCTGCCCGTTTGGGACCAACATCATCAGCACTGGCCCCCCTGCTATGTAGAAAGAATCATCGGGTAGCGCTAACTCCCTATGAAATTTAATTAATTAATTAAGTTGTTATTATGAGAAAATTAAAACCAATGTTGGGCCTTGCTGGAGGAGTTTTATTCAAAGACGAACTGTCAAGGGGTCCCCATATACCCAACCGTGTAAGGAACGCAAAATCAAGGAACATAATGTCGGTTTATCGGCGCCTAAGGTGGCATGAGTGGAACAAAACACCGAGCAAAAGGCCAAGCCTTCCACCCATGCCCATTATACAGGTGTGTTAATGATAATTATAGATATTGTGATATTCCAACAACAAGTTCCCTCCTGGAACGATCTTCATCTTCACCTGCAACTAACAACGCTATAAGAGGGGCTGAGCAAGCGGGTAACATAGCCAAACAAAGGTTTTGCTAGGAAGGTTTCAAAGGTTAGAGGTTTCATGGCAACAAGGAGAGGCTGACAATAAAGATGGGTAGCGTGACATATAACGATAGCATCGAGACAACTAAGCAATGGCAATGATAGTAAAGGTATCCAAGGGTATGGTCATCTTGCCTGAGATCCCGCAAGGAAGAAGAACGGTTCCATGAAGAAGACGAAGAAGAACCACAGGAAGACGAACGAATCCTCACGAACGCAACTGAACAAGCACTAACAAGAAGAAGCAAGAAATACGGTAAACAAACCACTCAAGAACATGACAATATGCACTACCAAGTAGGATGCACGACAAGTCTACATATGATGCACAGCAAGTCTATACAGGAAGCAAAACATGGCAAGGTAGGAAGCACAGCAAAACAACACAAGAAACATGACAATGTGCTCAAGCAAGTATGATGCAAAACAAGTCTACATATGATGCACAGCAAGTCTATACAGGAAGCATAACATGACAAGGTAGGAAGCACAGAAAAATAACAGAAGTCTATATTATGCAATACATGGCAAGGTATGATGCATGACAAGTCTATACAGGAAGCAATTCATGGCAAGGTAGGAAGCACATAAAAATAACACAAGTCTATATATGATGAAATACATGGCAAGGTATGATGCACTTCAAATGCACTTAGGATGCATTACATGACAACATAGGAAGCATACCAGAACAACCTAAGAACAAGACAATAAGCTCGAGCAAGTAGGAAGCAAGATAGATCCATATAGGATGCAAAACATGACAAGGTAGGAAACACAGAGAAGCAACATAAGAACAACAAGTTTAAATAAGGCCGGAAGCTACTTAAGACAAATCTGGTAAGTCCTCATATGCATAGTTTGAAATTAGTCCAGATCTGCACAAATCTTAAGTTAAAGTTGTTAAACAGCAATTTAACATGCACCATCATGATCTACACGAAATTCTAGTCAGGTTTCATATAAAGTTCATTTAATTCGGAGCTACGGCCTAGAAGATATGAACAAAACAAGTTAAGCATGGCAACGGTGCAAGATGCACCCAAACATCAAGCAAACTCACTCCAAACATGAAAAAAACTGATATTATGATTCTACATGCAAAATCACACAAGTTTGATATAAGGAACACTCCAAACGGAGCAACGGGCTAAAAGATACACATGAAACAAGATATAACAACAAGCTGAAACTAACAGCCACATAGCAACTTTGGAGCAAGTAATATATACTCTACAGCACTCAAACATGGTGACAAGAAGCATGGACATGAAGTAGACATATCCTACAGCAAAAAACTACATTGGAGCAACTCCATAGGAGGCATGGATCAATAGCAACAAGCTACAACATTTTGATCATGACAATAAAAACCTGACAGCAATATTTTATAGCAACTTGGGAGCAAGAATTAAATAAGCTACAACAAGCCATATGAGCAAGTGAAGGCATGAATGGATAGAAAACAACATATACAACAAGAAATGATCAATGGCCACCCCAAAACTAACATGGATTTACCTAGGGCATCAAGCAAACATAGCATCAGGATATGACAGATTCCAGACTTAGTGGAATTTAAATGGCATGTTTGCAAGCATGTTTAAGTCAACACAAGGAATATCATGGAAAGTTAAATGCACCACATCAAAGAACACATCATGGAGAATCTAAAATATCTAGGCATGTGACAAGGGGACAAACACAACAATAGCAACGAGCTCCTCAACTAGGCATCTCGTAACAAGTTACAAAACCTAACAGCCATATGCACTTTTGCAACAGGGATTAACATGGCAATATGAACTCAAACAAGCATGCTATAGAAACCAACATGTAGATCATCTCGGACGGATGCAAGTTTTGAAAACATGCTGATGCAACACACATGATGACATGGCAAGATGCAACACGCAAGCAGATGACAGGGCAACGTCTACGAATAACTGGCTGACACCTGGCGCACCGGTCTCGGGGTGTCACAAGTTCCAACCATCTTCGTTGCTTCATGTTCAATTTCATTTGGGTGAAAATATACTTCAGACTTTTGTGGTCTGTGTATATCTCACACCGCTTCCCTAGGAGGTAATGTCGCCATGTCTTCAAAGCATGAACCACTATTGCTAAATCAAGATCGTGAGTAGCGTAGTTCTCTTCATGAGGTCGTAGCTGCCTTGAGAGGTAAGCTATGACTCGTCCTTCTTGCATCAGAATGCTTCCCAATCTGGTTCGAGAGGCATCACAATATATCACGAACTCCTTGTAAATGTCAGGTGTTTCCAGAATTGGGGTGGTGGTCAATCTCTTCTTGAGTTCTTGAAAGCTTTCTTCGCATTTCGGCGTCCATTCGAACTTCTTGTCCTTCTTCAGGAGTTGAGTCATTGGCCGGGCAATGCTGGAGATTCCTTCCTTGAATTTGTGGTAATATCCCGTAAGTCCGAGGAAGCTTTTGACTTCCTTGACGATCGTTGGGGACTGCCATTGGGTCACAGCTTTGATCTTCGCGGGATCTACCGACGATCCTTTCTCGGTCAAGAAGTGACCCAAGAATCCAACTTTATGCAGCCAAAACTCACATTTGCTGAATTTGGCGTATTGTTGGTGCTCTCGAAGCTTGTCTAGGACCATCCTCAAATGTTGCTCGTGCTCTTCTTCCATCTTCAAGAAGACAAGAATGTTATCAATGAAGACAACAACAAACTTGTCCAAATATTCCATGAAGACCTTATTCATGAGATACATGAAGTAAGCTAAGGCATTAGTTAATCCAAAGGACATGACCGTGCACTCATACATGCCATATCTTGTTACAAATGACGTCTTCGGAATATCTTGGGGACCGATATTCAGCTGGTAGTACCCACATCTGAGGTCGATCTTGGGGACCACCTTGGATACGCTGAGTTGATTAAACAGATCATCAATCTTGGGAAGTGGATACTTGTTCTTGATTGTAACTTCATTGAAGGAACGATAGTCAATGCATAAGTGGATGGTACCGTCTCTTTTTGCCACAAACAGAACAAGTGATCCTCAAGGGGAGGCACTAGGGCGGATAAATCCCTTCCTCAACTGCTCTTCTAGTTGCTTCTTCAACTCGGCTAATTCTTCCGTCCCCATTCTATAAGGCTTCTTATAGATGGGTCCTGCCCTGGGCATAAGCTCGATGACGAACTAAATGTCACGGTCAGGAGGCATTCCCGGTAGGTCATCCGGAAAGACATCGGGATACTCGCATACTACCGGCACTTGCTCAAGTCCAACTTAAGACAAATAGTTGACTTGAGTAGTTTGTGCAGAAGAGGCGTTGGAGGCAAACTTAACTTCGACTCCTTGGTCATTGGTCATAGTGACAGTCCGATTGGCACAGTCTAACAAGCCTTGGTTCTGCTGAGCCAATCCATGCCTAGGATCATATCCAAGCCTTATGATCTCAGGATGATAAGGTCTGCTAGGAAATCTACTCCGTTAATGACCATACTGACTCCCTTACAGCCTATCTTGGCTCTCATCTATTCTCCGGGGGGTTTGTACCACCATGGGATTATTCAGGGGTGTAGGGGTCATGCCACTTTTTACAACTCTTTGAGTGACAAATGAATGCGTGGTTCCAGAATCAAACAAGACAGTTGCAGGTGCTGAGTTGACAAGGAACGTACCAGCATGATGTCCGGGTCATCCTGAGCTTCTTGTGCAGTGACGTGATTCACACGCCCCTTTCCATTGTTGGGTGGGTTGCGAGGAGCTTGGTTCCTTGGCGGCATCCCGCGACCTTGTCCTAGGTTCTGTGCATTGGGGCGCAGGGCATCGCGCTTCTTGTTGGGGCACACCCTTGAGATGTGTCCTGACTGACCACATCCAAAGCAAGTTACTCGGTTTGGGTTATAGATCTTGTTTCCACCACTTTATTTGGGTTGAATGCTAGCCTTGGGTTGGCATACTGCTGAGGCTGATAGTTGGTGCGAGGTGTAGGAGCTCTTGGCTGCGGATAGGTTGGCCTGACCGAGGCTGGCTCCCAGCAGGCGCACCTTCCTTCTTGATCCTATCCGTGTTCTCTTATGCTCGTCGAAGAAGTGCCTTGGTCTTGTGGAGTTCTTCTCGGAGCTTCATCTATTCCGAGGCCAACTCTTGTGCCAAGCTGTCGGCACAAAGGCTGAAGTAGGTCTGGAATCGAAGTGGAAGTCCCTCCTTCAGTGGAGAGGCTCGTGCACTGCTCTCATCTTCACCTTCCTTCCGGTAAGGCAAGAAGCGGGTTGTCATCTTGGCTGCCATCTCCGGAAGAAGTTCTCGGAGGCGGGTTAATGCCTTGAGTGCAGCTGCCTCGACGGCGAGGATAGTGTTGCCATCTGGGGTCCCTCGCAGAACCAACTTGTTGGAGGATCGTTTGCCTTCACGATGACTTCCACATGATACTCCACCTCGGTGTCGCTAACGTAATGCTCTTGGTAGGTGAGGATGGGTGCTTGGTGAAACTGGCACTCCTGGAGGCTATCCTCGAGAAGCAAGGGGAACCCAGTGGTCAGGAGCTCTTCAGGTACAGCGGCCATCTGCAAAGGTTGAATGGGAGGGGTTAATAAGCTGATTATATCTCAGCTTTGGCAAGGTATAGAAAAGAAGAGAGGTTTAGAAGGATTATGAAAACGGTCTCATCCTATCTAACGCCCATGCTAACTAAGGCTTCCTACAGTCAGGATAGCTCTGATACCAGCTCTGTGGGGACCCCGACTTGTGAGTCGAGATCACCGAATGCACGTGTAAAGTGATCCCAGAGATCAATGCTCACTGAACTCAGAGAAGCTGAATAACAAGAGTCTTATATCCATACATACCATCTTACATAAATTATGACCGTTCTGGTCAAGTCTTACATAGATAAAGCCTCATGGGCTGAGTAGCAAATAAACTCGAATAGCGGAAGTCTTCGTAGATAAGTAGAACCCATGCCATCTCCCTTAACCCTACAAGCATTCTGACTGGGAAAGCGTCCTAGTTCGCAAGTTCATCTCCAAAGAACTCTTCTTCAAATTCTTGCTCCTCCATGCATGTCCAATTAAATAACCATTGGCAAGCCAATGAGTACTTTGAATGTACTCGCAAGCAACCCATGATTTGGTTCAAGGTAACAATGCAAGTTGTACAACAAATAAGCAAGCTAGCTTCAAGCTAGATAAGATGTTCAACCATCTTGTGAGATATGCATCAATGAACTTGGGTAACCTCGTGGACATGTTACAGATATCAACATAAATAGAGTTCGAATCGTTACTAGCTCATTCAACACGTCAAGTCACCACCTTGACTCAATTAGTTTTCTACACACACACTTGCACCAAGATTGTAAAATTCTGGACATAGTTTAAGTAACACCTCCCAACTGTCCATGACCGTGGACATGGCTATTTGAATAGTTTAACACTCTGCAGAGGTTGCGCACTTTACCCACAGGATCCGGAAGCTTTCGTGTCATCCACGATCCGCAGTACCTCAAGTACTCGGGGGAAGCACCCGATCATTACCTTTCCCCAGACGATACTTACATAGGGTCCACTCGTTGGTCCACAGCCCTTGTGTACAAGTAAAGTATCATGAGACATTGCTGTTTTAACATTATCACGCATACACGAAGGGACCAACGGTGTGTCCGGTGCCCTATAAAAACAGTCATGGCCGCCTATCCAAACACGACCCTGTCCCGAGAGTGACCTCAAGTCACCCCCGTCACTAGTAATGTGGGCACCATGCTAGTATCAGCCTAAGTAATCAATAATGCCCCGTCCCATAAAGGGGTAGAGTGGTTGCACATGTTTGGTTACGATGGTAATCACACATAAATCTAATCCATCATTTTACACACACACCAAAAGCTCTCTTTGGTACCCCACTTCTTCTTCAAGTGGTGAACTTAGTTCAACATCACCCAGGGACATTAGGGGCACCCGATGGGGTTTTTGAAAGAACGTAACCATGAAGAGTTATGAGTAGGGGGTAAGCATCATGTGGGGGAGGTCACAACAAGTTCACCACCGTTATGTTTCATCCTCATGCATTCGGAAAAATGGTACCGATGAACAAGAGGGGTGTCATGGTCAAAGGGTTGCTTGGCTGGATTGGCTTGGTCTTCAAAGTCTTCAAATCCTTCTCCTTCTTCTTCTTCAGCAACTACGTCAAACACGGTATCTAATCGTCGCAAGAAATTAACGGAGAAATAAGACAATAATAAAAACAGAAAAGTCAAAGTGCTTAGAAAAATGTCAACCTATCTATATCAAATACTAGAAGAAAAACTAAGAAGGCAAAAATTCTATGTTTGTGATCTGGAGTGACAGAATAGGGTGAATGGATTTTTGAATAGCGGTTTCCTTGTTCAAATTTAAATTTAATTTGAATAGTACAGAAAAGGTCCAGGAACATGTGTGAAAGATACATCATTAAAAAGGTTGGAATATCACAAGATTTTAGGAGTTGGAATAAATTAATTTGGATAATTATTTTATCCTGTGTATTTATTTGAAAAATCCATGGAAAAGAAAAAGAAAAAAGTCACTGTGCAACTGGGCCAGAACGGCCTCAGTGCACGAGCCCACATAGGTTTCGGCCTGGGCGAGCCGAGCGGCGTGCGCGCGCCAGGTTCAAACCCAACGGGCGGGGCCCTGCTGCCAGTGGGAAAGAGGGAAGCCGAGAGGGAAGGGAGGCTGACAGGCAGGAACTGCCTGTCATCCCTTACCCGCGTCTAGACGGCCGGCAGGCTCACCAGCGGCGATGCAGGGTACGATGGGGTGACCAGAGGGCATGGATGGACTCAGCATGGACTCGCCTATCGGTTGGTGGTGGAGGTGGTCGCCGGAGCTGTCGGGTTCGCCGGCGACGAGGATCCACGGCGGAGGGGCGTCGGGCGGTGTTTGCTCCGGCTGTTTCTGACTGCAATAGACAGGGGAAGGAGAGGGGAAAGGGTCAGTGGAGTGCGGGGGTTACAGATCAGGGATCAGGAGCAGCGGGGATGGCTCGTACCGAGCGGACGACGGCGAGCCGCCGCGGCGGAGCTTGAGCTCGAGAGCTTCTGGGAGAGAGCTGGGTGTGCAGGGTGGTGTTTGGGTGAGTCCACATGCGAGTGGTGGAGAGGAGAGGGCTCGGGGACGCCTTATATAGGCGGGCGGCGGTCCACCAAGAAGGTGTGTGCCGGCGAGCTTGTTGCGGTCGACACAGGTCACGAGGCTCATCGGGGCGTGTCTGGGGTACTCGTGGGCATAGTCTAGGGCGGTGGGGAAAGAAGAGAGTGAGCAGAAGGCGCTAGAGGAGTTGCGTGGGTGAGCACGCTCAGGCGGTCGCCGCGCATGCGAGCTGGGGCGAGAGGAGGGAGAAGGAGGAGGGGGACACGATCGTGGCGTGTCGCAGACGTCGAGGCACCTCGGCCGGCGCGAGGGGGAGGGCCGAGGTGGCTGGAGGCTCTTGACCAGGAGCGGCTACAGTGCCAGCGCGCAATGTAGGGTGCTCCAGAGCACACGTATGGCTGGCATCGGCATTCTTTATGCCCTGTGGTCATGGCCACTAGTGTCTGGAAGCAAAGGGAGGCAATAAACAATTGTGAAATGGCATTGGATGCTCTGGAGGGCTTCTAGAATGAGAGGGGTTGAGAGAGAAGAGTGCAAGGAGCTGTTGTGGCACCCCGGCTCAGAGAAAACAGGAACGCCCTGTATTCCAGCCTAGAGATCGAGATGAAGTCTTCTGGAATACGGCACTGCTTAGTATAGAACAAACCAACTCTTTATTACAACGCGAATATGATTACAATGGTTCCGATATTACAATGAATAACATCGGCACTATGCCAACATGGTTCCTCTATAGAAGCAGCATACCAACTTAAAGCAGCGGAACAACTACTGGCAGCAGAACAGGGAACGACGATGATGAACTCCAATCCACAAGGACTCTGTCTGGAACATCTATCCTAGCTCGCGAACACGGGAACAACACCAAACAAGCAAGCAATCCAGGCACGACCTGCCAGCTGGCATGACACGCCAGGTCAGTACATTGAATGTACTTGCAAGCTCACAATAAACCAGAAGCATTCAAGACAAACAACAGTATGGCAATTACAGGTTAATCAGAAATTATCATGAAATTATCAGGATATCATAGCATGAACAACATAAACATGATATAGCTAAACAATATGAGCATGGTATGAACATAAAAATATGATGATACTATAATGCAACATGATGGAACTACATGCACCATTTATTTTGTTCGGGTTACCTCGTAACCATCACATGCATCACTTACCAACCTCGGACATTACACGATCATCTCAGGATCAAATCAAGCTTGGTATAAACAATACCGTAGTAATCATCAAATGACCACAAGGAGCTTGATCTTTAACCAAGATTCTCGCACAACATCACGAATATCCAACAACTAGGTATCCTCGATACCACAGTGATCATTCCGGCGATCACAGCCATGACCAACACTTGGTCTCAAGCGGTGATCTTTCCGGCGATCACAACCAACTTATCATCATCGAATCGGGGTTGTTATTAAGCACATTCTTATTATTACTATTGACTCACAGTGTGACCCACTACGAACTGGGCCCTTATCCGTGGGCGCGGCAGTCGATAGATTTAATATACACTCTGCAGAGGTAGCGCACTGTACCCACAGTACGGAACCCATGGCCTCGCACTCCCATTTGGGTGGACCAACGACGTTCCGACAAAACCGATCTACTGTCACGACACTCTTCCGGCCACTCGGACTCATGCCCCACTGGCTAGTCCCGGGTGGCCCCGTGTCTACCACAGACACAACGACCACCGTCGTGGCCAAACATAAATGGTCCCAAACGAGGACCCGGATCCATAACAACAACAACGGGCACACAAGGTTATATCTGCTTATCTGGCCAAGGTACCGCACGCCCATAACCTTCCCTCGTTGGAGGCATCGGCGAAAGGCATGACAATAGACCCAGTTATGACATTCCCATAAAGGTAAACGTGGTTGCACTAGTCAGTTCGATATAGTGGCACCATGTCTCAGCCAACAGTTGTTCAAGTACAATTTAATCCGGTTAAACTTGAATGCAAATATGCTGAGTCATGATAAAATACATGATGCAATTACAATGCATGAGCATGAATATCTACATAATCATGAAAGAACCACATAACTATCCACCATATCAACAATGAATCATAATCATATACCGACTAGCATGAACATCATAAGTACATACTTCTCCGAAAAATAACCACTAACATCAACAGCAAATATCATGCAAGAACATTTCAACAATATCAACATACAAGCATTTAATAAACTGGATGCAAAGGAATATGCATAGCAACGGTATTCGGGACATACAACAGTCATGCACCGAATACCATCACCAACATCAACATGTACTACTAGAAGGCATAAACATATGAAAAGAATACTAACAACTAGCAGGGCATGATAACCAGGTGCATAACAACAAAGCAAGAAAGTAAACATTAACCCAGAAACATTGCCGAAACAATGATAACCATATTTTTAAACAACAAACATTGAATAAATATTAAAGTTGAAAACCATGGCTACTACATGATTATCATGCAAGTGGGTATTGTGGCTTGCCTGGGGTGACGGAGACTCCAGGTAGAAGTGTGGTGAAGCCGCGGAAAGATTCGCCAGAAACAGTTCTCTCTCGGAAGGGGCTGTTTACGACAAGGGCAAAATTGTCATTTTCAGTACGTCAAACCATAGTGAAAATGATACCAATAGAAAGGTCTCGACGAGACGAAGACGTGGGCTTTGGATTCACCTGATTCGGAGTTACGGTTGGAAAGTTATGAAGGGTTGAACACCAGGGACCAATCTGTGATTTTTTTTATCACCAACGGGTCCCTGAGTGTATAAGACAGAAACAGATGTAAGAGAATACGCCTTCCGAGAAAGAAAATGTATTCTGGGCCGAAGAAGGAAAGAAATACGCTTTTAGGCAAATGAAAACGTACCAGCGGGAATACGCCTTTGGGTAAGCAAATCGCACTCACCCGTGGGCGCATCCTCTTATCCACGTTAGCTGGGCGCTTGGGCCACTGACGGGCCGGGCCCAGTGGCAGGGGTGCCGAGACCAGTCGTCGTCTTCCTCCTCCCGTGCCTGGTCACGGCAGGGAGCAGGGGAGGAGTGCAGCGGCACTGCCAGAGGGGGCCCGGGCGGCTCCGGCCATTTCCTGCCCGGACGAGGCCACCGGTGGGTTCGGGGCAGCGCGGGGCGGCCGCCTGGAGAGGCTTGGGCCACTGGCGTGGAGCACGGAGGACGGCGACGGGTGGAGGACGGGGAGGCAGAGGCAAGCCGCGGCGATGGGGCCGGTTGGCTCCGGCCGTCTCCAGCCGAACGGAGAGCACCGACGGGTTCGGTGAGGCGCGGCGGTTCCATTCAGAGGGCTAGTGGACACCGAGGATGAGCAAGGAGGACGGGAGGGACGACGCCATTGAGGAGTCGGGGGTCCTTTATATAGGGGAGGGGTGAGATCTGGACGCTCACAAGAGAGCTCGAGCGTGCACTAATTGAGGTCAGGGGCAGAGCACGGTAGTGGCACTATTGTGACGGCGCACAGGGCAGTGCAAATGAGCAAGGGCGAGCTCCTGGACAAGCTTTGAGGACGAGACGAGGAGGGAGGCAACGAGCACAGTGGCCCGACCGTTCCAGCGCGCGCGCTGTGCATGACGCAGGTGCGGTCACCATGCGCACTGGTGCATGCGGCGAGCTTTCGCGTGGCCAAGCATGTCCAGTAGGATGACCTAGGTGCCATTGGTAGAAATGCAGAAAGAAATTGATCCAGGGGCAAAGAAGAGACTTGCAGATGGCTCCATGGTAAAACAGCAGGAAAGTGATTGTAACTTCATGTGGTTAAACCATCTGGGTAACTTGGTAGAAAGTTTGTTTGGCGATGATCTTACACTATGATGATATAGATCACTAATAACCAAACTAAGAAGATGAGTTTAGCTTAGGGTTGCTATAGAAAGTGCAAAACTGGACAGAATTGGAAATTATGATGTTGCACTAACATACTTAAGTGGCATGAGCTGAAATTTGGTATAGATGAATTATTTGACCATATGGAGCTGCTGTAAAAACCTCATCCCATTTGGAGTTACCAAAGTGGCACTTGCTTCACAAAGCTCCATTCTGGACAGAGTCTTGGAGAATTTACTGAGGGTAAATGGATAACTGGATTGAGTCAAAACTTGGTGGAGGGAGTAGATGTAGATTTAAGAATGGCCTGGAAAATTCGCAGCTCAAATGAAGCAAGGTCAAATAGTGTTGCTTCACAAAGTGAAAAATTTACCAGAAACCAAGATTTGGAGTTGAGCTCACATAGATGATATTCATGAGCTCAAATTTGGTGAGGTGCATGATTTGATCAAATGAAGGAGGTGACCAAGTTTCATCTCATTCGGAAATGCTTAAAATATAGTTCCTTCACAAAGTTCCTTTCTGGACAGAAACTTTGAAAAATCACTGGAAAATAATTACTAGGCAAATGAGTTTGAAAATTTGTACAAGACAATGATATCGACATGAAAACATGTCCACCAAGTTTGGGGGCAATTGGGCAAAGATAAATAGCACTTGCTTCACAAAGTGCCATTTAGGGGCAGAATAGGAAAAAGATTATTGGAAGCTTATTTTTGAACATGGCAATGAAATGTTTTGCCATATTTGAGCAATATATGACCCAAACAATTTATGAGAATTACTTGGGAATTTTTAGAATGACAGAGATATAGGTTGCTTCACAACCTAGGGCAAAAAGAATTATTCCTTTAATAGAAAAGGAATATTCCTTGTAAAAAGAATATTGGGTTTGGTCAAGGATGGAATGGCAGGGTCTTGGGATGATGAGAGGGATGGCAAGCCACTATAAAACCTAGGAAGACATGATCTTCCCAAGTTTCCGAACCACATAGCCACGAAAAAAGAAAAATGACGCAAAAATATCAGAAAATCCAAAGAAAAAGAAATGGCCAAAAATCAGGCTGTGACAACTCTTCCCCCCTTAATGAAATCTCGTCCTCGAGATTTGGTTGTTCAGGGTTAAATAATTTTTCTGATTTGAAGAAACTGTTTCCATCTCGGTTTCTTTTATTCATAATATTTCCACTGAATTGGATCTGACTGACTGGCTTGATTTGAGGTGGTTTGATTTTTTTGTATCTGACCTTCTGACAGGACGTACCTTATATGTTCCTGTTTATACTAACTCAAATTTTCTTTCATATCTGTTGGCTGAGCTAGCATCCGAAATATTATTTTTACGGACATACTTGTCCTTCTAGATATTGATCCTTGCTGGAAAAATTATCTTCGTATCGAGTACCGAGAATATTCCACGGAGTTGGGGGACAGATCTTCCCATGGAACAAAGAATCTCTTCTATCCAGGCATCGGATTCCTCGAATATAGGCATGCCTTCTGGTTCCAAAATAGTGATGTGGATCATATCTGTTTTTGCTAACGGATGCTATCATCTTCGAGGAGTTTCTGACTTATCTTGACTGTCTTCACAGTCTAGAGTATCCAAGTTGCACCAAAAGGTTTGACTGTCGCTTGTCGTGACTGATAGAAAAATGCACCATCCTCTGAAGATAATATTTGTAGTCTTGATTGGTGGTGATCTTGGCAAAGAATCCCATCCACACGGGCTATTCTTTTAATTGCTTCCCTTATGCAAGAGATAACAATCCCCAGAGTGTATGTTTTCACACTGATTCTTCATTGTGCCAGTATCTCCTTGAGAATAACAGTCGGTGCGATGCTCCATTGTGGGTGTTGAGGTCAATATGTTGTCTAAGAGTCGGACAGATTCGGGTATTCAATGATGACAGTTCTGAGCATACTGTGGACTGAGCTGGTTTCCTTGCTATGAGGCCCTTACCACAATGGAGTATACCTCTTAGGTGGATCTTTGCTTGGGTTTGCCATGGAATAAGACGGTATTGGGCATCCACATTTTCACATAATAACCGGCATACCTGTATTATTGGTCTTGATTTTTCATTATTACTTTCTTCATCTGGATCCTCAACTGAAAGAGTGGGGACTTACATAGATCCTTGATTATTTTCGCATCCCTGAATACGGTTACGTACAATATATGGGAATCATACCTTGGTCAGTTCATGTTTTGAGCCTTGGTATATTTATCCAGCTCATGTGTGGTTATACAGATCTTAATACTGTTGGGGATTATTCTGGACAGTGACAGGGTTAATAACCTCATATTGTTGGATGTGCGGGACTGATCTTGACAATCACTGCCAAGATTATTGTCTCAGTGTTGTCTTTCCTTCAAGACTTGTTGAGCAAATCACCCACTAGTTTTTGTTTCTTGAATAACCGGTGAGGTTGTCGGATGTGTACCACGAATTCTTCCTTACGTTAGAGACTTGCATGGACTTGGAAGCATACTGAATGAATTAATATCTGATTCTCGAGGCATACCTCTGACCGATTTTTTATTTCAGACCAACTGTTGCAGATCTGCCACTTGGAAAACACTGCCATATGCTGACACTTCCAAATAATGCCTTGTATTAGTGCCATATAGAAGAATAGTGGGCAGCTTGCGTTCGGAAACCACCGGGGTGTCGTGTTGAGGAAGACTGAGTGGCTTATGCTTGAAGCCTTTGGTGGATATCTTCTTGAGGAAAAACGGGGTACCGTGCATCATAAGCTTCCCCCCTTAAAGACGTTGCTAGGGAAGACTCGGTACCTTATGCCAGCAGCTTTTGCAGTATGGGAATCCATTCATTCCTTACTGATGCAGACTGGGAACCTTAACTTTGTACACTTCGTCAATAAATTTTTGAGATGGATGGAACTGATTTTCTTGGTGATTGGACTGACATATATATATATATATCTTTGTCAGTCTGGCAGCTTATTATTTGTATGGCAAGAATTTTCTGACTATCCTTGTTGAATTCACCGTGCATTTTGACTGACTTCTGGGTGCCTCAGTCCTGTAAAATTGGCTTATAGCAGATTAAATCATCGCGTACAGACCATACCTTTGACTGGGAATGAACTGTTGATCCATTTTTTTTCTCTTGCCGATTTAATCATTGCTGCAATAAAGTGTATCTCTGACAGGTACTTGTTGCTAAACGTCTGAGCAGAATATACTTGTATTCAGACCGGATGTAATACAATGTTATCGGCTGAAAATCTGAATTCCTTGGTGTATATATGTACTGCTCACGGCTTCTTCTGATCCGGCGTTGGTCGAGGAATAATTTCCATAAGGGGGTAACACAGAGGATTTAAAACAAAGAAGCACGAGAAAAACGATTTATTGCAACAAATCATACAGCAAACAAGCTACAAAGCTACTCCACATAGGCACACACAAGCATGATGCTACAGCAGATGCACAAACACTACACGAAGGATTACACCCTACGCTTGAGCAAACACTCGCGAACTGATGAGGAATCTAATGGAGTAGCGAGTGGAACCGCTGACTCTAAAACTCCGGATGGTCGAGGCGGAGGAGTTGGAGAAGCTGGCGGAGACTGAGCTAAAGCGACACCAAGCAATCTCCTGGCCTGAATGGCGTCTCGGACTAACTCAAAAATAAGAAGACACTCAGCCGTCATGTAACGAGACATGGCGAGGGTAGCCGGATCATCTAGAGGGTTGACGGAGGGAAATTTTATTCCCCTATGATTTTCGACGATGGTGGGATAAAATTGATAAACACGGTTCTCATGGACCATGCTTTCTTGATGACGAAGACCGGTAAATCCTGCCATTGCGGCAAGCTGAACGGCACGCTCAGGAGTAGCGCCGTAACCACCATGGAAACTGTAGTTGCGCTTACCGACAGGAATCGGGGCTGACAGATGAACATGAGCAACATATTCCCGAATTCTCCCTCCAGCAGGAAACTGGAATACTTGATAATGAGGGGGATCTCTGAGGGGATAAATACCACGCCACATGTCGCCAAGGAGGGCGGCAAAGCTGAGAAGTGCAGGAGTGGGACTGAACTCAATGGGAGCAGCATCGGGAGCTAATGGAAGGGCACTGAAATCATTGAAGTTGACCGCCATCTATGCATGAAACATGGGTTAATGGTAACCGAAACAAGACTACATGCAGCAAACAAATGCAACAACCAAATGCAGCAAGTAAGGGCAACAACCAGACCCTATACTATAGTTTTCTAGCGTTCCAGCAGACTAGGACGCTCTACAGCCATACATGCTCTGATACCAAGCCTGTGGCACCCCGGCTCAGAGAAAACCGGAACACCCCATATTCCAGCCCAGAGATCGAGATGAAGTCTTCTGGAATACGACACTGCTTAGTATAGAACAAACCAGCTCTTTACTACAACGCGAATATGATTACGATGGTTCTGATATTACAATGAATAACATCGGCACGGCGACACTACGCCAACACGGTTTCTCTATACGAGCAGCATAACAACTTAAAGCAACGGAACAACTACTGGCAGCGGAACAACGAAGGGCGATGATGAACTCCAATCTGTAGGGACTCTGGCTGGAACGTTTATCCTAGCTCGCGAACACGGGAACAATACCAAACAAGCAAGCAATCCAGACACGACCTGCAAGCTAGCATAACATGCCAGGTCAGTACATTGAATGTACTTGCAAGCTCACAATAAACCAGAAGCATTCAAGACAAACAACAGTATGGCAATTACAGGTTAATCAGAAATTATCATGAGATCATTAGGATATCATAGCATGAACAACATAAACATGATACAGCTAAACAATGTGAGCATGGTATGAACATATATATCTGATGATACTATCATGCAACATGATGACACTACATGCACTATTTATTTTGTTCGGGCTACCTCGTAACCATCACATGCATCACTTACCAACCTCGGACATTACACGATCATCTCAGGATCAAATCAAGCTTGGTATAAACAATACCATAGTAATCATCAAATGACCACTAGGAGCTTGAGCTTTAACCAAGATTCTCGCACAACATCACGAATATCCAACAACTCCGTATCCTCGATACCACGGTGATCATTACGGCGATCACAGCCATGACCAACACTTGGTCTCAAACGATGATCATCTCGGCGATCACAACCAACTTATCATCATTGAACCGGGGTTGTTATTAAGCACATTATTATTATTGCTGTTGACT
This sequence comes from Secale cereale, assembly GCA_902687465.1. Classification (NCBI taxonomy): domain Eukaryota; kingdom Viridiplantae; phylum Streptophyta; class Magnoliopsida; order Poales; family Poaceae; genus Secale; species Secale cereale. The sequence continues at coordinate 334,094,873 of LR738711.1, read as the reverse complement.
TATAGTGTGACCAACTACGAACTGGGACCTTATCCGTGGGCGCGGCTATCGATAGATTTAATATACACTCTGCAGAGGTAGCGCACTATACACACACTACGGAACCAATGGCCTCACAATCCCATTTGGGTGGACCAACGGCCTTCCGACAAAACCGATCTACTATCATGACACTCTCCCGGCCACTCCGACTCACGCCCCACTAGGCTAGTCCTGGATGGCCCCATGTCTACCAACGACGCAACGACCACCGTCGTGGCCAAACATAAACGGTCCCAAACGGGGACCCGGATCCATAACAACAACAACGAGCACACAAAGTTATGTCTGCTTACCCGGCCAAGGTACCGCACGCCCATAACCTTCCCTCGTTGGAGGCACCGGCGAGAGGCATGACAATAGACCCAGTTAGGACCTTCCCATAAAGGTAAACGTGGTTGCACTGGTCAGTTCAATATGGTGGCACCATGACTCAGCCAACAGTTGTTCAAGTTCAATTTAATCTGGTTAAACTTGAATGCAAATATGTTGTGTCATGATAAAATACATGATACAATTACAATGCATGAGCATGAATATCAACATAATCATGAAAGAACCACATAACTATCCACCATATCAACAATGAATCATAAGCATATACTGACTAGCATGAACATCATAAGTACATACTTCTCCGAAAAATAATCACTAACATCAACAGCAAATATCATGCAAGAAAATATCAACATGCAAGCATTTAACTAACTGGATGCAAAGGAATATGCATAGCAACGGTATTTGGCACAGACCGTAGTCATGCACCGAAGACCATCACCAACATCAACATGTACTACTAGCAAGCATAAACATATGAAAAAGAATGCTAACAACTAGCAGGGCATGATAACTAGGTGCAAAACAACATAGCAAGAAAGTAAACATTAACCCAGAAACATTACCGAAACAATGATAACCATATTTTTAAACAACAAACATTGAATAAATATTCAAGTTGAAAACCATGTAAACTGCATGACTATCATGCAAGTGGGTATTGTGGCTTGCCTGGGGTGACGGAGACTCCAGGAAGAAGTGCGGTGAAGCTACGGAAAGATTCGCTGAAAATAGTTCTCTCTCGGTGGGAGGGGCTATTTATGGCAAGGGCAAAATGGTAATTTTCAGTATGTCAAACCATAGTGAAAATGATACCAACAGAAAGGTCTCGACGAGATGAAGACGTGGGCTTTGGAATCACCTAATTCGGAGTTACAGTTGAAAAGTTATGAAGGGTTGAACACCAGGGACCATTCTATGATTTTTTTATCACCAACGGGTCCCTAAGTGGATAAGACATAAACAAATTTCAGAGAATACGCCTTCTGGGAAAGAAAACGTATTATGGGCTGAAGAAGGAAAGAAATACGCTTTCAGGCAAATGAAAACGTACCAACGGGAATACGCCTTTGGGCAAGCAAATCGCACTCACCCGTGGGCTCGTCCACTTATCCACGTCAGCTGGGCGCTTGGGCCACTGACGGGCCGGGCCCAGCGGCAGGGGTCCGAGACCAGTCGTCGTCTTCCTCCTCCCGTGCCTGGTCACGACAGGGAGTAGGGGAGGAGTGCAGCGGCTGTAATGCCCAATATGAGATTATACCTCCTACGTGTCGAGGCACGACTTAAAGGTGTAAGCTCATAGTAGAATGATCTCAAGTATGGTATCTTTGCACGACTCATGTAAAAGAGGGATGAAATTGCAAAAGAGTAGTTGGCTTACACTCGCCACGTCACACAATACATTAAATAAGCAATCATCATCCGAATAACATCACAGTCCGACTACGGACGAAGATCCAAATGAAAGATACCATAAATAAATATCACAAGGACCGATCGCCCCTAGTAGAAACCACTACTGATCCTCTAGGTAAGACACGTAGTATCTCCCACGTTCTTCATCGAACTCCCATTACAGCTCTGTCCCATCTCCTGTGTAGTTCACCATAGTACCTGCATCTGGTGTTGTGTAGAATCTATGAGCCATGGAGGACTCAACAATCCCTTTCCCGGGTAGCAAAACTATCTAAGCCTTGGGTGTGGAACAAGGCTGAAGAACAAAGGTTGCAGTTGCACTAGCACTAGCTTACGTGTTTAGAGCGAGAAGAGAAGTGCCACGAGCGACAAAGTGATCCTATCTAAGCACGTCATTCATAACCCCATCATGTTCACTTCCCGAACCCCTTTTTGAAAATGACCGTCACGGTTACTCACGCCGGTAGTGTATTCTGAACATGGTGTCAAGTTTTCTACAACCAGATATCAACAAATTCCCATCTGCCACATAACCGCAGGCATGACTTTCTAAAGATCAAACCCTGCAGGGGTGTCCTAATTTAGCCCATCACAAGCCCACGATCTGCGGAGTCGCAACTCCAAGGTGGGATGACCCGAGTAATTTCGGAATCCCGTTCTCAAGATATTCCTACTAAGGTAAAACTAATCCAGCAAGACCTCCTGGCGTGCCGACCCCCTGATAGTAGCCGCGCGTATGTCATCTGAGGCCACGACCGGATGGGCGATGCTACAGGTTATACCAGATACCTCGGGTTTCCCCAAGGCGGCCCCGCAGGCTCCCTGGTTTGGACCAACACTCATGTGGAACACTGGCTCGGGTTGTTGATTAAGAAAAGGGTTTATAACTCCCTATGCAAGTTTTAGTTGTTAGGAAAATGTAAAACCAATGTCGGGCCTTGCTGGGAAAGCTTTAGCGCTAAGCGGTTTATCGAGGGGGGCCCATAAACCCCAACCGTGTTAGGGACGCAAAATCAAGGAACATAACACCGGTTTATACGGTTCCTAGGGCGGCAAGAGTGTAACAAAACATCAAGCAAGAGGCGTAGCCTTCCACCCATTACCAGTATATAGATGATTTAGTTTAAGAGATTATATAGTGTGATATCCCAACAATAACTTCAACATGAAGCAAGAATCTTCAAATCATCTCCTACAACTAGCAATGGTATAAGAGGGGTTGAGCGAAGCTTACGTAGCCAAACAATGGTTTGCTAGGTTGGGTGGTTAGAGAGATTCATGGCTACGATAGGAGGCTGACAAACAAACATGAGCATCGAGGCAATAAGCTAAAGAGCGAAACATCTAGCAATAGGCAAAGATAGTAATGATATCTGGGTCAAGTCATCTTGCCTGTCGAGTTGTCGATGGGATCGTAAGACGGCTCCTCGTACTCAACCTCGGTAGGACCCTCATACTAGGTCTCGGCTCCCGGCTCTACTCAACACAAGAACACAATATGGCACAATATCAAACAAGGTGCAATACACAATCAACATGATGCAAGTATGGTGATGCGTATGCATGTGGAAAACTTGAACCTAAGGAGAAGATGATGAAGAAGGCCTCATCTTGTAAAACCAAGCATGCCATTGGATAGAGGGGAAGATTTCGGTTGAAATCGATGTAAAGATCGCCGGAAATGGTCACATGGTTTGCAATGGCAAGCAAAACAATATTCACACAAAGCTGCAGTTAACAGCCACATGGCATCTTTGGAGCAAGAAATAATTATGCTACAACACTCAAACATGGAGACAAAGGGCATGTACATGAAGTAGACACGTTACTTAACAAGCATGAACTTATAACACACCCAAAAACCTCTTGGAACACAATTAACCAAGCATGGCAAGTTGCAATAAAATTATCCAGACTTAGTCAAAATCTGGGAAGGCAAAAACATCATCACGATGCTGCCTTTGGAGGCACAAAAAACATGCATATTGACTCCACTAAGTATATAAGGATCATGGACATGTAGTAGACATAGCATACAACAAATAACTCAATTGGAGCAACAATAGCAATGAAATTGAGAGCAAGAAATAAATAAGCTACAACAGGCCATATGTGCAAGGAAGGGCATGAATGGATATACAAAAGCATGTACAACAAGGAATGATCATTGGCCACTCCAAAACAAGCATGGAATTGAGTGGGGCATCAAGCAAACATAGCATCAGGTTAGAAAAGATTCCAGACTTAGTAGTTTTTTCACTAAGTATGGAACAGTAACATTGGCATGGCATGTTTACAAGCTTGTTTAAGTCACCTCAAGGCATATCATGGAAAGTGGTTTGCACCACAGCAAAGACCATATGATGGTGCTTCTAAAACATATTGACATGTGACATGGGGACAAACACATCAATAGCAATGAGCATGTCAAAACAGCATCTCACAACTAGTTTCAGCACTTAACAGCCACATGCACTTCTGTAACAGAGATTAACATGGCAATATTACACCTAACATGAAAGCTACAACAACCATCATGTAGAGCACTTCACAATGAACATTTTGACATATCATATGCCCCAATTGGATAAACATGCACCAAGTTGTCATATCTCAAACATGGCAACAAATTAACAAGTAACAACAGTTTTAAACAAGTAGCACTCTTGTCACGATGATTAGGTTATCAAGATGAACTCAAACAAGCATGCCACAGTGGAACAAAAATGAAGAGCACATCACCACGATCATTTTGATATATCACATGCACAATTTGGACAAGCACACTAAAAGTTACAACCCCTCAAACATGCAATAAAATTAACAGATTCCTGGGACTTAGTCGTTTTTATACCCTCCGAAAGGTGGACGAGGAGATCCCGGGACGGAGGTGAGGCGTTTGGATGCTCGAACCGATGGATCTAGTCCACCTGACCAGATCCGGATCGGCCGGCCCGCCGGCTCGCCGGAGACGGCGCCGGCGACCGGAGGCGGCGGGCGGCGACGCCGGCCGGTGGAGGAGGGCGGCGGCGATGGAGGCCGGCGGTGGTGGCTCGCCGCAGCGGCTAGGAAGACCGGGGCGGCGGCGGTCGGCTTGGAGACCGGTGGCGGGGCCCGTTGCCGGCGGGGGTCGCCGGAGGCAGCTGTGGCTGAGGGGCGCTGGTAGGCGAAGGCGGTGGCGCGCCCGGCGGCGGCGACGGCTTGGGGAAACGCGAGGCGCGCGGGCCGGGGAGGGCCGGCCTCGGGCTTGGCGAGCCTGGCGGCGCGGGAGGCGCGGGACTGTGGCGATCCGCCAAGTGGCAGCGCGGGACTGGCTAGGCGCGTCCGGGCAGACGTGTCCGGTTCGTTCCGGATTTGTCCGGCGGCGCGAGGAGGGAGGAGCTAGGGTTTCGTCGCAAAAATGGGCATGGGGGACGTTTATATAGGCATAGGAAGCTAGGAAACTCCAAATGGGGTGCGGTTTTCCGCCACACATTCGTGATCCGACGACCGAGATGATGGGAGTGGTTGTGCTGGGTTAGTGGGCTGTTGTGGAGGGGGTCTTGGGCCAAAAGGAAGAGGTGTTTTTAGCCCACTAGTTTAACCGTTGGAGTACCAAACGAACTCAAAACGCGATGAAACTTGACAGGCGGCCTACACGTACCAAAACAACATCGCACGACAAGTCTGACCCCAATCAGGGAACGTTACACGGCCACACACGAAAGAAGGACTCGGAGGTGCCACGGGCACGTGTGTGAGTGTCGGAACTCGAAACGGACAACGGGAAGAGGCGAGTGGGACCGGGTGCAAGTGACAACACGAATGCAATGCAATGCACATGATAACATGACATGGATGAAATGCACACACGCACACGGCAAAACGAAGAAACCCGAAATGAAAGAAGAGCCCAGGATGGAATTGATGAAGTCAAAGTTTCATATATTGCCATAATTGGAAAGTGTTACATTTGGGGCATTACAAACTCTCCTCTACTACGAAAAGATCTCGTCCTGAGATCTAGGACTGAAAGAAGGAAGGGTACTCGGAACGAAGGTGATCTTCTCGTTCCCACATAGCTTCTCGGTCGGTATGGTGTGACCACTTAACTTTCAAGAACTTGATTGACTTGTTGCGGGTCTTGCGCTCGGTTTCCTCAAGAATAGCAATAGGGTGCTCACGTTAAGACAAGTCTTGTTGAAGATCAATCTCCTCGAACGGAATGGTGCGTTCAGGTGTCTTGAAGCACTTACGGAGTTGAGACACGTGAAACACATCATGAACATTTGCAAAGTTGGATGAAAGCTCGATTTGGTAGGCTAGATCACCTCTTTTGCCAAGAATCTTGAAAGGGCCCACGTATCTAGGAGCAAGCTTTCCTTCGATACCAAATCTTTGGGTGCCTTTCATAGGAGAAACACGGAGATAGACATGATCCCCAATGTTGAAAGCCAAATCACGATGCTTGCCGTCATAGTAGATCTTTTGACGCGACTGAGTGGCTTTGAGATTCTCACGTATGACTTTGCACATTTCTTTGGCTTCTGAGATCAAGTCATTGCCAAGAAGTTGACGTTCACCAGTCTCAGACCAGTTGAGCGGGGTATGGCACTTTCTGCCATAGAGGATGTCAAAAGGAGCTTTGCCGGCACTTGCTTGGAAACTGTTGTTGTAGGAGAACTCGGCAAATGGAAGACAATCTTCCCACTTCATGCCAAAAGAGATGACACAAGCTCTCAGCATGTCTTCGAGGATCTGGTTCACTCTTTCGACTTGACCACTAGTCTGAGGGTGAAACGCAGTGCTGAAACGAATCTTAGTGCCCATGGCTGACTGAAAGGAGTCCCAGACCTTGGATGTGAACAAACTTCCACGGTCTGAGGAGATAACTTGAGGAATGCCATGTAACGAAACAATTCTGGAAGTGTACAACTCTGCCTACTGAGCTGCATTGATGGATTCTTTGACGGGAAGGAAGTGAGATACTTTGGTTAGCCTGTCAATCACAACAAAGATAGCATCATTCCCCTTCTTGGACTTGGGAAACCCAGTGACGAAATCCATTTCAATGTGGTATAATTTCCACTCGGGAATAGGAAGAGGTTGGAGGAGACCGGCTGGGCGTTGATGCTCTGCCTTCACTCTTCTGCAGACATCACATTAATTCACGAATTGGCAATCTCCCTTTTCATGCGAGTCCACCAGTAAGATTGCTTGAGGTCTTGGTACATCTTGGGACTTCGAGGATGAATGGAGAGGCGGGAGTCATGTGCTTCGTTCATTATGAGCTTCCTGAGATCACCCTTGGGAACCACAATTATGTCCTCAAAGAACAAGGTGTCTTTCTCATCAACACGATAGCACTTGTATTTGGGAGTACCCTTAGCAATACCATGTTTCACTTTCTGCACCATAGCATCATTGAGTTGGGCCTCACGGATTTGATCTTCCAATGTAGGAGCAACTAGAAGATTTGCAAGAAATCCTTGCGGAACAACTTGGAGGTTTAGCTTCCTGAATGACTCACAAAGTTCAGGCTGGAACGGCTCGAGAAGGAGACTATTGCAATATGCCTTTCTGCTCAAGGCATCTGCAATGACATTGGCCTTGCCAGGTGTGTACTCAACGCTTGGATCATACTCTTGGATCATCTCAACCCAATGAGTCTGGCGAAGGTTCAGGTTAGGCTGTGTGAAGATGTACTTCAAGCTCTTGAGATCGGTGAAGATGTCCACTTTTCTATCCAACGGAAGGTGTCTCCACGTGATCAAGGCATGTACCACTACTGCTAGCTCAAGATCATGTGTGGGGTAGTTCTTCTCATTTGGCTTCAATTGACGAGAAGGGTATACCACAATCTTCTTGTCTTGCATGAGAACACCACCAAGTCCCTATAAAGAAGCATCACAGAAAACTTCATAGGGCTTGGACTCATCCGGAGGAGTAAGAACCGGAGCATAAATGAGCTTCTCTTTGAGTGTTTTGAATGCCACATCACAATCTGAAGTCCAGTTGTACTTGACATTCTTGTGCAGCAAGTTTGAAAGAGGCTTGGAAATCATGGAGAAGTTCTCAACAAACCTTCTGCAATACCTAGCGAGACCAAGGAAGCTTCGGAGTTGCTTGACGTTCTGCGGGGATTCCCAGTTGACAATAGCTTCAACTTTCTCGGGGTCGACAGAAATACCCTCAGAAGAGATGATATGGCCAAGATATAAGACTTTATCCAGCCAGAATTCACACTTGGAGAACTTCGCATAGAGCTTGTGTTCACGGAGCCTGTCCAGGACCAAACGAAGGTGCTTGGCATGATCTTCTTCATTCTTGGAGAATACCAAGATGTCATCCAGATAGACGAGAACAAATTCATTGGTGTAGGGGTTGAATATGAAGTGCATCATCCTCGAGAAGGTGGGTGGAGCATTTGCGAGGCCAAAAGACATGACTGTGTATTCATAGGAGCTGTAGCTCATTCTGAATGCGGTCTTGTGAATATCTTCTTCACGGATACGGATCTGGCGGTAACCTATGCGGAGATCGAGCTTCGAGAACACCTTTGCTCCTTTGAGCTGCTCGAACAATTCGTTGATATTGGGGAGCGGATACTTGTTCTTTAGTGTCTTCTTGTTCAATGGTCGGTAATCAATGCAAAGGCGCTCCGTGCCATCCTTCTTCTTGACAAATAGAACACCACAGCCCCAAAGAGAAGTACTAGGCCTTATTAGGCCCATACGCTCTTGCTCATCGAGTTGTCTCTTTAGCTCCTTCAACTCTTTAGGAGAAAGCTTGTACGGACGCCGGCAAGCTGGCTCGGTACCTGGCTCGAGTTCAATGACCAATTCAACTTGACGATGCGGAGGCATGCCTGGAAGCTCTTCAGGGAAAACATCTTCATATTCATTGACCACTGGAATCTAAGAGATGGCATTAATCTCGCCCTTGTCATTGAGAGAGAATAGCCAGATTGTGTTATCTCGAGAGGCTAAGATAATCACGTCTTCGTCAGGATGAGTAAGCTTGACTTCCTTATTTGCACAATCAATGTGAGCATCATGCTTGGAAACCCAATCCATCCCAAGAATAAGATCAATGTCGGAGTTGCCGAGAATAACCGGAGAAACCAAAAAACTGTAATCACCCATATGAATAGATATATCCGCAGCAAATACACTAGAAGTCACTCGTTTCCCCGGAGAAGTAACGTGCAACTTTTGAGGTAATGCCACTGTGCTCACATTGTGCTTGGATACAAATGGATATGACATGAAAGAACATGATGCACCCGAATCAAATAGAACTTTAGCAGGTTTAAGATTGACTGGAAGGTTACCAAGTATCACATCTGAAGACATCTCTGCTTGAGCTGCATTCATCAGATTCACTCTTGCTTGCTTCGGATTGTGCTTGACAATAGCAGTGCTGACAGGCGGAGGAGGCGGAAGGCGCCTTTGAGTACACTTGTTAGCATAGTGACCCTGCTGCCCACACTTGTTGTAAACCACTTCTGAGAGAGGATGGTGATAAGGAGCACTTGAATTCGAAGCTTGAAAGTGATTCTTGGACTGATTGCTTGGGTTGGGTGGGTGGGAGAAGCCACGGCCACTTGAATGCTTGTTGTTGTTGTTGTTGTTGTTGTTGGGAGGGCGGAGCTGTAACGCCCCGGACACACCCACCGGTGGTCGTCACTCCTGGCGGGATCTAGACTAGCCTCACATATCAAAACTAGTCTTTTCTGCGCACTTTGTCCTCACTCGTACGCACCCGGGAGGAACTTCCCGGTCGGTCACCCATCCAGAAACTACTCCAAGCTTAGCACGCTTAACTCTAGAGTTCTGTCCGAATGGACTCCCGGAAAAGAAGGAATTCCTTATTGATATGAGTAGTCTATCATCCCTAATAAGCCAGGCTATCACATACACCCCTACTCAGAGGAACCGACGTCCTCATCGCGCCACAGGAACGTTCCCTCTTGGCACAAATGTCGGTGCTTCCAGTACAGCACATGTGCCATGCCGTGTGCCACGACGGGTCACAAATTTCATGCACAACATGACTGCAAACTGTCCGCAAACATCCGTGTAACCGTGAGGGTCGTCTCTGATACCAACTTGTAACGCCCCAGACACACCCGCCAGTGGTCGTTACTCCTGGCGGGATCTAGACTGGCCTCACATATCAATACTAGTCTTTTCTGAGCACTTTGTCCACACTCGTGCGCACCCGGGAGCAACTTCCCGGTCGGTCACCCATCCTGAAACTACTCCAAGTTGAGCACACTTAACTTTGGAGTTCTGTCCGAATGGACTCCCGGAAAAGAAGGAATTCCTTATTGATATGAGTAGTCTATCATCCCTAATAAGCCAGGCTATCACAGGAGCACTGGAGGAGGTGGAAGCCAAAACATCTGCTGCTTTGCAACCACTTGGGAAGAAGAGGAGGAGTTGACAGCATCTCTGATTCTCTTTTTGGAAGCTTCAACCTTGAGCTGGGCTGCCTCTTGCTTAAGTGCCATGTTATAGAATTGATCAAATTCATCCGGCTCAAACAAGGTGAGAGCTAGCTGGATTTCATCCTTCAGACCACCATGGAACTGATAAATCTTGCTCTTGGAATCTGGGATGTCTTGCTTGGCATAGCGAGCGAGGTTCTGGAACTTGACATTGTATTGAGAAACGGACATGGTGCCTTGCTTCAGGTTGCGGAATTGCTCACGCATGCCTTCGATGACACTAGTTGGAATGTGGTGAGAGCGGAAATCCTTGCAGAAGTCAGTCCACGAGATTTCACGTCCTTCTCTGGAATCTTTGTACTGCTGCCACCAATCAGCGGCTTGGTCCTTGAGTTGAAAGGAGGCAAACTTGACATAATCCTCAGGTCTCACGTTACTACACTTGAAATGCTTTTTGATATCTATTATCCAGTCTTCAGCATTTAGCGGATCCACACAGTAACTCAATGCCTTCAGTTGGTTTGCCAGGAACTGGTTGAGTGTAGCAAATTGAGGTTGGTTGAACAAATTGCCTTGGCCTTGGTTCCCATGACCACCTTGATTTTCTTAATTTGCTTGAATGTTCTTCATCATTTGCATAAGCATCTCGGTGTTCTGGTTTGTCACTTGCATAATTGCTCTCCAGGCCTCAGACGGAGGAGGAGGGGAAGGAGGACGATCAGGAACTTCTTCACCCTCTGGGTTAGCATTGGGAACCCTTTTAGGAGCCATCCTAAATGAGATGACAACTATTAGCCATTGATTGAAAATATATAAGCTGAATCAACGGCTAGAATTGCGACATAAGTCTTCACAGAACATTCGAACAAAATGAACGAATGTAATCCACAGTTTAATGGTACAACAATCTTCACGAGAAGCCACTTGGGAGAATAAAAGGTAAATAAAAACAGCAAGGATCAAATAGAACAAATACAAGATAGAAGCTTCGTTCGACATATTCGTGCTGAAAGCTTATGGAACGTGTTACAAAAGGGTTTTGCAATCCCCGGATCAGCATAGACAAGGACCCTTTAAGATGCAACTCCCGATCGGAACAACGCCCATAAAACTACTTCTCTCAATTTAGAACAACGAACTCCATATCATGCAATCGTTGGAAGAATGCCTACGAACTACTAGATGAATGTGAGAACCCGGAATTAGCTTCCAGACCCTCCTGTGTATATTTGTCAACCCCAGGATCATTGTTGACAACACAGCGAAATGATATCATTGCACAATACGTAAAAGTATTACAAGTAGTATATTTGTCACAAGACATACCTAGCGAATTGTCTCATGACATTTACAATCAGAAAACAGTGGAAAGTACAATGCGTAGCGACTCCATATCAGCCACAGGCAGTCGATGTAGTCCACATGACCTCACTCCTACGGGTCGCCATTGTTGTCGTAGTCATCACCTTTGTCTTCATGAAACTCTGTTGTCAACAAAATTATTGCCATGAGTACATTACGTACTCAACATGCCTCCCATGGGGAAGGACCTAATAGCTACATGTGGCTTCAAAGGATGGTTGTATGGCTCATTTGCATAAAAGCTAATTTTGTTTGAAAAACATAGTACTTGGATAATAGCAGTTTTAGATGAAAACGTGTTTTGTCTCCAGAATAACTTTTATCAAAGTGAGGATCCTCAATCAACTCACACTCTTCACAGGTTCCAAGAATAGGGGAAAGAGGGAATAAGAAAGACAGGTCCTGTATGTCAAGAAAGATTCATGTGCCGTCCATGACCGTGGACACGGCTATTCGAATAGTTTTACACTCTGCAGAGGTTGTACACTTTACCCACACGACACAATCCCGACTTGTTGCCACTAGCCGTCGCTAGCGTAGTACACCATTTGGTATACCGACAGGGAGATTGTGACGAGGTCTTTCATTAGACCAAACTTACTGTGCCAAGCCCACTAGGTTTCAACACGGAAGTAACCGCAGTTCACAGTCCGAGCCCCCTTTTGTGCCGAGGACGCTCCTCGCAAGGCAGCTATTCCATCTGCGGTACGGAAATGACGACAATAAGAGTGAGCTAACTAATTAACCAAGCCAGTGCCCATATAGCATGTGGCTGTACTGTTATCACAATCTTCAAATCCAAGTCTTATTAGGCCTCATGCGGCACGGACGACTGATTGCCCCCTTCAACTCGTGAAGGGTGGCCAATCGCTCCTTCAATCCTTGATTCAGCTGTCGCCCGCGCCAGTATTCAGATGGTAAGTTTCACCCAGAGTAGAAGAGAGTAGAGGAGATCAACAAGGTCAACCGACCTAGCTCAGCGAGCTCAGCAACAAGTTCCAAGTGTCAATGATCCGAAGATCATTCAAATAAGGACCTATAGAATAATAAGCATGGCTAAGCATTTCTACTCTACCGGAATAATATATAATTCTACTCAGGTGTCAAGTGAATAGGCGACAAGCGGATCAAGGCATGTGTCAATCGACACGCTAGCTACGAGATTAAAAGCATGCATATGGTAACTATAAAACTCAATGCAATTTTGTAAAACATAGGATAAGTATGATCAAGAAGGAGGCATGCCTTCGTTGTTGAGTCCTTCTTCGGTAACCTATTTCTGTCCATGTCCAACATCGTCGTCACTCCCTACTCGTCGTAACGATAGCAAACGAAAATAAATAAATACCAAAACAATAGTAATTCCAAATAGCATCCAAAACAAATTAAGAGTGGATGGATAGCAAGATATTGATCAAGATGTAGATTCGAAATGAGGTAGCATGATCGGGAGCTGACGAAGATGATTGAGCGAAAGGACATGGTTAGGTTGACCCAGCTAAAGAAGGCTTGGCGATCAAGACTAACGTTCTAGTATGAACTATGCTACTATCCAGTAGTAGTGCCCACTACACATCTTGGCTAACTCTAAATGTAACAAGTATATAACAAACACAATGGCATCCACACATATGAAATGGATCCATCCTATGCATTTAACTACATGATCACAACATGGAATGAAAAGGTAATAGTTAACCACGGATAAATATTTAGATAGAATCTAAATATTTAGAGTGGTTAATATCAACCAAACATATACATCAATAATAATTCAAAAGGCAATATTTCCAGAAGGCAAACACACATTACAAACCATACTAGTTAAGAAATCAAAAGATCATACAACACACATAATTTGAGTTGAATCAAGATCTAGCCCTAAAACAATAATAAACAACACATCAAATAAATGAATAATAATTATCCTATACATGACATGGTAATACAACCAATTGTAACATCATCATACCACAAGCAAGAACATGGCATGAAGAAGAGTAACAATTAACCATAAATAAATATTGAGATACTTCTAAATATTTATAATGGTTAACAACAAGAAAAATCAAACATCAACCACAATAAGTACTAACAAGCATTTCTATAACAAAAGACAAACCAAGTCCATGTCAGAATTAATTAAGAAATAAGACACAACTCAACCAACATGAATGGTAAACCGATTTAAGCATGCGATGAGCTATTGAATCACTCATAATACTAACATGACTTATGCTAAGCATCTATAAGCAACAACTAAACTAGGCAACTACAATACATAGAGCATAATAAGACATGATAGATAACTTGCATGAATGATAGTTAGACATACAACAATGCATCAATAGATACACAAGTATAACACTAAGCATGACGATCATCATACGAGATGGCAAAGTATGATACTAATAGAATACAACTCACAGTAATAAAATAACATAGTTGATATCAACTAACATCACGATCAAGTAGGGTAGTAGCATGCAACCCTACACACTATTTATGACATGTAAGAACATGGAAGCATAGCATTATCACACAATGCTATCATGCTTGTTATAAAATATAACCACACCGAGAAAGCAAAATGAGCATGTAGGCATGTAATACTAGATCATGGCATCAACCAATGAACATGTATTCTACCAGAACGAATAGCAAGATGATATGCATTTCTATCTAGTACAACCAACAATTACAAGTACATAAGATGCATCACCAGTCATGATCTTCTAATACATGAATTTGTACAACACACACTATGTAGTCTAATTATGCAATCACACCATCATGGTATGGTATTGGTCAAGCAAGAAAGAAATTTGTTAAAAATACATGAAACTATATAATTTAGATAAACAATAACCTACCCCATGTCATGACTTGAAATAAACAAAACACATATGCAACAAGCATGACCTATTTGTAGCAATAAAAGAACATGCGACATGGACGGAATAAATATGTAAACCATATCTAAGATGTCACCATGATAAACAAAATTAAATAGTCAAGATATGAATATTTCATTATTCAATAAACAAAGCAAAGCCTATAATAATCCTACGAAATTATAAGCATGGCGAATGTTTACCAAATATTCTACGCATGCAATATAGGGCTACACACTAAACAAAAATAATATTTGAGACAACGTACAAATACAGTATAATATAAATAGATAGATAAATAAAATCCTCACGACAAATCTAATCAATGATATCTAACTTAGAATTATGAAATAAATAGGAGCGACTCCTAGGCATATAAAGAATAAACAAATATCATACTAACATAAAAGTTCACCGATCAACTACTACGCGTATTAATAAATCACAAGAACTAATATGAAAAAAAAGCCTAACACACTACTAAAGTTTGGCATGAACTATATACATGCAATCATACAAAACTATATAATATAATCTATAGACATGTCTAGCACAAGACAAACAATACAAAAGAAATATTATCAACTTATGACATCGAAAATTATAGTCAGTAAAAATATATATTTAATAAGTCATTTGTCATACGCAACAATTTGAGACCAAAAGGATGCTCTCCTAGGCATATCGCAAACATATGAACAATATCATATTATTACAAAATTTACCGATGAACAAACCCTATTTAATCTTTGTCAAGAACGATTATAACAAAAGTTATACTAAAATTCTATTGATGAAACCAGCGAGCTAACTCTACCATGGGGTTACTATGGGCATGAGAAACAAATCACATGTTGAACACAAGGTCATCCGAGGGAATAAAAAAAAAGTACGCGGACATGTCGATGGCATCCGTTCATGCATCGTCGCGAGCAACGGTATAGATAGGATGAACGATGATGTCTACGGAATACATTAGATGATGACGAGTATGCGTGCAAAAGGAATTTGGTAGAGCCTCACCGAGTTTGATGCAGCGGTGAGATGAACTTGACGAACAGTGTATACGTACATGCAGAATTTTTCGTATGTAGTTGACGGAACGTGTTCCTTCTTCTCTGAATGGATTCATGGCATGGGGAAGAAGTTTCTGGCGCAAGGAAACAGATGGAGATGCTTGGAGTCGTCTTGAGCGAGCACCGACGTCCATGGAGCAGCAGCACTTCGTGGATGAATTTTGTAAGAACAGAGAAGGGAGAGGGCATGAGGTGGTAGGGGTTTGGAAGAGGAGATCAAGACGCACTTCTACATGTAGTCAAAATCTGAAACGGTTGAGAGTTGAAGGAATTGGAGGAGGGGTGTGTGGTGGGTGTAGGTTTTCTCTTCTGTTCTGTAGGTTGAGAATGAACGTAGAAGAGGTAGGAGAGGAGGCGCACAAGATGAAGACTTTAGTTTTGGAAACTGATTGGCTTTAAGGGATTGTGGAGGCAGCAATTATGACTTGATGATGGCGTTTCTTTCCTTGTAGGTGTGGCTGTTTATTTCCCTCTATAGATTTGCTAGCGTACAGAAAAGAAAAGAATGGAGGAGAAGGGGTCGCTCAGTTGGTGGAATGGGCCAGCTTGGCCAGCCCATTAATAGAAGGAAGGGATGAGGGAATGAGAGAGAACAAGAAAAGTTGGGCTTGGTCCATTCGTTGGAAAAAAAATAGGTTGCACACCTACGAAAGAGAGAAAGGTGTTGGGTCAATGGAATTATATACATTTTCACAAAATAAAGGAAATTATGTACAAAGCTTGATAGAGGAAATAAATTGATTTTACTCATAAAAAAACAAAGAAAAGGAAAAGAAGCTCAAACAAACAGCAAAGGAATTTTAGAACGCAAACAACCAAATAAATTCAAAGGCGCATATTTTAATATGCCGAAGAAGAGAAAATAAAGCCTGACTACGAAAAGAAGTAAACTAAATTTAATTTAGGTTCGCATTAATTTAAATTAAATCCTCCGAATTATAAAAGTCTAATTTAAGCTTTGTTAACAAATGAAACAAACGAAATTTTCTTGTACTAAATTTTGGAAAACTTTTTTTCTTAAACATTCCGAGAATCAGGATGTTACAATGAACCCACCTATTAATTTCCGAAAGTTTCCAATTATGCAATCAGGTGTTGGGGTTACAGGGGAATCATCACGCACTCAACTCTAATCCTACATCCAGCTGTATCCATCCATCAACACATAACCAGTTATTTCCGGAAACCGTTTACCTCAGACCTTCGAAACGCATCTGCTATACAAGCTATGGCAATACTCCCGAACTACCTCCCTAGTACTTGGTGATGTCGGGGTTATCTTTCCACTAACCACATAGAAGAGTTTTCGATATCGGCCGTCTTAAGTATTCCAGAACTACTGCGATAGATTTGTGACGACAACACCTCAAAGCTCAACTCCCCGGGACACTGCCACAACCCCTAATGACAGGAGGCATCGAGAACAATGTTCTCGTCACAAAGACATCGGAACAATTGAAACAATACTCGCGTGATCCTAAAAAAATTAGTGGATTTTTTAGAGTAGAAAAGATAGAGTAATCTTCAGGAGTCCTCACCAAAGTGAAAACGGATGAGGAGCAAAGGAAATCCGACTCTCCGATATATATAGGACTCAAGACATTTTCAAGTGTGTGCCTAGACTCAACCGTCAATGATTCGTTCAATCAGTCGGGGCTTCTAGGTCGGAGAAGGCTCTGAATACCAACTTGTAATGCCCAGTATGAGATTATACCTCCTACGTGTCGAGGCACGACTTAAAGGTATAAGCCCATACTAGAATGATCTCAAGTATGGTATCTTTGCACGACTCATGTAAAAGAGGGATGAAATTGCAAAACAGTAGTTGCTTACACTCGCCATGTCACACAATACATTACATAAGCAATCATCATCAAAATAACATCACAGTCCGACTACGGACGAAGATCCAAATGAAAGATACCATAAATAAATATCACAAGGACCGATCGGCCCTAGTAGAAGCCACTACTGATCCTCTGGGTAAGACACGTAGTATCGCCCACGTTCTTCATCGAACTCCCAGTACAGCTCTGTCCCATCTCCTGTGTAGTTCACCATAGTACCTCCATCCGGTGTTGTGTAGAATCTGTGAGCCACGGAGGACTCAGCAATCCCGTTCCCGGGTAGCAAAACTATCTAAGCCTTGGGTGTGGAACAAGGCTAAAGAACAAAGGTTGCAACTACACTAGCACTAGCTTACGTGTTTAGCGCGAGAAGAGAAGTGCCACGAGCGACAAAGTGATCACAAAGTGATCCTATCTAAGCACGTCATTCATAACCCCACCGTGATCACTTCCCGAACCCCTTTCGGAAAATGACCATCACGGTTACTCACGCTGGTAGTGTATTCTGAACATGGTCAAGTTTTCTACAACCGGATATCAACAAATTCCGATCTGCCACATAACCGCGGGCACGGCTTTCGAAAGATCAACAACTGCAGGGGTGTCCCAACTTAGCCCATCACAAGCCCACGATCTGCGGAGTCGCAACTCCAAGGTGGGAAGACCCGAGTAATCTCGGAATCCCGTGCTCAAGATATTCTGACTAAGGTAAAACTAATCCAACAAGACCTCCCGGCGTGCCGACACCCTGATAGTAGCCGCGCGTATCTCGTCTCAGGCCATGACCGGATGGGCGATGCTACAGGTTATAGCAGATACCTCCCCAAGGCGGCCCCGTAGGCTCCCCAGTTTGGACCAACAATCATGTGGAGCACTGGCCCGGGTTGTTAATTAAGAAAAGGGTTTATAACTCCCTATGCAAGTTTTAGTTGTTAGGCAAATCTAAAACCAATGTCGGGCCTTGCTGGAAAAGCTTTAGCGCTAAGCTGTTTATCGAGGGGGGCCCATAAACCCTAACCGTGCTAGGGACACAAAATCAAGGAACAAAACACCGGTTTATACGGTTCGTAGGGCGGCATGAGTGGAACAAAACACCAAGCAAGAGGCTTAGCCTTCCACCCATTACCAATATATAGATGATTTAGTTTAAGAGATTATATAGTGTGATATCCCAACAATAACTTCAACATGAAGCAAGAATCTTCAAATCTTCTCCTGGAACTAGCAAAGGTATAAGAGGGGCTGAGCAAAGCTTACGTAGCCAAACAAAGGTTTGCTAGGTTGGGTGGTTAGAGAGATTCATGGCTACAATAGGAGGCTGACAAACAAACATGGGCATCCAGGCAATAAGCTAAAGAGCGAAACATCTAGCAATAGGCAAAGATAGTAATAATATCTGGGTAGGACGGCTCCTCGTACTCAACCTCGGTAGGACCCTCGTACTCGGTCTCGGCTCTCGGCTCTACTCAACACAAGAACACAATATGTCACAATATCAAACAAGGTGCAATGCACAATCAACATGATGCAAGTATGGTGATGTGTATGCACATGGAAAACTTGAACTTAAGGAGAAGATGATGAATAAGGCCTCATCTTGTAAAACAAAGCAATCCATTGGATAGAGGGGAAAATTTCGGTTGAAATCGATATAAAGATCGCCGGAAACGGTCACACGGTTTGCAAATGGCAAGCAAAACAATATTCACACAAAGCTGCAGTTAACAGCCACATGGCATCTTTGGAGCAAGAAATAATAATGCTACAGCACTCAAACATGGAGACAAATGGCATGGACATGAAGTAGACATGTTACTTAACAAGCATGAACTTATAACACACCCAAAAACCTACTGGAACAAAATTAACCAAGCATGGCAAGATGGAATAAAATTATCCAGACTTATTCAAAATCTGGGAAGGCAAAAACATCATCACGATGCTGCTTTCAGAGGCACAAAACAACATGCATATCAACTCCACTAAGTATATAAAGACCATGGACATGTAGTAGACATAGCATACATCAAACAACTCCATTGGAGCAAGTCCATAGGAGGCATGGATCAATAGCAACAAGCTACACCAAATTGATCATGCTGATAAAAACTTGACAGTTATAATTTATAGGAACTTGAGAGAAAGAAATAAATAAGCTACTGCAGGCCATATGTGCAAGTAAGGGCATGAATGGATAGACAAAAACATGGACAACAAGGAATGATCATTGGCCTCTCCAAAAGAAGCATGTAATTGAGTGGGGCATCAAGCACACATAGCATCAGGTTAAAACAGATTCCAGACTTAGCAGTTTTTTCACTAAGTATGGAACAGTAACATTGGCATGGCATGTTTACAAGCTTGTTTAAGTCACCTCAAGGCATCTCATGGAAAGTGGTTTGCACCACAGCAAAGACCATATGATGGTGCTTCTAAAACATATTTACATGTGACATGGGGACAAACACATCAATATAGCAATGAGCATGTCAAAACAGCATCTAACAATAATTTTCAGCACTTAACAGCCACATGCACTTTTGCAACAGAGATTAACATGGCAATATTACACCTAACTTGAATGCTAGAGCAACCATCATGTAGAGCACTTCACAATGAACATTTTGACATATCATATGCTCCATTTGGATCAACATGCACCAAGTTATCATATCTCAAACATGGCAACAAATTAACAAGTAACAACAGTTTTAAACAAGTAGCCCTCTTGTCATGATGATTAGGTTATCAAGATGAACTAAAACAAGCATGCCACAGTGGAACAAAATGAAGAGCACATCACCACGATCATTTTCATATATCACATGAACAATTTGGACAAGCACACGAAAAGTTACATCCACTCAAACATGCAACAAAATTAACACATTCCTGGGACTTAGTGGTTTTTATACCCTCCGAAAAGTGGACGAGGAGATCCAGGGACGGAGGCGAGGCGTTTGGATGCTCGAACCGGTGGATATGGTCAACTTGACCAGATCCGGATCAGCCGGCCCGGTGGCTCACCGGAGACGGCGCCGGCGACCGGAGGTGGCGGGCGGCGACGGCGGCCGGTGGAGGAGGGCGGCGGCGGCGGAGGCCGGTGGTGGTGGTTCGCCGCGGTGGCGAGGAAGACCGGAGCGACGGCGTTCGGCTTGGAGGCCGCCGGCGGTGCGCGTTGCCTCCGGGGGTCGCCAGAGGAAGCCACGACTGAGGGGCGCAGGCGGGAGGCGGCGGTGGCGCGCCCGGCGGCGGTGAGGCGGGCGCCGGCGGCGGGGAAGACAGAGTGGCGGCGGCTTGGGGAGACGCGAGGCGCGCGGGCTGGGGAGGGCCGGCCTCGGGCCTGGCAGGCCCGGCGGCGCGAGAGGCGCGGGACGGCGGCGATCCGCCACGTGGCAGCGCGGGACTAGCCGGGCGCGTCTTGGCGGACGTGTCCGGTCCGTTCCGGACGTGTCCGGCGGCGCGAGGAGGGAGGAGCTAGGGTTTCGTCCCAAAAATGGACGTGGGGGACGTTTATATAGGCATAGGGAGCTAGGAAACTCCAAATGGGGTGCGGTTTTCGGCCACACGTTCGTGATCCGAAGACCGAGATGATGGGAGTCGTTCTGCTGGGTTAGTGGGCTATTGTGGAGGGGGTCTTGGGCCAAAAGGAAGAGGTGTTTTAGCCCACTAGGTTAACCGTTGGAGTACCAAACGAACTCCAAACGTGATGAAACTTGACAGGCGGCCTACACGTACCAAAACAACATCGGATGACATGTCTCACCTCACTCCGGGGACGTTACACGGCCACACACGAAAGAAGGACTCGGAGGTGCCACGGGCACGTGTGTGAGTGTCGGAACTCGAAATGGACAACGGGAAGAGGCGAGTGGGACCGGGTGCAAGTGACAACACGAATGCAATGCAATGCACATGATAACATGACATGGATGAAATACACACACGCACACAACAAAACAAAGAAACCCGAAATGAAAGAAGAGCCCAGAATTGAATTGATGAAGTCAAAGTTTCATATATTGACATAATTGGAAAGTGTTACATCTGGGGCATTATAGCGGCGCTGCCGGAGGGGGGCCGGGCGGCTCCGGCAGTTTCCCGCCCGGCCGGGGCAACCGGCGGGTTCGGGGCGGCGCGGCGCGGCCACCTGGATTGGCTTTGGCCGCCGGGGTGGAGCACGGAGGACGGCGACGGGTGGAGGTGATGACCCACATGTGTAGGGGATCTATCATAGTCCTTTCGATAAGTAAGAGTGTCGACCTAAATGAGGAGCAGAAGGAAATGATAGGCTGTTTTCAGTAAGGTATTTTCTGCAAGCACTGAAATTATAGGTAACATATAGTTTTGTGATAAGATAATTGGTAGCAAGTGACAAAAGGTAAAAGTAAGTAAGGTGCAGCAAGGTGGCCCAATCCTTTTTTTAGCAAAGGACAAGCCTGGACAAACTCTTATGCAAGGTAAAGCGCTCCCGAGGACATATGGGAATTATCGTCAAGCTAGTTTTCATCATGATCGTCTGATTCGCGTTCGGTACTTTGATAATTTGATATGTGGGTGGAACGTGCTTGGGTGCTCCCCTTACTTGGATAAGCCTCCCACTTATGATTAACCTGTAATGCAAGCATCCGCAACTACAAAATAAGTATTAAGGTAAACCTAACCATAGCCTGAAACATATGGATCCAA
Source organism: Secale cereale (assembly GCA_902687465.1). Taxonomy (NCBI): domain Eukaryota; kingdom Viridiplantae; phylum Streptophyta; class Magnoliopsida; order Poales; family Poaceae; genus Secale; species Secale cereale. The sequence goes on along the minus strand of LR738711.1, from coordinate 334,072,783 downwards.
ATCAGCCCCTTAGGAAGCAACACATAAACTAGGGTTTAAGCTTCTGTCACTCTAGCAACTCATCATCTACTTATTACTTCCCAATGCCTTCCTCTAGGCCCAAATAATGGTGAAGTGTCATGTAGTGGACGTTCACATGACACCACTAGAGGAGAGACAACATACATCTCATCAAAATATCGAACGAAGACGAAATTCACATGATTACTAATAGCAAGACTTCTCCCATGTCCACAGGAACAAAAGTAACTACTCATAAGACATAATATTGTTCATGATCAGAGGGGTATTAATATGCATAATGGATCTGGACATATGATCTTCCACCAAATAAACCAACTAGCATCAACTACAAGACGTAATCAAAACTACAAGCAACCCACACGTACCAATCTGAGGTTTGGATACAACGATTGGATACAAGAGATGAACTAGGGTTTGAGAGGAGATGGTGCTGCTGAAGATGTTGATGAAGATAACCCTCCCCAAGATGGGAGAGTTGTTGGTGATGACGGCGGTGACGATTTCCCCCTCCCAGAGGGAAGTATCCCCGGCAGAACAACTCTACCGGAGCCCTAGATTGGTTTCCGCCTCGGTTCCGCCTCAAGACGGCGGCGTCTGGTCCCGAAAGCCTCCTTCTAATTTTTTCCAGGTCTAAACGCTTCATATAGGAGAAGATGAGCACCAGGGGCCCACCGGCTGGCCCTCGAGGCAGGGGGGCGTGCCCTGGGAAGCGGGGCGCGCCCCCCACCCTCGAGGCTAGCCAGTGGCCCCTCTCGTGGGTTTCTTCAACCAGATATTTTTTATATTTTCTGAAAAAATGTTTTGTGGAGTTTCGGGGCTTTTAGAGTTGTGCAGAATAGGTTTCCAGAGTTTGCTCCCTTTCTAGCCCAGAATTCCAGCTGCCGGTATTCTCCCTCTTCATGTAAACCTTGCAAAATAAGAGAGAAAACGCATAAGTATTGTGACAAAACATGTAATAACAGCCCATAATAAAATAAATATCAACTTGTAAGCATGATGCAAAATGGACGTATCAACTCCCCCAAGCTTAGACCTCGCGTGTCCTCAAGCGAAAGCCGATATCGAGAAATATGTCCACATGTTTAGAGATAGAGGTGTCGATAAAAACAGAATACGGACATGAGGGCATCATGATCATTCTCATAACATTAACTTATATAAATATGGTCATGTGATCATTATGCTAAAGTAACAATTCATCCACAACATCAAGTATGCACCATAAACTTCATTTGGAACTAACAAACTTTGGTCTCGGTCATTGAAGCAATTGCAATTTATCGTAACATCGGAAAGAGTCAATATAAGATCTTTTCAGCAAGCCTACATACTAAACTATCATGTAGTCTTTCACAATTGCTCACCCTCACGCAATACTTATGTTTATGGAGTTTTAATCGAACACAGAGAAAGATAGGGGCTCATGGTGTTGCCTCCCAACCTTTTACCTCAAGGGTAATGTCAACAGTAATAGATCATGAAAACTTACATCCAAGTGGGTATATATGTCAGGATCTTTCCAACACAATGTGCTTGCCAAAGGATAAATTGAAAAAGGAAAGGTGGATTTCACCTTGACACTTATAAGACAAGAATAAATGATAGGCCCTTCGCAGAGGGAAGCAGAGGTTGTCATGTGTTTTTATGGTTGGATGCACAAAGTCTTAGCATAGAAGAACTTCACTTTATATTCCCACTTGTGATAAGGACCTTTATTTTGCAGTCCGTCGCTTTTATTACTTCCATATCACAATCTCGTATAAATCTAATTTCTCCCACACTAATAAATCATACATATTTTAGCGAGTTTGCAACATGACAACTTACTTGGAAGGATCTTTCTCGATCCATAGGTAGGTACGGTGGACTCTCATGGAAAAACTGGGTTTAAAGATATATATGGAAGCACAAGTAGTATCTCTGCTTAGTGCAAGGAGTTTTGGCTAGCATGAGGGATAAAGGCAAGGTCAACATGTTGGAAGATTCGTGGCAATATACTTTATTTCGGATATAAGAAGACATAACCCATTATGTTGTCTTCCTTGTCCAACATTAACTCTTTAGCATGTCATACTTTAATGAGTGCTCACAATCATAAAAGATGTCCAAGATAGTGAATTTGTATGTGAAGCCTCTCTTCTTTTATTACTTCCTATTAATTGCAACAATGACCAAAACTATGTTTGTCACCTCCCAACAACTTTTATTTATCATACTCTTGTATGTGAGGTCATTACTTCCCATAAGATCGATATGATCTCTTTGATTCTCTTTTTGTTTTCTTTCTTTTTATCATGACCCAGGTGAGGAAATCAAGCCCATGACTCAACACTAATCTTTATTATATAGCTCACAGACTCGATTACAAAGGATAAAGCTCACAAAGCAAAAGCTCACAACTAGATCATGCTGCCTTTAATCTAATAGATCAAGATACTACCAAAAGGATCGAACTAAGTAAAATGGTAAGGATAGGAGTGATGGTGATACGATACCGGGGTCACTCCCCCAAGCTTGGCAGTTGCCAAGGGGAGTGCCCATACCCATATGATTATGTCTCCTTCTTCGGGGTCGGTGATGATGACTTCTTCCTTACCTTGCGCATAAGGGCAGAATTTTGCTCCTTTAGATCACTGATCTCTTGCTCAAGGTTTAATATCTTCTTGCATAATGCCTGCTTGTTTTCCTGCAAGAGGTTAAAAGGTATAAATTTGATCTTAGGTTTCTTTACTCTGTCGGGGAGGCTTGAATTTTTGAACTCCGCATGCATGTCCCCCGGTTGAGGTAGTTGGACTTCATCTTCATCCGAGCTAGTCCAATCCTTCCTCTTTCAACCATGGTCATATTCTTCTTCCGTGGTCCAACCATAATGCTCCAAATCACCATAGGCCTTAGAGTCAGCAAGGGAATCAGCCACATAGCTTTCTCCCTCCGAATCCCAGGACGACATGTTGCCTGTATCTGTGACAGAAACAGCTTGAAATAAAAACAGAGGATTTCTGCGTAATACAGAGGTCAAAACTTTCGGGAGTGTATATAATGATTTTTTCACGAACAAAAGGAGTAACCCACAAGAAAACGGAGTCCAGGGGACACACGGGGTGCCCTCGAGGCAGTGGGGCGCGCCCTGGGAAGGGGGGCACGCCCCCTACCCTCGAGGAGGCCCCATGTCTCCTCCAGACTGCGGTTTATTTTTCTATTTTTCTAAATATTCCAAAACGGAGAAAAATTTCCTTTAGAGCTGTTTTGGAGTCGGTTTACTTACCGTATCACGTACCTGTTCCTTTTCGGAGGCTGAATCGTTATGGAAAGTGTCCCTTATGTATTCCTCCGGGGTTATGGTTTCAATAATATTAGTTTCAACATTTATAGGATTACCTGGTATATAATGTTTGATCCTTTGACCATTCACCACCTTCGGATTTGTGCCTTTGAAGTTGTTGATTTTTATGGCACCGGAACGATAGACCTCCTCGATAACGTAAGGTGCTTCCCACTTGGAGAGAAGTTTTCTTGGAAAAAATCTTAAACGAGAGTTGTATAGCAAAACATAATCTCCTACGTTAAACTCACGCTTTTGTATCCTTTTGTCATGCCATCTTTTAACTTTTTCTTTAAATAACTTGGCATTCTCGTAGGCCTGGGTTCTCCATTCATCGAGACAGCTAATATCAAATAGACACTTTTCACCGACAAGTTTGAAATCATAATTGAGCTCTTTGATAGCCCAATATGCCATATGTTCTAGCTCAAGAGGTAAGTGACAGGCTTTTCCATATACCATCTTGTATGGAGACATACCCATAGGATTTTTGTATGCAGTTCTATAGGCCCATAATGCATGATCTAGTTTCTTGGACCAATTCTTTCTAGACCTATTAACTGTCTTTTGCAAGATTAATTTCAACTCCCTATTACTTAATTCAACTCGACCACTAGTCTGTGGGTGATAAGGTGATGCAATTCTATGGTTGACATCATATTTGGCAAGCATCTTACGGGAAGCACCATGAATAAAGTGTGAACCACCATCAGTTATTAGATATCTAGGGACTCCAAACCTTGGAAATATAACTTCTTTAAGCATCTTAATAGAGGTGTTATGATCAGCACTACTAGTTGGAATAGCTTCTACCCACTTAGTAACGTAATCAACAGCAACTAAAATATGCGTGTAGCCATTAGAGGAAGGAAAAGGTCCCATATAATCAAAGCGCCAAACATCAAATGGTTCAATAACAAGTGAATAATTCATAGGCATTTCTTGACGTCTACTAATATTACCAATTCTTTGACAACCATCACATGATAAGACAAACTTACGGGCATCCTTGAAGAGAGTAGGCCAATAAAAACCGGATTGCAATACCTTGTGTGCAGTTCTGTCTCCCGCATGTTGTCCTCCGTAAGCTTCGGAGTGGCACTTGCGTATGATCTGTTCCTATTCATGCTCAGGATCAAATTGTCTAATAATACAATCTACTCCTTCTTTATAAAGATGTGGGTCATCCCAGAAGTAATGTCTCAAATCATAGAAAAACCTTTTCTTTTGCTGGTATGTGAAGCTATGAGGTATAAACTTAGCAACAATGTAATTAGCATAATCAGCATACCAAGGAGCAGTACGAGAAGTACTTATGACAGCTAGTTGTTCATCAGGAAAGCTATCATCAATAGGTTGTGGGTCATCAAGTATATTCTCTAACCTAGACAAGTTATCTGTTACTGGGTTCTCAGCTCCCTTTCTATCAATAATATGCAAGTCAAATTCTTGCAGCAAGAGAACCCATCTAATAAGTCTAGGTTTAGCATCTTTCTTTTCCATAAGGTATTTGATAGCAGCATGATCAGTGTGAATAGTTACTTTAGAATCAACGATATAGGGACTAAACTTATCACAAGCAAACACAACTGCTAAAAATTCTTTCTCAGTGGTAGCATAATTTCTTTGGGCACTATCTAGAGTTTTACTAGCATACTGGATAACATTCAATTTCTTATCAACTCTTTGCCGTAGAACAACTCCTACAGCATAATCACTAGCATCGCACATAATCTCAAAGGGTAAATTCAAGTCAAGAGGCTGGACAATAGGTGCAGAGATCAATGCTTTCTTAAGTATTTCAAATGCTTCTAGACAATCATCATCAAAGACAAAAGGAATATATTTCTGTAAAAGATTAGTCACAGGCCTGGAGATTTTGGAGAAGTCCTTAATGAACCTCCTATAAGACCTGGCATGACCAAGGAAACTTCGTATAATTTTGATATCCTTAGGGCATGGCATCTTTTCAATAGCATCCACTTTAGCTTTGTCAACTTCAATACCTCTTTCCGAAATTTTGTGTCCCAAGACAATGCCTTCATTAACCATAAAGTGGCACTTGTCCCAATTCAAGACAAGATTAGTGTCTTCGCATCTCTGCAAAACTCGATCAAGGTTGCTTAAGACATCATCAAAAGAAGTTCCGTAAACGGAGAAATCATCCATGAAAACCTCAACAATATTTTCACAAAAGTCAGAGAATATATCCGTCATGCATCTTTGAAAGGTAGCATGTGCGTTACATAAACCAAAAGGCATATGTCTATAAGCAAAGGTACCGAAAGGACAAGTAAAGGTGGTCTTCCCTTGACCCCCCTTTGACACGGGTATTTGAGAGAAACCAAAATAACCATCTAGAGAGCAGAAATGAGTATGTTTGGATAAATTTTCTTGCATTTGATAAATAAATGGTAAGGGGTAATGATCTTTTTTAGTAGCTTTATTCAACTTACGGAAATCAATTACCATCCTATAACCCGTAACTATTCTTTGCGATATCAATTCATCTTTATCATTAGGGACTACAGTCATACCTCCTTTCTTGGGAACACAATCGACAGGACTTACCCACTCGCTATCAGCATTGGGATAGATAATACCTGCCTCTAGAAGCTTTAGAATTTCCTTCCTTACCACTTCTTTCATCTTAGGATTAACCGTCACTGATGATCAATAACTGGTTTAGCATTTTCTTCCAATTTTATTTTGTGTTGACATATAGTGGGACTAATGCCCTTAACATCATCCAGAGTATAACCAATAGCAGCTCGGTGCTTCTTCAGAGTTTTCAATAATCTTTCTTCTTCATGCTCTGAAAGGTTAGCACTAATAATAATAGGATATATCTTCTTTTCATCAAGATAAACATACTTAAGATCATCAGGCAAAGGTTTAAGTTCAAACACGGGATCACCCTTGGGTGGAGGAGGATCCCCTAGGATTTCAACAGGCAAGTTGTCTTTCAATACGGGTCCCTGTGTAAGGAATATTTAATCTATCTCCCTTCTCTCATTCATTTGCATATCATTTTTATGGTCTAACAAGTATTGTTCTAATGCATCATTTGGTCGCACGGCAATAGAAACGAGACCAATAAGTTCATCCTTAGTGGGTGGTGCCTTTTCAAAGGGTTGTCTACGGAATTTAGCAAAGTTAAAATCATGAGACATATCCCCTAATCCGATAGTGACAATGTCCTTCACACAGTCTATCCTGGCATTAACAGTATTCAAGAAGGGTCTACCAAATAAAATGGGACATAAGGCATCTTGTGGGGAACTAAGAACAAGAAAATCAGCAGGGTATTTAACCTTCCCACACAAAACTTCAATATCTCTAACAATCCCAACATGTGAAATAGTATCTCTATTAGCAAGCTTAATAGTAACATCAATCCCTTTTAACTCAACAGGTGCAATATCATGCATAATTTCATTATACAAATCAAAAGGGATAATGCTCGCACTAGCACCTACGTCGCATAAACCATGATAGCAATGATCTCCTATCTTAACAGAGATAACGGGCAAGCCTACGATATGTTTATGTTTATCCCTAGCATTGGGTTTGGCTATCCTAGCAGACTCTTCTTGGAGATAAATAACATGTCCAACATGTGAAATAGTATCTCTATTAGCAAGCTTAATAGTAACTACAGTTGAAGCCTGAGCATGATCCTTTATCCTAACAGGGAAAGGTGGTTTCTCGATATAAGCGGTAGGTATAACAAGATCAACATTATAAGTGATAGTCTTTTCTTCAACTTTAATAGGTTCAACTACTTTTACTTCAATGGGGGGATGGTATTTAAACCACTTCTCATTGGGGAGATCAACATGAGTAGCAAAAGATTCACAGAAAGAGGCTACTATCTCAGAGTCAAGTCCATATTTAGTGCTAAACTCACGGAAAACATCAGTATCCATAAAAGCTTTAACACAATCAAACTTAGGGGTCATACCTGACTCTCGACCTTCGTCGAGGTCCCAATCTTCGGATTTGCGTTTAATTCTTTCCAATAAATCCCATTTGAAGTCAATAGTCTTCATCATAAAAGAGCCAGAACAAGAATTAGCGAGCATGGTGTGATTATTGAGAGAAAGCCGAGCAAAAACTTTTTGGATGATCATATTTCTTGAGAGCTCATGGTTGGGGCATGAATATAACATTGACTTAAGCCTCCCCCAAGCTGGAGCGATGCTTTCTCCTTCGCGAGGCCAGAAATTATAAATATAATTACTATCACGATGAACCTAGTGCATAGGGTAGAACCTCTGATGAAATTCCAACTTCAGACGATTATAGTTCCATGATCCCATATCATCGCATAGCCTAAACCATGTAAATGCATCTCCCTTCAAAGATAAAGGAAAGAACTTCTTCTTGATAACATCCTCGGGCATACCTGCAAGCTCAAACAATCCCCAAACTTCATCCACATAGATTAGGTGTAAGTCGGGGTGAATTCTTCCGTCTCCTGTATAGGGATTTTCAAGCAGTTTCTCTATCATACCCGAAGGAGTATCAAAGAAAACATTTTCAATAGGTGTAGTAGGTTGAGGAGCAATTGTTTGCTCCTCTGCTTGGGGTGAAGATACCCCGAACAAGCCCCTCAAAGGATTTTGAGCCATAGTAACAAGTGACAATAAATTTCAGCACACTATATAAATTTTTCCTAACCAAATTCCACTTACCAAAGGCGCTTCACTCCCCGGAAACAACGCCTGAAAAGAGTCTTGATGACCCACAAGTGTAGGGGATCTATCATAGTCATTTTGATAAGTTAGAGTGTCGAACCAAACAAGGAGCAGAAGGAAATGATAGGCAGTTTTCATTAAGGTATTTTCTGCAAGCACTCAAATTATAGGTAACAGATAGTTTTGTGATAAGATAATTGGTAGCAAGTGACAAAAGGTAAAAGTAAATAAGGTGCAGCAAGGTGACCCAATCCTTTTTGTAGCAAAGGACAAGCCTGGACAAACTCTTATGCAAGGTAAAGCGCTCCCGAGGACATATGGGAATTATCGTCAAGCTAGTTTTCATCACGATCATCTGATTCGCATTCGGTACTTTGATAATTTGGTATGTGGGTACCGGTGCTTGGGTGTTGCCCTTACATGGAAAAGCCTCCCACTTATGATTAACCTCTAATGCAAGCATCCACAACTACAAAAGAAGTATTAACGTAAACCTAACCATAGCCTGAAACATATGGATCCAAATCAGCCCATTACGAAGCAACACATAAACTAGGGTTTAAGCTTCTGTCACTCTAGCAACCCATCATCTACTTATTACTTCCCAATGCCTTCCTCTAGGCCCAAATAATGATGAAGTGTCATGTAGTCGACGTTCACATGACACCACTAGAGGAGAGACAACATACATCTCATCAAAATATCGAACGAAGACCAAATTCACATGACTACTAATAGCAAGACTTCTCCCATGTCCTCAGGAACAAAAGTAACTACTCACAAGAAATAATATTGTTCATGATCAGAGGGGTATTAATATGCATAATGGATCTTAACATATGATCTTCCACCAAATAAACCAACTAGCATCAACTACTAGGAGTAATCAACACTACTAACAACCCACAGGTACCAATCTGAGGTTTGGATACAAATATTGGATACAAGATATGAACTAGGGTTTGACAGGAGATGGTGCTGGTGAATATGTTGATGAAGATAACCCTCCCCAAGATGGGAGAGCTGTTGGTGATGACGGTGGTGACGATTTCCCCCTCCCAGAGGGAAGTATCCCCGGCTGAACAGCTCTGTCGAAGCCCTAGATTGGTTTCCGCCTCGGTCCTGCCTCGAGACGGTGGCGTCTGGTCCCGAAAGCCTCCTTCTAATTTTTTCCAGGTCAAAACGCTTCAAATAGGAGAAGATGGGAACCAGGGGCCCACCGGCTGGCCCTCGAAGCTGGGGGGCGCGCCCTGGGAAGGGGGGCGCGCCCCCACCCTCGAGGCCAGCAAGTGGCCCCTCTCGTGGGTTTCTTCCGCCAGATATTTTATATTTTCAGAAAAAATGTTCTGTGGAGTTTTGGGGCTTTTGGAGTTGTGGAGAATATGTTTCTAGAGTTTTCTCCTTTTCCAGCCAAGAATTCCAGCTACAGGTATTCTCCCTCTTCATGTAAACCTTGCAAAATAAGAGAGAAAAGGCATAAGTATTGTGTCAAAACATGTAATAACAACCCATAATGCAATAAATATATACTTGTAAGCATGATGAGAAATGGACGTATCAGGAGGACGGGGAGGCAGAGGCGAGCCGCGGCGCTGGGGCCAGCCGGCTCTGGCCGTCTCCGGCCGAACGGAGAGCATCGACGGGTTCGGGGAGGCGCGGCGGTTCTGTTCAGAGGGCTAGTGGACGACCGCGATGAGCAAGGAGGACGGGAGGTACAACGCCATGGAGGAGTCAGTTGTCCTTTATATAGGCAAGGGGAAAGCTTTGGACGCCCACATGAGAGCTTGAGCAGTGCACTAATGGAGGTCAAGGGCTGAGCACGGCAGTGGCACTATTGTGACGGCGCGCTGCCGTCGAGCCACGACGAGGCAGTGATGCAGGGCGGTGCAGACGAGCACAGGCGAGCTCCTGGACAAGCTTTGAGGCCGAGACCAGGAGGGAGGCGACGAGCATAGTGGCCCGACCGTTCCAGAGCGCACACTGTGCATGACGTAGGTGAGGTCACCACGCGCACTGGTGCAAGCGGCGAGCTTTGGCGTGGCCAAGCATGTCCAGTAGGATGACCTAGGTGCCCTTGGTAGAAATGCAGAAAGAAATTGATCCAGGGGGAAAGAAGAGATTTGCAGATGGCTCCATGGTTAAACAACAAGAAAGTGTTTGTAACTTCCTGTGGTTAAACCATCTGGGTAAATTGGTAGAAAGTTTTTCTGGCGATGATCTTACACTATGATGATATAGATCACCAAAAACCAGAGTAAGAAGGGGAGTTTAGCTTAGGGTTGCTGTAGAAAGTGCAAAACTGGACAGAATTGGGGATTATGATGTTGCACTCACATACTTAAGTTTCATGAGCTAAAATTTGGTGTAGATGAATTATTTGACCATATGGAGCTGCTGTAAAAACCTCATGCCATTTGGAGTTAGAAAAGTGGCACTTGCTTCACAAAGCTCCATTCTGGACAAAATCTTGGAGAATTTACTGAGGGTAAATGGATAATTGGATTGAGTCAAAACTTGGCGGAGGGAGTAGCTGTTGATGTAAGAATGGCCTGGTAAATTGGCAGCTCAAATGAAGCAAGGTAAAATAGTGTTGCTTCACAAAGTGAAAATTTTACCAGAAAACAAGATTTGTAGTTCATCTCACATAGATGATCTTCTTGAACTCAAATTTGGTGAAGGTGCATGATTTGATCTAATAAAGGATGTGTCCAAGTTTCATCTCATTTGGAAATGCATAGAATATACTTCCTTCACCAAGTTCCTTTCTGGAAAGAAACTTTTAAAAATCACTGTAAAATAATTACTAGGCAAATGAGTTTGAAAATAGGTACAAGGCAATGATATGGACATGAAAAGATGTCCACCAAGTTTGGGGGCAATTGGGCAAAGATAAATAGAACTTGCTTCACAAAGTGCCATTTAGGGCAGAAGAGGAAAACAATTATTGGAGGATTATTTTTGAACATGGCAATGAATTGTTTTGCCATATTTGACCAAGATATGACCCAAACAATTTATGAGAATTAATTGGGAACTTTTAGAATGACAGAGATATAGGTTGCTTCACAACCTAGGGCAAAAAGAATTATTCCTTTAATAGAAAAGGAATATTCCTTGTAAAAAGAATATTAGGTTAGGTCAAGGATGGAAATGGCAGGGTCTTGGGATGATGAGAGGGATGGCAAGCCACTATAAAAGCTAGGAAGACATGATCTTCCCAAGTTTCAGAACCACATAGCCACGGAAAAAGAAAACTCAGGCAAAAATCTCAAAAAACCCAAAGAAAAAGAAAGGGCCAAAAGCCAGGCTGTGACAGATGTCCAGAGATGTAAAAGGGGTGGTTTTACCCCTCAATCATTGAGCTGCAGTGCAGCCATTACTACTGGAGGTAGAAGAGGTCTTGGAGGTGCTGTGGTAAAAACTTGAGCCTATTTGGATTAGTGGAAGAAGCCAAAGTTGTTGTTTTGGTAATTGGCCAGAAGGTGTTTGTAGCTTGTTTGGGCAAGCAAATGGGTTTCTTTTGGCATGAGACTCCACAGGATGAAATTTCACATATAATTAGGCCCATCCAGCAAATTAGAGCTCATTTGGGCAAAGTTGCCAATGGAACTTTTGTAAACCCTAGAAATGAACAGAGAAGCAAACCCATTGATGCACTGCTTGGTGTAGTGTCATCATTTGGGGTTGTGAACATGTCCACAAAGTTTGGGGGCATTTGGAACAAGTTGGTAATGTAAAGTTATTCAAATTTGAATCTGAACAGAAATGGTTTTGGGGAACTTTTGTGAACCAAAGCAATTTGTATTGAGCTGAAACTTTGCAAGGTCATCATATTATGAGTATGTGACTTTGTAGAATTTTCCTGGAATTTTGAGAGAATATTTCCTTTGTAAATATTTTAGAAGCTTAAAATATCCAGAAAGGGTTTATGAGGGATTTGCCCAATATTTTGAAGATGACCATGTGTTTAAACTCTTATATATGGACAATATATGTCCCATGAGTCTCCCTAAATTTTCACAAATATTTTTGAAACATTAAAATAATTTTTACCTATTAAAGACCATTTCTGGCCTAAAGAAAAAGCCTTTAAATAAAATAGGAAAATAACTTTTGAAATTATACTTTTGTGGTTTATGGGAGTCCTATACCTAATCGAATTCAAACATACGTTTTCAATGATTTTTATCACCCTAAATCAAGTACTTGCAGTGCAAATCTCAATTCAGGGGTTTTTGGAAAACTAAATTTACAAAATACTATTTGGCCAAAATATATTTGTAATAATATATTATACTGTTCTATACACATGGTATGATCATTGGGCAGAAGTTTGGGGCAAGGAGATGAAGTATAGGAGGTGAGGCTATGTTGACCTTTAAAGAGCACTTCAAATCAGGGAGAGAAAACTTCAACTCCAAATAAAAGCCAAGTGATGCAAACAGTTTTTGTTGGTCCAAATTTTCATGCTTTATTAAGGAAATAGCCATGTTACAAAATGCAGGGTGTGACATGAACTGTATGAGATTTCCAATGGCTTCACTCGAAGGGATTGGTAGGAGTAGGATTTTGAGTTGAGCATCACGTGGAAATTTTTCCTTAGTATTTCCTCGACCCCCTTTAACAGTAAGGTGTTTCCTACGACACAAGAAAGAGAAAATTAAACTACGAAAACAAAAGTCTTCACGCTTCATGTTCCTCAAATGAGTACCAAGTCTTCAAGGTCACACCAATTTCTTCACTTTCAAAGTTTTCAGAAAGTCTTCATAAATCCAAAGTCTTCTGTCGAAGAACCTCATTTTTAGGGGTCAACTTTCTCTGTAAATATCAAACTCCTCATAGACTTATCAACATGTGTACACTCATGAACACATTAGTCCCTTAACCTATAAGTCTTCAATACAACAAAATCACTAAGGGGCACTAGATGGACTTACACATCCCATCTTTCTTCAACAAGTATCGGTATGTTTTAGGATTCGTTTCGTTCTCATGATATCCGTATACTCTTGGAGCATCGTGTGCTTTTTATTTTTCTTTTATTAATGCACCATGATGGTATGGGATAGTCCTTGGTTGATTTATAGAATAATCTTTGCACTTCATTTATATCTTTTGAGTATGGCTTTATAGAATGCTTCATGTGTTTCACTTATATCATTTGAAGTTTGGATTGACTGTTTCTCCTCACATAGAAAGCCGCATTTGTAGAATGCTCTTTTGCTTCACTTATATTTGTTTGAGCATGGGCATATATTTTGTAGAAAGAATTAAAACTCTCTTGCTTCACTTATATCTATTTAGAGAGTTGACAGAGATTGGTCATTCACATGGTTAGTCATAAAATCCTACATAAACATGTAGATCGTTGAATATGATATGTTTGATTCCTTGCAATAGTTTTGCGATATAGAGATGCCAATATGTGGGAGGTACTAGTGAATTATTGCGGTTTAGTAAAAATATTGGTGCTAAGGTTTGTGATTCCCGAAGCATGCACGTATGGTCTCATAACTATGTAACGAAATTGGCGCGCATTGTATTTTGATTGTTTATCTTTGCGTGAAGGTGAGGGGCGCGCGATGGTTAACTCCTACGAACCTCCCCCTAGGAGCATGTGTCGTAGTATTTTTGCTTATACGCACTCTCACCCTTCCACCTTGCTAGATACTCTAGTACCGTGCAATTTTCGCCTGTGCATAAAACCAACTTATATCCTTCCTCCAAACAGCCAGCATACCTACCTATTTTTGCATTTCCATGGCCATTCCGAGATATCACTACAAAAAAAAGACACGTTCGTGACATTTTGGGCCGAACCAATTTTTTTCTGTCATACTTATAACACTTCTATGACGATAATTGTGACAAAACCCAGTATCATCATAGATGTGGTGGGGACCTACTTTTATGACAAAAAATTATGACAGAAAATGGGGTTTTCATCCTGGGCGGGCCGGAGACACAGCTGCATGAGATTCTTTGGGTCGTCCATGATGGAAAAATTAGTGGTAGAAGCGAGGGCGAGGATAATATCGGGGTGTTCCCGATTACGGTGGGTGGTCGGGGCCGAGCGATGCGCGTTTCTCTCGTACACGCACACGCATCGGTGCGAGGCGTTGGCCTCTAACTGAACCCGAGTGAGGCGTTGGGCTCTAACTGAACCCGAGCGATTGCACCGCAGGCTACGTGTTACTGAACCCGAGCGATCGATCGATGGCTGTTAACTGAACCTGATCGAGCGATTCCTTCGCTACTGCTGCTAACTGAAGCCGATCGATGCTGCCTCTGGATGAACAGTGAGAGTTGCTTGGGGGTTTGGAAGAAAAGTTTCCGGTGGGGGTGGATGAATAGGACCCCGTGGTGTTGCCTCTAGATGAACAAGACCCCGATCGATTAAGCCGGTTGGGGCTTGATGAACAGGACGCTTTGGACGGCAGGATGAACAGGACCACCCCGTGGAGGGCTGGATGAACAATAGACGATGGTGGGCCGGATGAACAGTAGCCCGTGCAGGGGTGGTTGAAAAGGAGCCCGGGGAGAGGGCTGGTTGAATAGTAGCCAATGGAGTAGCGTGCGGTGGAGGCTGGATGAACAGGAGCCCGTGGATGAACAGTCGCAGGTGGAGGCTGGAGGAGGTTGACGGTGGATGAACAATAGCACGTGGAAGCTGGAGGGGGTCGGCGGTGGAGATGAACAGTATCCCGTGGAGTCCCGTTTTGCGGTACGCCTCACCCCTCCCGATGAACATGACCCCCGTTTCGACCATAGCGCTCCAACACAAGTTTGTTTCCTCAGTTTTGTGGTACGCCACACCCCTCCCGATCAACAGGACCCCCGTTTCGATCGTAGGAGGTACGTTTCCTCCGTTTTGCGGTACGACAAACCCCTCCTGATGAACAGGATCCCGTTTCGATCGTGGCTAGTCGAACACAAGGTTGTTTCCTACGTTTTGCGGTATGCCAGACCTCGTTTCCATCAGTTGTTCCGTCCAACCCCTCCCGATGAACACGACGACACATTCTGTTCAGACCCAGCCGGTTGGCTCTCCATGAACACGATGATGACACAGTTTTTTTCGTTCCGACCCAGCCTTGTACACGAGCCCTGGCTATACGTACGCGCGAGTAGGCGTTCGTGACCTCGCTCGTATGTACGTACGTGGTCGTATTTACTTACTTGCACCTTGGCCGCTGTACGTACGTGTACATGCTACGTGCGCGCCTCTACTGCGACATGTGTGCGCCTCTACATCGACCAGTATGTACGTACAAGTTCGCGACCAGAATGAAAATGCTACGTACGCTTCGACCAGGTAGGTCCCGGCTGTCAGGCACTTCCTTGCGTGTGCTGATGTAGCTGGTGCCTCCCAACAGTCAGGGGGGCAAATGTTTTTTTCGGACGCACTCCCTTGCGTGCAAAGATGTAGATGGTGGGTCCCAGCAGTCAGGGGGAAATGTTTTTTCGTGAAATACGGTGGCCCGTCCGGTGGGTCCCCGTTGTCAGGTGGAGGAATAATTATTTTGCGCGTAACAAGAAGGCACTTCCTTGCTGCGGCCGTGGATCCTCCTGTCAGCCTCTCCACGTACAGTCCATGTCCAATGGAAGCCATTCCTTTACCATGTTGACCAGGCCGCGCCGAGAGCACCAGGGTGGTGGACGACGGCGAGGCCTAGGAAAGGGACGATGTGGAGCCGGGAAAGACGCGGTCGTGGATGCCCATGCGTAGAGGAGTACAAGGGTTCACTGGTTCGCTGCGGTGCGAGGCTGCCATCGTCGCAGAATAACATGGGGCGTGGGTGGGTAGAGGGTTGGCCTGGCCAGCGGTGGGAATAGTAGGGGCGGTGAGGCCTCCACAGCAGCACAGCTGGCCACGGGAGGCAGGAGCATGCGGCACGACCGGCGCTGCTTTGGGCGGCTGGAGCAACAAGACTAGAGGTTGAAGAAGCACTACAGCCGTTGGATGGACATCGTACGGTCACTGGAGCTAGAATAGTTCATATTGACTAAGTTGACAAAGCACTACGTCCCCGTCAATTTAGTAGGCCCAGAAGTCAGCCTCCCACCAAGGTGGGTCCCAACCAGTAGGGGAAGTATTCATTTTTTTCTGCGTAATGAGGAGGCGCTTCTGGTGGGTCCGAGCTGACAGCGGGGGGGGG
>LR738711.1:333974367-334056494 GCA_902687465.1 Secale cereale | reverse complement strand
GGGGGGGGGGGACATTTTTTCGCTCAATATGGTGGCCTGTCCGGTGGGTCCCAGCGGTCAGGGGGGAAACGTTGTTTTCGCGAAATACGGTGGCTGGTCCGATGGGTCCCTGCTGTCAGGTGGAGGAATCATTATTTTCCGTGTAATAAGGTGGCACTTCCTTGCTGTCGTCGTGGACCCACCTGTCAGCCTCTCCACGTACAGTCCACGTCCGATGGAAGCCGTTCCTTGACCATGTTGACCATGCTGCGCTAAGAGCACCAGGGCGGTGGGCGACAGCGAGGCCTAGGAAGGGGAGGACGCGGAGCCGGGGAAGACGTGACAGTGGAAGCCCGCGCGGACAGGAGTACGAGGGTTCACTGGTTCGCCTATGGTGTGAGGCTGCCGTCGCCGAGGAATAACAGGGGGTGTGGGTGAGTAGAGGGATGTCCTAGCCAGCGGTGGGAGTAGTAGGGGGTGGTGAGGCCTCCGCGGCATCACAGCCGGCCACGGGAGGTAGGAGCACGCGGCACGACCGGCGCTACTTTGCGCAGCTGGAGCAAGAATACCAGAGGATGAAGAAGCACTACGGCCGTTGGATGGACATCGTACGGTCCCTACAGCTAGAATCATTTATATTGACTAAGTTTACAAAGCCCTTGGTACGCGTCAACTTAGTAGGACCACATGTTAGCCTCCGAAATGGTGCGCCCCAGATGTCAGAGGAGGAATCACTTTTTGGGCGGCTGAAGCAAGAATATCTGAGATTGAGGAAGAAGCACGACATCCGTTGGATGGACAACCAATGGCCACAGCTTCCAGAACCGTGTGTTGTTGACGAAGGCTTGCATACGCGTTAACTTAGTTTCTTTTAGGGGACGCGTCAACTTAGAAGGCCCACAAGTGTGTGGTGGAGAACATATAGCCCATTCGCGATTTGTAAGAATGTACAACCCATTTTTTAATTCTAATGAAATTTACTACAGTACATTTACAGTTTCTTAAAAGTACAACCCATTTTCTAGCTAGGACAACGATTAATAATTTCAACCAACCGCTCAAACATAATTCAAAAAAAAATCACACATTTTTATGGGATCCGAAATTTTTTTATCCGAAATTTCTAATCGGATTAAATATAATTTCTAAATAAACTTGTATTACCTTAAAATCCAACAAAATATTGCGCGCGCAACGAGTAATGAAACTAAAATTTTCAAAATCCGAAAATAATATATTTTTGAAGCTAATTACGCGTTTGGTGCATTTTTTTATAATTACTGCCTAGTTATTATAATTACATCGCATTTATTATTTCTAAAGGCCATTTTCTTGTTAATCCTAATTCATACCTCCTAGGAAAGTTTGGAGCCCAGGGGGGCGAAGAATAAGAAGTTGACCCGGATATTGTGTACAACTGTCGGCGCAGTTGCATTGCTGATGTTAAAAAAAAGGCCTGTGTAGTACAGTACAACCTAGCATGGCTACTCTGCCCACATTCAGCGATGCCAGCAAGGCCCAAACAAGGCTTCTGTACAAGTTTTTGAAGTCACTGAGCTCAATTCATAACTTAATAAAAAAGTTAGAATACAGTTTAACTTATTAAAAGTTGTCACGAGCAAAGAAATAATTTAACGGGTCCCACTTGTGCGTGTGCGCGCGCGCGTGTGTGTGTGAGAGAGAGAGAGAGAGAGACCCATCGGTCGATGCTCGTAAATACATATTTCAGCCATATGCATTGCTGATGCTATATAAAAACTTATATAGTTGACACAATCATATAGAACATCATAGCACACTGAACTTGTATACAAAAATTTCACGCAGGCGGCACAATCAGGATGGAAGCAGTGGATCACTACGGGTAGGGCTATGTTGAAACCAACGAACCCGTACATAACGGTTCATCGTCTTTATCAACGACAGGGAAATATCTTGAATGATGTGCAAATAAAACAAACAGGCAACACAATAAGTTTTGCTAACACATTAAGTTGACGTACAACCCTTTCTAAAAAAAGTCCAGGTACAAAATTAGAACAGGTCACAATCAAATGTATTGGCACATCAGTGCTTCGCACCCATAGCTCGGATTTAGCTAGTATCTGACAAGATTCAGTTGTTTCCTCAAATTAGAGCACATCCAGGCAGCCAGCCCCGCCTCTTCTCCCAAAGAAGCAGTGGCCTCCGCCGCGCGATGGAGTAGGCCCTGTGCCATCCATCGTTCCGAGCAACATGGGGAAAGTCTGACGTTGAATCCTGTAATGGACGTTGTCGACGAACCCTGGCACCAGCGGCAGGACTTTGATTGATGGAAGTCTGGAGGAACAAACATATCGCTCCCGTTCAGCTTGATGAGGAGGGGCGAGTTGTTCCACGCCGGCACGGCATTGAGCATACCGGTACGGGCGTCGTTGATGCCGCATCGTACCACACCACCAGTGTCTGTGGTTGCGCCTCGAGAGACGAGTCGGTGGCCAGCTTCTCCGTGTCAGCCGCCATCATCGAGGAGAAGTAGAACACGGGAGGCCGCCACCACTTGGGTCCCATGAAGGCCACCACCGAGGTGATGACTGCGCATTCAGGTGGTTTCTTTACTTCTTCATCTCTTCCGAGGACCTTTGTCGACCCCGCAAAGTGTCTGCCGGACATGAGGAAGGCAAAGGGATCCGCGGGTGGCCATTTAGATTATGTACTCCCTCTCCAGCTGGATGGAAATTTCTATTCTAAGAATGGATAAATTGTATGTATCTATAACTAAAATAAGTCTAGATACATCCATTTCTTGGACAAGTATTTCCGGACGGAGGGAGTATTAATTATACCAAGAGAGCCGGATTGGCACCGCTTAGTTCATGTAAATGTAATGAAATCCATCATGTTTATATGAAGATCTGGCTTTTTATACAAAATCCTTCATGCCTATATGAAATCAGTCCGTGTTTGCATGAATTTCATCTAGTTGGTTAGAGTTGTGAAAATGTATGCCGCTGGCGTTTGATGTTGTCCTCCGTGAAAGGAAGCGGGAGGAAATTTGTCGGCTTCCATTGGAGATGCTCTTATGCTGGAAATAATAGAGTGACATCCAATCCATTTGAGTTAATTGCGTGTATGATTGTCCCTCTATAAAAATTTACTTGCATGTACAGTGTACACGTGACTTGCAGGGTGGCTACAGCTTCGTACTGTAAGTTAAAAAGAATAAAGTCCATCCTTAATCTTGTATTCTAAGTACTCTGTGGGTTCCACTGTCAGTACAGTAGCGAAAGAAGTATATATTAAATAAGTAATATATAATATAAAAAATCTAAAGTTAAAGACAGAATTCGAACTCATGTCATCGCGTTGCGAGCATCCGGCGCTAACCAGTCCAACACATTTTTGTTGTAAACCATGCTTGAGATATATCTCGATGTCTACTCTTATACTCCATATGTTCCTAAATATTTGTCTTTTTTCAAATTTCAAATGGACTACCACATAGGGATGTGTATGTTGACATATTTTAGAGTGTAGATTCACTCATTTTGCTCCATATGTAGTCACTTGTTGAAATCTCTAAAAAGACTAATATTTAGGAACTGATGGAGTAGAAAACAAAGTTGGTGATGATGGTGTGCGTGCCATCCTGCAATATAGGTTGTCGGATTTATATCTAACGAATAGGAAGAAAACTATTGCATTTTTGCAAAAATATACCCACACCCCTCTCCACGTTCGCAAATACAGCCTTCCCTCATTCATCCTTTTCTCTTACAAGATAAACTACTCATACAAATGCATCTTGATATCCCGTGCAACGCACGGGCATCTACCTAGTTTCTTTTAAAATAGTTACTACATAATTGGGTTGAAGTGATATATTTTATGTCTGCCCCAAATAATTTCAGATTCACTAGTAGTAACAAAGAAAAGGTTGCCATGTTAATTAACAGAAAACATGGTGAAAACTATCACATGATGCTGGTAAAAACAAGGCACACTGGGTTCAGCGTCATCGTCAATACAGCTGTGCGCATGCGAGAAGTCTACATATCGAGGGGGCTACAGAGCGAGGCACAGAGACACAATGTTCGAGAGATTACGATCAGATCGAGTTGTTACCCTTCTGCTATCATTGTTGGGGTGGGGGGGAGGGGGAGGGAGAGAAAGACGTATCGAGAGTGTTTGCGGTAGGCACAGAGGCACAACTAGTGAGTGTGTGTATGTGTGTGTGTGTGTTTTAAAGAGGAGTAGATAGATTACTATCAAGATCGAGGTGCCACCCTATTCCTTCGGTGTCGGGTAGTGTGTGTGCGTGCGTGTGTGTTTGAGAGAGAAGCCAGATAGATTAGTATCAAGATCGAGGTGTCACCCGACTCCTTCGGTGTTGGGAAGTATGTGTGTGTGTGGTTGTGTGGGTGTGGGTGTGTGTGCCGAGGGTGGGGTAGTGACACTTACATATCCCTACTCTTATAAAAAATAGAGTTGGTGATGATGGTATTCCTGCCATCCTGCAATATAGGCCATCCGATTTATACCCGGCGGATAGGAAGGAAACAGTGGCAATTTTGCAAAAAGATACCCACACCCCTCTCCGCATTTGCAAATAAGGCATCCCAGCGTTCATCCTTTTCTCCCACAAGATAAACTACTCATACAAATGCATCTTGATGTTCGGTGCAACGCATGGGCATCTTGCTAGTAGGGACAAGGAGTTTGTGTGACACATATCTAGCTATATTAAGGGATAGGTAGATAGCATTTGTGCGAGGCATACATAAAGCATCACAAAGATAAATAAAATTGTGTGCATGCAAGTGCCCGAAGAAATGAAGCGAGAAACAATGTGTGTGTGTGCGCGCGGGCGCATGAGAGAGAGAGAGAGAGAGAGAGAGAGAGAGAGAGAGAGAGAGAGAGAGAGAGAGAGAGCGAAAACTCAAAACAGAAGGTGCTTTGTTGGAATCGCATTGTATGTATTCATATGGTTCAGGAACTCGAGTTAACCTTAGGCATATGTGTGAGAGATATGATTATACTTTGAGACATTAGTGGCCGTGGGTGGGCGGAATTAAAGGGGTGGGCGTGTTCGACAGAGAGTGCGTGTGTGTTTATGTGTGAGAGACTTGTAGGACGGGGTAGAATGACAAATTCTAACCTTGACGGAGGGAGAGAAATACATGAAGTGCGCGTGTGTGATTCCGATGCCCACAGGGAAATGAGATATGCATGCGTGTGAGAGAGATTGCACAATTCATTCACGTATCACTATCTAGTGATCGTGGACGTGCATCGCTTGAACATAAATCAATATCCACTTCGTATCGTGGCCAAAGGTACAATATCAATTCAACGCTATAAAGATTGGACACTCACATATTACATTTTATCTATTTAAATAACCCTTTTCAGTTGTGCATGCCAAAGTTACAAAGATGTTTTTTCAAACAACCAATGTAGCTATCATGTACATGCACCATTGTTACTCTTGCATTCAAAATCATTAGTCTTGGATGATTTAAGGTTTTATTATGAAGTAATAGATGTAATATTCATATATGAATTCAACGGGTACGCATTTTATGAATTGGAGGCTATGTAATCATATGAGGTAACACTTTTAAGTAGAGGACTACAATATCCATTTCTTTTTGTGCGCCTCTACACTAACACGTCAATGCATTATGTTTAAAATAAATAACCAATTGCACTAAATTATCTATTTACACGAGAAATACATAGGCTGAGCGTTTGATCCCTTTTTTGTGAACGCGCCACCACACCCGTACGATTGGCCGCGCCCGTGTGAACGCCCAAGTTATCGGCGTATCATCCCGAGTTATTGTCTTTTTTTCTGGGTTGGACTTCACACCAGTTATTAACTGCTGACGCGTGCCCCGTGTACACAGTATTAAATGACCTTCCTGCTAGCATAGTCCAAAATTAGTTGAAACTGGATACGAACGATCCCGCGGGCGGCAAAATCTCCCGCCTCCTTCTAAAATTTCTGCCACCTTAGTCTTTAGCATGCGAAATTCCCCTTTTGTCTTTGGTGCACGAAGACCAACAGTTACAATGCCGCCCTCATCTACATAATAGGTTTGGGATGCTTTGGTATCTTCCGGTTCTCCCCCTCCCGCAAAAACGACTAACTCCACAGCACCAGAGCATCTCACATCACGCCGTCCATACTTCATCGACATTTCTCCCCTCCCCTCTCAAAACCCTAGGCTGCTCATCCACCGGCGTACCAGAGACCATTCACTGCCAGCGGCATCCACCTCGCCGGATCTGCTTCTTCGGCCGCATCTACCCCTCCCACCTCCCCTAGAAACAAGGAGACTTCTCATCCACCACTGTACCAGAGCCCATTCAGTGCCGGCCTTGTCCACGGCACCGGATCTTCTTCGCCGGTACTCTCGTCAACCGCAGCGCATATGCAGCGGCTCATTCCTACTCCCCACCGGAGATGCTTCATCCACACCCCCCCGGAGCCGCCCCACCGACGCCCCAGTCAACGGCCTCTGATCCTCTTCGCCGACATCTTCCTCAACCCTACCGGAGCAGCTTCGCCGACACCATCGTCAACCCCACCGGAGTAGCTGTGCCTATACCATTTTCAACCCTACCGGGGCTGCTTTGCCAACTCACAAGTCCACGGCCTCAGATCCTCTTCCTCGCAACCTCATCCAACCAACCGGAGTAGCTTCTCAAGCCCCGTCCAGGGCCGCATATCCGCATCCTCGACACCTTCCTTAACCCAACCACCGGAGCAGCTTCACCTAGGCCCTCGTCCATCGCCACAGATCCGCTTCGCCCACACCGTAGTCCACCCTACCGGAGCTGCTCCACAAACACCCTACTCGACGGTTCTAGATCTCTTTATCGGACCCCGACAGCCAGCGCAACGTCATCACCCTTGACGTTTGTAACTTGATTCCCACCGTCTGGCAAGATGCCAAGCACCCGCCACGGCCTAGGTACTTGTCACCTTTAAACCCGTCCAGCATCACCTGCCCAATGTACTTCAAATATACTAACAGGTAGCTGTTACCTGTTATGCAACTGGCAAAAATTACAAGGACGATGTTTCTTCTGTATCTAACAGCTTGGCCAACCAAGATCCTGGACCAAGGCATTGCTATGATCTTGTAAGCATGTCTCTCTCTGTTATATTGTTCTGTGCCTGCCAGCGTGCTTTGCTAGGATTTTCAACCAGTAAACCCTTTGTGCAGACAATGATTTCTACTACTGGATGCTAAATTAGATATGTAGATGTCATACATGATACTCCCTCGTACCTCCGTTCCTAAATATAAGTCTTCCTAGAGATTCCACTATAGGATACATACAGAGCAAAATGAGTGAATCTACACTCGAAAATGCATCTATATACATATGTATGTGGTCTATACTGGAATCTCTACATAGACATATATTTAGCAATAGAGGCAGTATATTACACAAAATCATAGGTGGCATGTAGGAATTCAGGTACACTACATTAGGCTCCCTTAGAGTGCCTGCTAGTCCAGCACATGGAGTCATGGCTAGTTTATGCTACGAACACAATCATTAATTGGTGGTTTAAATATGCGCAAGGGATATGCAATGTATTATCGTGTAGACATGTCTGAAATTAGCCGTGTCAACTTGCAAATTAGCTGTACACTAAAGTAGGATCTCCAAGAGTACCTAGAGTCTAGTTCGAAGGTATGCCTAGTTTTTACATAGTGCAGACATAGTAAATGCTCATTTCAATGTGCGCAAAGTGCAAGAGATGCGGCATGTTTCATTATGTGGTGTTGTTTTGTTATAATCTCATCCTTTTGTGTTCACAGACAGGAAAGTATGCATATTTATCTTCCAAGGAGACGAGTAACTAGTTTGTGTCACCTTGAAGAGGGGGTGCAATGAAGATAAGATTGAGGATTTCCAAGTACAAGATGTTAGGAAGGAGCCTTGCAAGAGAAGTAGGAGCTGCGCTGAGCCTCTTCAACCTGTTAAGGTTAGTCACTGTATCCAACTCAATAGTTCAATTCCTTGTTTGTTTCAGGCATAGTTAATTTGCTCTTTTCAATTGCTTTATTTGTCCTCAGTTAATGAGCTGCTCAAAGAATGATGCCTGATGTTGGGTACTTGTATAACTATTAGTTGACATAATTAAAGGCCTTACCATTTAATTACTCTGCCAAAGTGTGCCTGAAGCTTTGAAGTCTATTAACCAACTATTATTGAATGAGGCTCACAATCTAGTTTATATTAGGCTAATGATTGCATAGTTTTGCTTGTTGTAGTATGTTTGTATGAAATCCTCTGCTGTTCATTACGCTCCCTAAGAATTCAATTGAGCTACAGAATGGCCAACTGCTTGCTTACTTCTATGCAACATGATGTCTAAATTTGTAACTTGTCCGTGTTTCGGATTGGGCCCCAACATCATGCTCCTCTGGTGAGCTAAGAGAGATTTCTATATGCATGCTGCACAGACTACCTTTTTTATATATTTTTAAATATCACCTGCTTATGCTTCATGACATGTAACATTATTGTTAGTCCTGTTTTGCCATCTACAAAATAGTTTGTCTTGCTCGCTTCACTGTTGTAACTATATTTTTGCCCTAGTCGTGTGTACTTATAGAAACATTTTCAGGATGAAGTGACATCAACACAAAGATCTGCGAGTAGTGTGCCATGGACGTTACTGAATGATTATGGATTGGAATTGGAGTGTGCTGATGTTCTCGAGCATCAACTAGAGGTGGAAAGACAATGTGTACATGATTCTGAATGTACAATCAACAAGTTGATACTGGACATGCAGGTATTAGATGCAGGAGTCAAAAAATGAAACAAGACACTGAGGCAACAATGAAGGAATTGGTGATTTTGTAGACTGAAATTTGTGCTATCTAAATCCGGCCAATCCTATTTTCTGAAGAGATTATAGTTCAAATGGTAAGTTATGTTGATGCGCGTCCATGATCTATGAGGTCTGTTTGCCCAGTGTATGTAATTTGCTATTTGTGTATGCTTTATTATCACTTGTGCCGAACTATAATGCCAAGTGGGTATAATCGGCCGTAATTTGTTTATTGTATAGTGTAGGATTATTATACGTTTCTATGCCTTAGTCTCTTTATTGTATAGTGTATGTTTTTTAGAGGTGATAGTATAGGGTAGGATAATTCTTTGAATATGCTATATCGTTCAAACGGGGGCCAACTCGCCCATACGTTGTAGTGACCATGGCCCTCCACATGCCGTTCGATCCATGGGCCATCTACGGGACTAACGATCCATGGCCTTCTATGGCCGTCGGATTCGTCGGCCTTCTTGGGTTGTCGGATCTGTGGGCCTTCTATCGGCTGTCGGATCCATGGGCCTTTTATGGGCCAGTGGATCCATGGGCCTTCTATGGCCCGTCGGATCAATGGGCCTTCTATGGGCCATCGGGTCAATGGGCCTTCTACGTCCCGTAGGATCCATGGGCCTTCTATGGGCCGTCTCATCTATGGGCCTTGTACGAGCCGTATAAGGGGCCATAAATGGGATATAGTGGAAATCGTATGTTTTATGGCTGACCATAACGGGCCGTTAATAGGCCATATTTGATGATGCTATGAAAATGGCCCAACAGATTAACGAGCCACAAACGGGCCGACTGTATCCACGAGCTGAATTTGGCCAACAAGCAGAAAAGGCAAGTAACTAGCCATAAGTAACCGAATGCTGGAACTGAACCCAAGAATAAATGGGCCCTCAGAGGGCCGAAAGGTAACACAGGCTGGAAACGACCCAATGGAATAATGGGCCACTAATGGGTATAAATTGATACATTGTTCATTATGGGCTGGTTTCACCACGGCCCAATAATGGGCCAAGAGTTACGAAAGGACTTATATGGGCCGAAATACGTCATGGGCCACACATGGGCTGGAAGTTAAAATGGGCTGGAATTATATTGGACGGCCTAGATGACGCTACTGGGCCTAATTCGGATAGGCCGTAAACGAGCCCCAGGTTAGCGGGCTGTAAATAGACTATATGCGAACAGGCCGTTAACAGGCTTGCCGTGGGCCGGCCCGCCACCTTTTGACCAAGTCAAATGGGCTGGCCTTTTCACAGGAATGGGCCTCTGTTGGGCCATGCCATGTGTCAACGTATCATAGGCGCTTTGGGTCCAATGCGTGGATGACATCTGTCCCAACGGTGAGCCGACACGTGTTTCCTCCAGCCCACAATGATTTTACACGTGGAAAATCTGCATTGGTCGGGGCTGTTAAGGGGTTATCAGATCCAAAACTGGACCCGGTAGCTTAACTGCGACACGTTACGGTGGATGCCACGTGTCGGTCACCCTTGACGAAAGCACTATGACACACGATTTATCGTCATGGAAGTGGACACTTCCGTGATGATAATTTTGGTGATGTCATGGAACATTTCTACGACAGCATAGGTATGACTATCTTGATTCCGTCATAAATTTGTCATGGATGTACATGCATGATAGAAAACGTGACCTACTGTGACAAACACGTACCATCACGGATGTGTATTTTTTTGTAGTGTATATTGCCATGTAACTCCACCGTTCCGTTTATTATGACACAAACCATCATTGTCACATTGCCTTGTATGATCGTAAGATAGCTAGCATGATGTTTTCATGGCTTGTCCATTTTTTGATGTCATTGATTTGCTAGATCATTGCACATCCATGTACACCGCCGGAGTCATTCATATAGAGCCATTCTTTGTTCTAGTATCGAGTTGTAATATTGAGTTGTAAGTAAAGAAAAGTGTGATGATCATCATTATTAGAACATTGTCCCATTTGAGGCTATTAAAAAATAAAATAGGCCAATGAAGCCGAAATAAAAAAAGAGGCCAAAGAAGCCCACCAAAAAAAAGAGGCCAAAGATCCCAAAATAAAAAAATAGAGAAAAAGAAAGAAGGGACAATGTTACTATCTTTTTTTCCACACTTGTGCTTCAGAGTAGCACCATGGTCTTCATATAGAGAGTCTCCTATATTATCACTTTCATATACTAGAGGGAATTTTTCTTTATAGAACTTGTCTTGTATATTCCAACGATGGGCTTCCTCAAATTTCCATAGGTCTTCATGAGCAAGCAAGTTGATGCACACCCACAAGTTTTCCTTTCAGCTTTCATACACTTATAGCTCTAGTGCAACCGTTACATGGCAATACTTACTCACTCACATTGATATCAATTGATGGACATCTCCAAAGTCCATTGATATTCCTAGTCGATGTGAGACTTTCTCCCTACTTTTGTCTATCACCACCTTCTATTCCACCCATAGTGCTATGTCCATGACTCACGCTCATGTATTGCGTGAAGAGTTGAAAAGGTTTGAAAAAGTAAAGTATGAAAACAATTGCTTGGCTTACACCAGGATGGGTGTGAGGGGTACCTTGTGTTATGAAAAGGGAGCATAACATACTATATGATTTTGTAGGGATAACGTTTTTAGCATTGATATTTTGAAAGACTTGATTGTTTGTTGGGATTCCCGAGTATTAAATTCTTTTATGTTAAAGGATAGACTATTGCTTTGAATCACTCATGTCTTAATATTCATGCCATGATTAGATTACATGATCAAGATTATGCTAGGTAGCATTCCACATCAAAAATTATCTTTTTTATCATTTACAAACTCGAGGATGAGCAGGGATTAAGCTTGGGGATGCTAATACGTCTCCTTCTTATCTATAATTTTTTACTGTTCCATGCCAATATTCTACAACTTTTACATACTTTTGGCAACTTTTTATACTATTTTTGGTACTAACATATTGATCGAGTGCCCATTTCCAGTTCCTGTTTGTTGCATGTTTTTTTTTCATAGAAAATCCATATCAAATGAAGTCCAAACGGGATAAAAACTTACGGATATTTTTTTGGAATATACGTGATTTTTGGGAAAAAGAATCAACGCGAGACGATGCTCGAGGGGGCCACGAGGTAGGGTTGCGCACCCAAGGGGGTGGGCGCGCCCCTGACCCTCGTGGCCACTCCGTAAGGCGGTTGGTGCCCTTCCTTCGCTGCAATAAAGGCAATATCCGGATACAAATCATGTTAAAATATTAGCCCAATCGGAGTTACGAATCTCCCGGAATATAAGAAACGGCGAAAGTCTAGAATCTGGGAACGTAGATCCAGAGAGAGACAGAGAGACAAATCCAATCTTGGAGGGGCTCTCGCCCTTCCCATTCCATGGAAGACACGGACCAGAGGGGAACCCTTCTTCCATATATGTATAAGGTAAAGGAAAAAGAATAAGAAGGGGGCTGCCTCCCCCTCTCTCCCAGTGGTGCCGGAATGGCGCCGGGGCAATCATCGTATGACGGTGATCTACACCAACACGTCTGTCATCTTCACCAACTTCTTCATCACCTTCCCACATCTATCTACAACGGTCCACTCTCCCGCAACCCGTTGTACTCTCTACTTGAACATGGAGCTTTATGCTTCATATTATTATCCAATGATGTGGTGCCATCCTATGATGTTTGAGTAGATTTTCGTTGTCCTATCGGTAATTGATGAATTGCTATGATTGGTTTAATTTTCTTGTGGTTATGTTGTTGTCCTTTGGTGCCCATCATATGAGCGCGCACGTGAATCACACCATAGGTTTAGTTGTATGTTGATAGGATTATGTGTTGGAGGGAAAGAGTGACAGAAGCTTCAACCTAGCATAGAAAATGATGCATACGGGATTGAAGGGGGGACCAATATATCTTAATGCTATGGTTGTGTTTTACTTTAATGAACATTAGTGGTTGCAGATACTTGCTAATAGTTCCAATCATAAGTGCATAGAATTCCAAGTCAGGAATGACATGCTAGCAGTGGCCTCTCCCACATAAAACTTTCTATCGGTCTAGTAATGTAGTCAATTGCTTAGGGACAATTTCGCAATTCCAACCACCACTTTTCCACACTCGCTATACTAACTTCATTTCTTCTTTACCTAAAACAACCCCTAGTTTTTATTTACGTGCTCTTTATATTCTTGCAAAACTATCCTGTTACACCTACAAAGTACTTCTAGTTTCATATTTGTTCTAGGTAAAGCGAACATCAATCATGCGTAGAGTTGTATCGGTAGTCGATAGAACTTGAGGGAATATTTGTTCTACCTTTACCTCCTCGTTGGGTTCGACACTGTTACTTATCGAAAGAGGCTACAATTGATCCCCTATACTTGTGGGTAATCAGTGCTCGAACCTCTCTTGGGTTTGTGGAGCGCTAAATTCGACATTTGGCGTGCCAAGTAAGGGCGTGTCGAATCCTCTTCTCCACCATCTGATCCATCTCCGTTCCTATGCTCCTATGGCCGACGCTCACCATGTTCGTGCTGAGCGTCAGTCTGCTCGTGTCGGCCAGACATCACCCATGGGAAACGGCGCCCCTCGCCGCTCTGCCTTGCGGGTGGTCAACCCCGCCACCTACCCTGCCGCTTAGGAATAGCAGGATTCATCGTTGCCACCATCCATGAGGCTCGACGACCGCACCATCACTCCTCGTCCACCACAGCCATGGCGTCGTCTTCCCATGCTCGTCACGGGCCGGCGAACTCGCAGGTATGATGATCATGGTGCGTGAACTCCCGCGCTACAATCCGGCCGATGACATGTATGACGACTGGCTCGACCACATCACCGAGCTCGTCAACACAGCCGACGAGGCCCATGCACCGTCCCGTTCAGCCCGTCCCCTGCTGTTCCAAGCGCGTGATTTGGCTCACAGCGCGCCTCCTCCCCCTCCTTTGCGCGTCATGGACCTCCAGCTTAGGCGAGATTGTCCCCAACATAACCGCAGCGCACGGCTCCAGCACGCAATGAGGCAAGCTGCTAGGTGCTGCAGCGGCCCCAAGGAGAAGCATGTGCGCTCCCAGCGCCACCACGTCAAGGTCGCACGTCGCTAGAGGCGGTGGCACGCGAACGTCAAGATCAATATCCCCCCATGCATCCGCCCCCTGTGAGCGCGGCGGGTTGCCGCGCCTTCACTCTGGAGCTGCGCAACATCGTTTGGCCCAGCAAGTTCAAGCCAGATCTGCCTCCATGCTATGGCGGCACTCCTCAGCTCACAAAGTTCCTCCATCTCTACCAGCTAAGCATCGAGGCGGTGAGCGGCAACAAGAAGGTCATGGTGAACTGGTTCCCCAAGTCCATCAAGGATAGCGCGCATTCTAGGCTCCTAAACCTCTCGGCGGGATCAATCTCCTCCTGGGATGAGCTGCATAAGCGCTTCATCACCAATGTCCAGGGCACACACGACTGCGCCCCAGCGGCAGGCGACATACAGCTCCTGAAACAGCAACCAGGCGAGACATTGCACAAGTACATACAACGCTTCACCAACATTCTCCTCAAGATACCAAAGGTGTTGGATGAGGCCACCATTTCAGTGTTTTATGATGGCATCCGGGA
The DNA here is from genome assembly GCA_902687465.1 of Secale cereale. Classification (NCBI taxonomy): domain Eukaryota; kingdom Viridiplantae; phylum Streptophyta; class Magnoliopsida; order Poales; family Poaceae; genus Secale; species Secale cereale. Next base: position 334,042,063 of record LR738711.1, on the reverse strand, counting down.
CGTCGAGATGAACGAGAGCGGAGGACATGTGCTCGGCCTTACAGATGTTCAACCTCGCAGCTAGGTGCACGAGAGCGGAGGAAGGTCATCTTTCCCTCCTTGAACTCCCATAGTTGGACCCTGAAGACAAGAGGGACAAGGCTAAGGACGTGAAACACAAGAGCACCGCCGTGTTGGCCGCTGAACCTGAGATAGAGCGCGACCGTGATCATTATGAGCCCCTCAGAGACAACCGCCTGTTCTCCGTCTTCCACAATGTCCACACCTACAACACCAACAACTGCTAGGAACTCAGGGCAATCCTCGACGGGTGCTTGGGCCGCTGCCCCGAGCATAGAGACCATGGCTATGACCGGGAGGAGGACACGGTGGAGGCTGCTAGGACAACCTCGACATTCGCTAGGACTGGCGCGACCAGCCCCGCGAGGACGGCTGGCAGAACCAGCCTCACGATGGCCCATGGTGAGACCAACCTCATGAGGACCATTCTCAGGGCAATGCCGGCCTCCCTCCACTGCCGCCGCTGCCAAGAAGGAACGACGACAATCACGAGGATGATGGGGCTTGGGGCTTCTAAGAGCCACGTTCGAACCCCAGTAGTTTGGGTGGCGCTCAGGCACCCGCCTCCCATTGCATCTTCAAGCAGTTTGCTCAGGATGTGGACGCAGCCCTTCCGAAGCTTGAGGCGTCGCGCCCCCTTTGGTGGTCCAAGTATGCCATCACGTTTGACATCATGTACCAGCTCAAGTGCTCCGTTGCCGCTGGTGCACTCCCGAAGCTGTACACACCGACCATCAGCAAGACCCTGGTCAACGGAGGCACGGGGTTCAATGTTCTCTCTGTTGAAATTTCAAAATGCTCCAAGTGCCCTATGACTAGCTCGTCCCCACCAAGCCCATCTCAGGGGTAACCGATGGCTCCACTAGTCCCATTGGGTAGATCCATCTCCCCGTCACCTTCGGCTAGCGTGACAAGTACCACACTGAGCTCGTCGACTTCGACGTTGCCCACATCAGCCTCACGTACAATGCCATCCTCATGTATCCGGACCTCTCCAAGTTCATGGAAATAACTCACCACGGCTACAATGTCCTCAAGATGCCGGGAAGTGGTGGCATCATCACGGTCGCCTGCAATGAAAAGGATACGGTGTGCTTCCTCAAGATGCCGGGAAGTGCTCGGCTTCTTCCTCTGCTTTCCCTTGGCCTCCTCTGCCCCGTGAGACCTCCACTGCACCTCCCTCGTCTCCTACCCGCGAGCTCGCGAGCGCGGGCACGCGTCCGCGGCTGTGCCAGCTCCGCACCTCACCCGCGCCTCTAAATGGCACTTCTCCGAGCCCTCTGAGCATTCCATCACCTCCCACTCACTCCCACAACCCCTCCCATCCCCTCCCCTGAACCCCGGAGCGACCACACCTCGCCCATCGCTGTCGTGTCCACCGTCGGGCCTTGCTCAAATCCGAGCAACCCCGAGCTCCTCCCCTCCCTCTTCCACCTCTAGACTAGTAACCAGACCCCGACGATTCTTCCCAGAACTTCGCCTTGGTCCCCGGCGGCCCGCAACTCCTCTGTCCAATATTGCCCAAAGCCGACGTTCGCCCGGCCAGTGGTGTGCCCGCTCCGGCCATCCTCTAGGCTCATGCACCCCCGGGATGGATGCGCCATTCCATCATGCGCCCTCCGTTGTGCCGAGCGCCGCGTATAGTGGCTCGTAGCGCCAGCCAGCCTCGCCGGAGCCAGCTCCTCCCCTCGGCTGAGCGTGGGCGTGTGATGGAGAGGAAGACGATGACGACGCCCGCTCCTGAGGACCCCACCTGCCCGCGGGCCGCGCTAGTCAGTTGCTGAGGCGTTGACTCGTACACGCCGACGTGGATAAGTGGAAACGCATTCCGCGAATGCGTTTTCCCTTTGCGAAGCCGTATTTTCTGGAGTGCGCGTCTTGTTTTACGAGCCGAGGGCCTGTTTGTGATGGTTTTATTTACAAATGGGCCCCTCGCAGAAAAACTATCATAACTTTTTGCCCACAACTCCGATCGAAGTGAATCCAAAGCCCACTTCTTAGTCTTGTCAAGCCCGTTCTGTTGGTAACATTTTCACTATGGGTTGACATATTGGAAATGACCATTTTGTCCTTGCCATAATCATCCCCCTCTGAGAGAGAACTGTTTCCGGTGATTCCTTCCGCGGCTCCAACGCACCTCTTCCCAGAGTATCCCGTCGCCCTAGGCAAGCCACAATACCCACTTGCATGATAGTCATGCGGTAGCCATCGTTTTCAACTTGAATATTTATTAAATGTTTGTTTGTTTAAAATATGATTATCGTTGTTTCGGTAATACTTCGGAGTTATTGTTCATTTTCTTGCTATGTTGTTATGCACTTGTTTATCATGCCCTGCTAGTTGTTAGTATAGTTTCCATATGTTTATGCTTGCTAGTACTGCATGTTGTTGTTGGTGATGGTCTTCGGTGCATGACCGTCGTCTATCCCGATTACCATTGCTATGCATATTCCTTTGCATCCAGTTACTTAGATGCTTGTATTTTAGTATTGTTGATATGTTTTTGCATGATACTTATTGCTGATATTAGTAGCCATGCTATGTTTCGGAGAAGTATGTACTTGTGATGTTCATACTAGTCAGTATGCCATGCTTATTGTTCATTGTTGATATGGTGGATAGTTATTTCTGTTCCTCATGATTATGTTGATATTCATGCTCATGCATTGTAGTTGCATCATGTATTTTATCATGACTCAGCATATTTGCATTCAAGTTTAACCGGATTAAATTGAACTTGAACAACTGTTGTTTGAGTCATGGTGCCACCATATCGAACTGACCAGTGCAACCACATTTACCTTTATGGGAAGGTCCTAACTGGGTCTATTGCCATGCCTCTCGCCGGTGCCTCCTATGAGGGAAGGTTATGGGCATGCGGTACCTTGGCCAGGTAAGCAGTCATAACCTTGTGTGCCCGTAGTTGGATGATAAGCGCTTTTGTCCCCGTTTTGGACTTTTTATTTATTTTTGCCACGACGGTGGCCATTGGTGTATTTGGTAGACACGGGGCCACCCAGGACTATCCTAGTGGGGAGTGAGTCGGAGTGGCCGGGAGAGTGTCATGACAGTAGGTCAGTTTTGTCGGAACGTCGTTGGTCCACCCGAATGGGAGAAGGAGGCCATGGGTTCCGTAGTGTGGGTACAGTGCGCTACCTCTGCAGAGTGTATATTAAATCTATCGAAAGCCGCGCCCGCGGATAAGGGCCAGTTCATGCCGGTCACACCGTGAGTTAACAATAATAATAATAATAACTTTATTAATAACAACACTGATTCGATGATAAGTTATTTGTGATAGCCGGAAAGATCACTGTGGTATCAAGGATATTGAGTGTTGGATATTTGTGATGTTGTGCGGGAGTCAATGGTAAAGATCAAGCTCCTTGTGGTAATTTAATGATTACTACGGTATGGTTTATACCAAGCTTGATTTGATCCTGAGATGATCGTGTGATGTCCGTCGTGGTATATTTGTGCATGTGATGATTGCGAGCTAACCCGAACAAAATAATTGGTGCATGATAGTATCATCATGTTGCATGTAGTATTTTCAAGCTCATGCTATGCCTGTTCTAATTGTATCATGATCAGTTGTGCATGCTATGTTGTTCTGCTAGTACCTTGTTCATGGATTATATTAACCTGTTAATGCCATGCTGTTGTTTGTCTTGAATGCTTTTGGTTTACTATGAGCTTGCAAGTACATTCAATGTACTGACCTGGCGTGTCATGCCATTTTTCAGGTCATGCCTGGATTGCCTACTTGTTTTGGTGTGGTTCCGATGTTCGTGAGCTAGGATAAATGTTCCAGCCAGAGTCCCTGCGGATTGGAGTTCATCATCGCCGTTCGTTGTTCCGCTGCCAGTAGTTGTTTCACTGCGTCGAGTTGTTATGCTGCTTGCATAGAGCAACCGTGGCAGGCGTAGTGTCGCCATGCCGGTGCTATTCATTGTTATATCGGAGACCTTGTATCCATATTCGTGTCTTAATAGAAGGCTGGTTTGTTCTATGCTAAGCAGTGCCGTATTCTAGAAGACTTCATCTCGATCACTGGGCTGGAATACGGGGCGTTCCGGTTTCTCTAAGCCGGGGTGCAACAGGTTTGGTATCAGAGCAGTTCTGGTTGTAGGACGCCCTAGACCGCGCGAACGTTAGAATGCCGTAGTATAGGGTTTGGTTGGTTTGTTGCATTTGATTGTTGCATTTGTTTGTCGCATAGCATGCATATAGATTATTATTTTGTCGCTAGATGTTTATCTTGTGAGTGTAGGTGGTATAAGTTTCAATCCACTACCTGCACCATCCCTCTTTGCATACCTGTTTTTCGGTGTTTGGCGTCACCTCTGTCCCAGCAGAGTGATGCCCTCGTAGCTAGTGTTCCAAACACCATTTGCAGGAGTTATGCTCAGGTATCGCCTCGATATCTTTCCGCCATCCACATATATTATTTCAGTGATAGAATTGTTTCTATCATGAACCATGTCTTTCATCTCGTCCCCTTGGCAACCCTTGCTGATCCTTGTTATCAGAAAAGGGCAATGCCAATAAACCCAGTCTTCCACTGTTATCTTGCCATGTCATTTCATTCTTTGGACGGGTACGAACCCCTTCCGTACGCTCGATGATGAAGTGGTCATGACTTTTGTGTCCCGCTACTTGATCATCAAGTCCGTCCACACCTGTGTATCCATCCAGATTCAGCCACTATTCAACCAGTGCTTGGTGTAGCTTGGGTTACGCCAACCCCTTCCACACATGGATATAATTTTTGTGCACATCGCCACAACATATTAGACAGTAACACCATAGTTTCTGCGAAATTTGTGTGCTTAGGTATGCATGCATGTTTTGGTGTGAGTAGCAGTAGTATGTGATATTGCTTGATTAGATATATTATTAGTATGCTTGTGTGCTTTTATTTTAGTCGTTTCTTTTTATTCTTTCTTTGGGCCTTCGGTGTGGCATTATTTTTCCCCTTATTAAAGTTGCTCGTCAACTGACATCGGACTCAAAGAATCAGCAAGGAATTCAAATATTTGGAAGCTCAGATAAATAAAATGGAATTCTCAGCTGACTACAGTAAAATGGAGAATGCCTGATCTGGATGCTACTACTCAGATTTGCATCAGCAGGCACTCCTCACGATAGTGCAAATAACCATGTCTCCCTCAGCGTACACTCTTCCTACCATAAAAGATCAAATCAGCAAGAAATTAAATTGTGTGGAAGATTGACAGAATATTATCAAAGATATGACTCAGATACAAGTTTAATTTTTTTGTTGAGAATAATTTTGGAACCCGATGTACCTGGTAGCAAGCAAAAATATGGCATGTACTCAGAAAGGAAGATAGTCCTGCAAAATCCCGTTTCATACAAGGAATCAAGAGCAAAAATATTAAGATGGTTAAATATGCGGTAACCGGTCCGCATATCTCAGTGAGATGTTTTTGCGGTAATCAATTCAGTCTTCCCTTGCAAGCTACCAAAGAAGCTTCAACTGCAAAATTCCTCCATCTTCCTCAGTACGATATATGGATGACTTCCCGTGCAAGGTACTCTATCTTCTTCAGTAAGCAACCACAAAAAGCTTCCGGCATAAGGTACCAAGTTTTCCCTAGCAATTCTTTAAGGGGGGAAGCTTCTGAAGCACGGTACACAGTCTTCCTCAGCAAGACGCTCTCAATGGTTTCCAGTATAAGCCATCCAATCTCCCTCAGTATGGCATTTGTGCAAGATATTAAATGGTGAAATGACAATATATGGTAGTGTATCCTGAGAATCAAATCGGCAACAGTCTGGTGATATGCAAGAATTTGTCAGAAAACAAGTCTGCCTCGGGAATTAAATTCTCAAATATATGAAGGTAGCCAGATATATACCTCAGTGTGACAAAGGACTATCAAGTTGGACGGCAACACTGAGCTCTGTACAAGTACAAGTGAACCTGGAAAATGATCCTGATGAGCCTTCGTCCCCTTTTTCTCCAATGACGGCACCACGCCTGTGATCTAAGCTATTTTTAGCTATGCGGGGTGGATGCCGATCTTTATTTCTCTCTTCAACAACTGTCACGAGTTCTGAGCTGCTTTTCGGCCGTCTCGTACAACCAGTTGAGTTTATTTTTCTGACAGTAGCCATATAGCTGCGTTTTCGCTATTTTAAGGAGTTGTCACCTTCTTCTTATCAGCGCGGTCTCATGTATTGCGCTGCTTTGCGGCCGTCTTGAGCCGTGGTTGAGTTATTTCAGTAATGTCCCGGATCTGAGTTATAAAGACCATTCTGGTGGCTACTGATTTATTTGCCGATTTCTTGCAAAGGTTCAGATGATCATTTCCTTAAAACCTTGAGAGACGATAAACCTACCATTGAAGAAATGTTACCTGATAGGGGATAATGATAAGGATACGCCTGTCAAAATAATTCCCCTGACAAAACTCATGGTCACACGAAGAATTACGAGATATGGCCAAGCCCTCCACCGTCAGTCCAATCTATGGATATTAATATATAAGGTCATATCCCTTTATGTTGGCCACGACAGGATTGCTACAGATCTGACACTCAAGACAGTGGAGCCAGTCAAAATGAATCAGAAATTCCTGCAAGAAGTCAGAATATGTCAGGTAAACGGTTTATGAGCTACCTCACTATTTTAAACCTGGAGGACCCACAGTTGGTTGAGGAACCCAATGCAAGGAGAAAAGATTGGGTGTCAACCAGGAAAAATTTGTTCACAATTTCATGAAAGATTGCCGGTGCTGAATGACACATCAATCAGAGATCACTCTTGGACTAGTGAGACGGACATATATTTCACTCATAATAGTCAATCACACTCAGCCAAGTCAGTCGGTGTGGAAATAATTGTAGCCCGCATCAGCATGAACATGTGAGGTAAGGTCAATCAGCATATGGGTACACTAAAGAAAACCACCCCGAGCCAGACAGACAGTCATATGAAATTTAATGGGAACAGTCAATAAAGGAAAAAGGATACCCGAGTTGGAAACGGTTTTCCTTAAGTCAGTATATTCATACTTGTTCCCTGAGCAACCAAATCTGGAGGAGGAGATTTCTTTAAGGGGGGGGGGGAGAGTTGTCACAGCCTGATTTTTGGCCCTTTCTTTTTCTTTTGTTTTTCTGAGATTTTTGCCTGAGTTTTCTTTTTCCGTGGCTATATGGTCTGGAAACTAAAGAAGATGACCTCTTCTTTCTTTCCAGAGTGGCTTGTCATCCTCATATCTATCCGTAGACCTTGCCATTTCCATCTTGGACAACCTCAGTATTCTTTTTCTAGGGAATATTCCTTTTTCTATTAAAGGAATAACCCTGTCTGCCCTAGGTTGTGAAGCAACCTATATTTCCATCACTCCTAAGATTCCCAAATAAATTCTAATAATTTGTTTGGGTCATATCTTCATCAAATATGGCAAAAAATTTCATTTCCATCTTCAAAAATATTTCACAAATATTCCTTTTCTATTCTGCCCTAAATGGCACTTTGTGAAGAAAGTGCAATTTATCTTTGCCCAATTGATCTCAAACTCCTTGGACATCTTTTCCTGTCCATATCATTGACACATGCCAAAATGCAACCTCATTTGCCTAGTAATTATGTAATTATGATTTTCCAAAATTTCTATCCAGAAAGAAGCTTTGTGAAGGAGGTACAAGCTAGGCATATCCAAATGAGTTGCCATTTTGCATGATACCTCATATCATCATATCATAGGCCCCCACCAAAGTAGAGCTCATGTAATGCCTCCATGTGAGCTCATCTTCAATTCTTTGATTCTGTCCAAAATTTCAGTTTGTGAATCAAGTATATTTTATCTTGCTCCATTGTGGCTGCCAATTTTTCTAGGCCTTCTATTATACATATAACTTACCTCCACCCAGTTTGAGCATGAATCATCAAGCCATTATTCCTCTAGAATTTGTGCAAGTTTCTGGTCATTTGAGATGTTTGTGATGGAAGTTCCATCTTGGCTTGTCCAATTGGTATGAAATTACTACAGCATCTCTATATGACCAATTGACCAAGCCTTCCAAAAATTCAGCTCAAGTGGCCTCACCAAGTGAGTGCAACATCCTGATCTTGTTTCTGGACCATTTTGGTCAGTTGCAAAGCTACTATATTTATTCTTGGTCCAAATCTTCTCACACTTATCAGGACTGTAATCCTTCCTAACCTAAACTCCCCAGACAACTCCTTTTCTCCCAAACTCCTCCCTGTTGAGAAGCAGTACACGATCAAGTTTACTGCAGTAAACTTCAGACATCAATTACCTTTTAACCAGAGATGTTTTCACCAAGTTACCACCTCAGTTGCAACCTCCCCGGGAAGGACCAACCCCTAGAGCACATCTCCTAGCCCTTGGCTTCTTCTCCATGCTAGACTGCGCCGTGACCACCGTTTTGGCGTGCAATGGCCGTGCCCAGAACGTCGTTTGCTCGGGCCCCGTCTCTGCTCGATGCCTCAGCGAGCACGGGCCTGTCCCTCGTGCTCCCCGCGTCGTCGCCGTCCTCCTGGACCCGTCTCCCCCTCCAGAAGCCTCTCCGTCGGTGCTCGTCGCCGCACGCCCATGGGCAAGCTGTAGCCGACCGAGCTTTAATGGCGCTTGACTTCTTCCTCTGCTTTCTCTTGGCCTCCTCTGCCCCGTGAGACCTCCACTACACCTCCCTCATCTCCTACATGCGACCTCGCGAGCGAGGGCATGCGCCCGCGGTGCCGGGCACGCGTCTGCGGCGGTGCTAGCTCCGCACCTCGCCCCGCGCCTATAAATGGCACTTCCTCGAGCCCTCCGAGCATTCCATCGCCTCCCACTCACTCCCAGAACCCCTCCCATCCTATCGCGTGAGGCTCGGAGCCACCACTAGACTAGTAAGCAGAACCGAGCAGCCCCGAGCTCCTCCCCTCCCTCTTCCACCTCTAGACTAGTAACCAGACTGCGGTGGTTCTTGCCACACCTTCTCCTTGGTCCCCGGCAGCCCGCAACTCCTCTGCCCAATCTTGCCCAAAGCCTCCGTCCGCCCCGGCCAGTGGTGTGCCCGCTCCGGTCATCCTTGAGGCTCGTGCACCCCCGGGATGGATGCGCTGTTCCATCATGCACGCTCCGGTGTGCCGAGCGCCGCGGATGGTGGTCCGTAGCGCCGGCCAGCCTCGCCGGAGCCAGCTCCTCCCCTCGGCTGAGCGCGGGCGTGCGATGGAGAGGAACACGACGACGACGCCTGCTCCCGAGGAACCCACCTGCCCGCGGGCCCCGCTAGTCATTTGCTGAGGCATTGACTCGGACACGCCGACATGGATAAGTGGAAACACATTCGCGCGAATGCATTTTCCCTTTCCGAAGGCGTACTTTCTGGAGTGCGCGTCCTGTTTTTCCAGCCGAGGGCCTGTTTGTGATGGATTTATTTACAAATGGGTCCCTAGAAGAAAAACTATCATAACTTTTTGCCCACAACTCCGTTCGAGGTGAATCCAAAGCCCACTCCTTTGTCTTGTCGAGCTCGTTCTATTGGTAACATTTTCACTACGGGTTGACATATTGGTAACGACCATTTTGCCCTTGCCGTAAACAGCCCCCTCCGAGAGAGAACTGTTTTTGGCGATTCCTTCCACGGCTTCACCGCACCTCTTCCCGGAGTATCCCGTCGCCCCAGGCAAGCCACAATACCCACTTGCGTGATAGTCATGCAGTAGCCATGGTTTTCAACTTGAATATTTATTAAATGTTTGTATGTTTAAAATATGATTATCGTTGTTTCGGTAATACTTCAGAGTTATTGTTCATTTTCTTGCTATGTGGTTATGCACTTGTTTATCATGCCCTGCTAGTTGTTAGTATTCTTTGCATATGTTTATGCTTGCTAGTAGTGCATGTTGTTGTTGGTGATGGTCTTCGGTGCATGACTATCGTATATCCCGAGAACCATTGCTATCCATATTCATTTGCATCCAGTTAGTTAGATGCTTGTATGTTAGTATTGTTGATATGTTCTTGCATGATACTTATTATTGATATTTGTAGCCATGCTATGTTTCGGAGAAGTATGTAGTTGTGATGTTCATACTAGCCAGTATGACATGCTTATTATTCATTGTTGATATGGTGGATAGTTATTGTTTTTCCTCATGATTATGTTGATAATCATGCTCATGCATTGTAGTTGCATCATGTATTTTATCATGACACAACATATTTGCATTCAAGTTTAACCGGATTAAAATTGAACTTGAACAACTGTTGTCCGAGTCATGGTGCCACCATATCGAACTAACCAGTGCAACCAGATTTACCTTTATGGGAAGGTCCTAACTGGGTCTATTGCCATGCCTCTCGCTGGTGCCTCCAATGAGGGAAGGTTATGGGCATGCGGTACCGTGGCCAGGTAAGCAGTCATAACCTTGTGTGCCCGTAGTGGGATGATAAGCGCTTTTGTCCCCGTTTGGGACTTTTTATTTATTTTTGCCACGACGGTGGCCGTTGGTGTCTTTGGTAGACATGGGGCCACCCAGGACTATCCCAGTGGGGAGTGAGTCGGAATGGCGGGGAGAGTGTCATGACAGTAGACCGGTTTTGTCGGAACGCCGTTGGTCCACCTGAATGGGAGAACGAGGCCATGGGTTCCGTAGTGTGGGTACAGTGCGCTACCTCTGTATAGTGTATATTAAATCTATCAATAGCCGCGCCCGCGGATAAGGGCCCAGTTCGTGCCGGTCACACCGTGAGTCAACAGTAATAATAATAATAATAACTTGATTAATAACAACCCTGGTTCGCTGATAAGTTGTTTGTGATAGCCGGAAAGATCACCGTGGCATCGAGGATATTGAGTGTTGGATATTTGTGATGTTGTGCGAGAGTCAATGGTAAAGATCAAGCTCCTTCTGGTCATTTAATGATTACTACGGTATGGTTTATACCAAGCTTGATTTGATCCTGAGATGATCTTGTGATGTTGGTGGTGCTAAGTTTGTGCATGTGATGCTTGTGAGGTAACCCGAACAAAATAATTGGTGCACGATAGTATCATCATGTTGCATGTAGTGTTTTCACGTTCATGCTATGCCTGTTCTAATTGTATCATGATCAGTTGTGCATGCTATGTTGTTCTGCTAGTACCTTGTTCATGGATTAAATTAACCTGTTAATGCTATGTTGTTGTTTGTCTTGAATGCTTTTGGTTTATTGTGAGCTTGCAAGTACATTCAATGTATTGACCTATCGTGTCATGCCAATTTTCAGGTCATGTCTGGATTGCTTGCTTGTTTTGGTGTGGTTCCGATGTTTGCAAGCTAGGATAAACATTCCAGCCAGAGTCCTCGCGGATTGGAGTTCATCATCGCCGTTCGTTGTTCCGCTGCCAGTAGTTGTTCCGCTGCTTCGAGTTGTTCTGCTTCTTGCATACAGCAATCGTGGCAGGCGTAGTGTCTCCGTGCCGGTGCTATTCATTGTTATATCGGAGACCTTGTATCCATATTTGTGTATTAATAGAAGGCTGGTTTGTTCTATGCTAAGTAGTGCCGTATTCCAGAAGACTTCATCTCGATCTCTGGGCTGGAATACGGGGCGTTCCGGTTTCTCTCACCTGGGGTGCCGCAGAACCTGATCTGGGCTGTCGTTACTGATGGCTCCGGATCATCATCGAAGAGCCCTAAAATATCTTTGGTTCTTTGTTGGACTTTCCTAACCTACTTATCTTGTACCGTCCAATTATGATAAGAGGGTCCAAACCTAGTCCTATTGTCCCTATAAATAGACCAACCACTACCCAAAACATACCAAAGCTCTAATTTCTATGGATCCTCTAGCCGCCACCGCCACTCCACCAAGTCCTCCTCGGGATCCCTCCCGGACCAACTAGCAGCCTACAGCCACCCCCCTCGAATTCTTTGCACCACTAGATCCAACAGCACGCCGCCGTCGAGTGCCATCGTAGTAGCCAACTACCATCATCGCCCGTACCCAACATCTCCTCGAACACTCGCTCGCTTGTGCCTAAGCGCAGGCCGCCGCAAAGGCCTCCTCCCATCGCTCTTCTTGACCACCTCCAGGACCGCGCCACTGGATGCTCCCAACCACCAGCAAGTAACAGCTCCTTCACCTCCTGGCCGGCCAGATCGGGACCGTCGCTGCTAGTGACCTCGACCCCCAGGCCATGCCCCTGCTCCCTTCCTCGTTCCTTTTCTTCGCTGAAGATTCTGCCTTCCCTCACCTCACAAGCTCGCTCTCCCCTACCTTGGACAGGAGGACGCCATGGTCTGCTCGAGCTCTCTCCTACGTAGGAATTCTTTTTAGTCCTTACCCCTTTCGTCGATCTGGTGAGAACTCCTGACGTAGATGTTTTTACTTCACTCTCCTCTTTTTAACTCAATTTTTTTAGGATCACGCGGGTATCTTAGGATCGTTCTGATATCGTTGTGAGCAGAACATTGTTCTTGGTGCCTCCTGACATTTAGGGATTGTTGCAGTGTCTCGGGGAGTTGAGCTCCGAGGTGTTGTTGTCACAGTTGTATCGTTTTAGTTCCATAATAACTGAGGTCGCCCACATAAAATAGATTCTATACTCTTTGTGGTGAGAGTCGTTTAGCGGCACCCAGTACTAGGGAGAGCGATCAGACGTATTGCTACAACTAGTATATTGGATGTTGTATGAAGGTCCGAGGTATAAGATTTCTCAGGTTTTCTTGGTTATGTGTTGATAGATGGATACATTTGGAGTGTAGGATTTGTTAGTTCTGTGAGATATTTGTGCCTCCCTGTATCCCCTACACCAAATTGCATAACTAGAAAGTTTCGGGAGTTCTTAGGTGGGAATTCAAGTAGTTACCTAGGATATCTTTCCGACAAATGCATGATATTAGGTTGGGGTCCAACATCTAGTGGTTCGACTGTCACGGTCGATTTTATAATGGTCTTGTTGCTCCATAAATAGTCCTTGGCTATGCTGATTCGGGGGCGCTTCGTTGTCATTCGTGATGTCCGCTATAACATCGTGCCCAGGGGGCGTCATCACGAAACCTTTGGATTAAATCTCTATCATATGTTTTCACATGTTGGAGTTTCTTATCCAAGGCTCTCTTGTTAAAGAGAGATTTCCATTCAACTTGTGCAATCTCTCTTCAAAAATCATTCAACAGTGTTTCTTTTGAGTGGGCCCTAACCCACAGGTCTTTTCCCAGGATCATACCTAACTCTAATTTTTCCAGAGTTATTCTCAATTTCTTTTCAAATTGTAACGTAAGAATGAATTTTCATCAGTCATATGCCTTCTCCAATATCGCGTTCAAATTCTTTTCATCGTTGGTTCAACCTTTTAGTTCTTCATTCCAGGGTGTGTCAAAAATTTTGGCGGTGTTCTTCGTATTCATTCTTAGCTTTGAAGACTGAAGAAGAATTTCTCCTTAATCTTGATCCCTTCCCTTGAAGATTCATGGTTCTAGCTTCGTGCCATCCACATAATTGTTTGGATCGTAAGGAATTCTTTTCATACCCATCCAAAGCATTTTAGGAGTGTTTTGTGTTGTTTATACGGAGGTCATCATTTCACAATTCGTCATTCTCAATGTTCTACTCTTTTTCACAAATTCTTCCAGTGCATCATTCAATTATTTTCTACTCTACTCGTGATCCCTTCGTTCTTTTGTATCTAAGTTTCCTCAAGTGCCTTTGTTCTTATTCTAATTATTTCCAAAAATTCATTCTCTTTTCTTCATTCGTTTTTAATTCTTACGGTGGTTCATTCAAGATTCAATTTCCTTTGCTACCATATCAATTCATTCGTTCTTTCCAATCCTACCGGTGGTTCATGAAGACTTTCTCAAGTTTTGCGCTATATATCTCTTTAATCATTTTCAATGTGAATAAGTAGTATGCACATCCATTGCTTCTTAACAATTTAATTAATGAAGGATACACATAACATAATTCTTATTCTTGTTTCATCCAAGTGATTAATCCCTTCCTTCGAAGTTTGTTCAGGAGGAATAAATTCTTAGTTTGAAGTTGTTTGTCTTGTCTCCCGGTGTTCTAAGCTCTCCCAATTTTCTCATCGTGAAGATCAATCTAAATCATTGCAAGGCTTCAATCTTATTCTGTCGGATTTAGGGTTCCGGCAAAACCCTCAATGTTCGAACTCTGGGGTGTGCACAAAGATCTCTCCTTCCGCCCTAGCCCTTCTACTCGACAGTCCTAGGCCTAGCTCGTTAGATCCAACGAACAAGAGACACAAGATTTATACTGGTTCGGGCCACCATTGTGGTGTAACAGCCTAATCCAGTGTGTGTGGTGGATTGCCTTGTAGGCAGAGGAGGAACTAGTACATGGACGAACTACCTCCTGGGGAGAGGTGTTCTTGCACTCGGGTGATCTTGAGGAGTGTGGCCTTCTACCTAATCAACTTGAGATGAGATTAACTCTGTCTCCGATGAGAAGATCCCAACGGTGGTGGCTAGTCCTATTTATAGTGGCCAGGGTTCTCTTCCCAAATATTAAGCAGGAAGGAATCCCACAACGGCCAAATTTGAAGGGGAATAGCAAGTACAAGCTATCCTGACAAAAGGTGGTCTTCGCTGCCAAAGGCTCTGGTGGTGGCACCACCGTGGGCTCCGTGATGACCTCCGTCTTTCCATCCTGCTGGTCTTGGTCTCGTTGCACTGATATATAAACATTTGCCTGACGCCTCGGGACTCCACGCCTGCACCTGCTCCTTTAGCACCGAAGAGGAAACCGACACTCTGCGCCCGCTGGCGATCGCCTGGCTTTAGTCGTCACTGCTCATGTCACGAGGACCTCGTGAGGTGCCCCTTGCCTTAATATCTCCGATCCTCATGAGCCGGCCTAGAGAGGCCGCCCTAGGGAATGTCCTATGTCGTCCGCCTCGCGAGGGTCTTGAGTGTTGTTCAAGAAGTTGGGCCACACTAGGCCGCCTTGCGAGCCATGCTCTGGGCCGCAGGCATGCAAGTCTGGGTACCCCCGTTCCCATAACGCCGACAGTAGCTCCTGGGCCCAAGGCGCGCTCGGGCTTTGCTTCGCAGCGAAGCCAAGGTCCAAGTGCGGAGCGCCACGGGCCCTCAAAGCCCGCGGTCCTGACTGACGCATGGCGATTGACGGGACGTGGGCGTGTCCACTTCCCCATATAGCCTCGATTTTCGTTTGGCCGGCGACCACTGTTACCTGCATGATTCTGCCTCCTCTGTCATCGGTGCGCCCGACAGTTTTCTTCATCTCTTGAACCTTCTTCCCCGGACATATCCAACACCAAATCCCCCCGCCGCCATGGCTTCTGGTAGAGAAGGTAAGGGGGGAGCGGGGCCTAGCGCCTCGGCCTCTTCACCGCCCGCCTTCATTCCTGCCACCGAGCAGTCGGTGGTGATAAATGAAGAGATGATGGAGAAGGTGCGTTCGGCGCTCGCCGTCGCCTCCAATGAGTTGGGGGCGATGGTGGCCTGGCCTGCTTCGCGCGCCGCGATCGACAGGTCTGCCACCGAGGTCCCCCTTCATCTTCACGCCTTTTGGGCTGGCCTGATTCCTCCCTTCTCTGACTTCTTCAATGCAGTGCTGTCACGTTATCAACTCAGCGCGCTGCATCTTGACCCTCAGTCCATCATTCTCCTCGCTGTTTTCGCCTTCGTCTGCGAGGGCATGGTGGGCATTGCTCCCTCTATGGCATTGTTTTGCCACTTCTTCTCGCTCCATTTGATGGATGCGCTCCAATGCTCTGGATGCGCGTCCTTCCAAACCATTGTGTCGATGGCCAACATGGACATAGGTTGCGACCTTGAGCTGATCGTTGGCGTCTTCAGGAAGCAGTGGGTGTTCGCCGACATCGGAGTGCGGAGCCCTCTGCTTATTCCACCCCGGAGCCCGACCACACCGAGCCTTGGTTGGGGCCATGTGAGGCTTTCTAGCCCGAAGCTAGCTCCTGTTTGGTTCCGACTCGCCAGGCTGCGGAGGCTTGTTGTGACGGCACTGATGGTTCCGACTCGCCAGGCTGCACGAGGGCACCAGCGAGAAGGCAGACGCGTCCATAGCTGCCTCGCGAGAGGCCTGCGCCCGAGCTATGGAAGAGGCCCGGGAAGCTGATGTCCGTCGTGAGGCCGCAGAGAGGCGCCTCCTAGAGGTTCAGGTCTTAAACGCCGACTTGGAGGAACACGCTGAGGTTCGTAGGGCCACCCTGGCGTCGATGCGGGGGATGCCCCTTGATGAGGCAGAGGTCTTGAGGCGCGAGGAGGCGTTGATGTTGGAGGCCTCGGAGCGCAGCCTGGAGCTTCAGTGCCTGGAGACGAGAGAGCGCCACATGACCCTGGCTGAGGACGCTGTCTCTGCTCGCGAGTCCAGGGTCCAGGAGGAAATCAACCGGAGGGTGGCGAAGGCCTACGCGGACCTCGCCGAGGGGTATAACTTGAAGTTGGAGTTCCAGCGGGCGGAGGCTAATGGGAGGATCGCCGCCCTCAGGACGAGGCTGAGGGAGGCAGAGCTGCGCGAGGTGGCTGCTGCGACTGCCCAGTCTTCCGCCCAGGCCGAACTGGCCTCCGCATTGTCAGAGCTAGCCTTGCTTCGAAGACAGGTTGATGAGGCCAATGTCCTTTCATGACAGCGCGAGGATGACGACGACCACCGACTCGTGTTGCAGCATGAGCATGGCCCCATGCTCCGGACCCTTCGGTCAAGGGCGAACCGGGCGCTGGGGACCATATGCGAGGAGAAGGCCCCCGACCCCCACATGGAGGACTACGTCGGCCACCTTGTTTTCGTCACCGAGATCGTGAGGCGCCTGGAGAACCGAGTCGTGAGGGCCCGCCATCTCGACGAGTAGAAAAGCCGCGGCCTCCTGGGTCGTGCGTTCTCGCAGGTCTTCAGCCACCTCCAGAACATTGATCCTGATTTTGAATTTGATGCAGCCATCTCCCCCGTGCCCGGAGCTGTCCGAGACAACTTGGCGCACTGGGTGGATGACCACGTGGATGCCCTTGTCCAAGCCTTCGCCACCGATGATGATGATGTCGTGGTCTTGGGGGATGAAGGGGGCGCAGTTGAAGATGTCGGAGATGTGTCCAGTGATAGCATTGGTGGCGCATACGAGGGTGGAGGAGGACGGAGCCGCCCATCGCCGCATTCCTTCTCTTTTGTCATCTGCTTCTTCTAGTTATGTTGGAGAGAAGAGCCTGGGGCCAGCCCCCAGGCCCTTGGTTGGAGCTAATGTTGCCACACGCTCCTATTAAATCCTTGCTATTGAAAATCTCTTGGTTCCTTCAAAGCTTAGCCAAGAGGCGGTGCTGGAGATCGTTGGTAATCCCAGCACTGCCCCTGCTGGAAGCCTTGGGGATGGTGTCAATGAGAGGCCGCCTTCCTACACGCCAAGGTGTGGAGAGGCGCGCCTCGAGCCCCCTGGCCATCTTGGCCACTCATCGTCTCCCCGAGGAAGGCGTCGGGCTAGAGCTTCGGTCTTCCCCCGAAACGATGTTGATGAAGAAGAAGCCAGAGGAGAAGAAGAAGACGAGATGCAGGCCGTCCAGTAGGAGAATTACTGCATCGACGTGTTTGTGTCGTACTGGCAACATGCTGCCCGCCCGCCTGGCAATTCCCCCCTTTTCCTGGCACCGTCATCACCGTTTCTTCCGGCTGTCGGGAAAGGGCTTATCCCCCTGGTGCTACCACTTCCCTTTGTAGTCTTCTGGCTGGGCCACGACGTCTTCCTCTGTTGTGCCTATGCTGGAGATCCCCACCTAGTCCTGGTGGCGGTGACCAGGGGGTCGTCGAGGTGCTCCGCACGACTTTCTGCTTTGTAGCCTTGCCACTCCAGATCTTGTCAAGCTGCACTTGTTAGTTCCTGATTGGGATCGGGGTGGCGTTGTGCTTGCGTGTCGCCCATCTCCTTCTCATCCCACCGCACTACCTGGGGTAAGAGGGACAGCGAGCGGAGTTTACGAAGCACTTATCTTTTTTCAATCTTAAATCTGTAGGTACTTGCCAAATTTTAATTAGAATAATTTAACACTCGAGTCCATGCTTGTGTTCTGTAATGCTTGTACTTGTATCAACATATTAATGAAAAATATGAACCTTGTCGGGAACCCGTGCATGTGTATGTCCATGCAGAGGTGAGATGCCTCTTTAATGTAAATAAACAAGTTTTCCCGGCAAGCTACCCCGCCGACACCCTTTTTGTTTGTTGAAGAATCATATCTGTCGAGGAGAAGACAAAGAGGCCAACCCCCTGCCTACTTCTTTTCACCAAGGGCCACTACAGCCATCCCGTCCGTAGCAACGTCCGAGTCTGGGATGAGAGCACCCAAAGCCTCAAGAGAGTGGCGAGGTTTTCTTAGGCACAAGTTATAGCTTACAAAACACTAGAGGACAGGAGGTAGAACTTATCTGTTTGGCTTCCCGGGGATCATAGTGCCGGACAATCTTCTCAACTCCTTGTCGAAGCCAAGTTCACGGCAGGAACCTGCAGCTTCATGCAGATGAGAATGAATGCAGGATGCAATCCTATCTATATGCATATGCAAATGCTTATGAAGTGGTCTTGGAATGCTCATGCATGCATGCAATCTTGGTCAGGGGCCCCCTGAAGTGCTTCTTTATTTTTCTCTTGCGTGGGGTCATCGCCCCTACTTTGTACAAGGGTTTACCACTGGATTTGCCAACCATGTTCTCCTTCCGGACTACCACTGGATTTGCCAACCACGTCGGATGCAACACTCCTCTGACCAAACCAGCTGCCTCAAATTTCTTGATCTCAATGAACTGCTGCCTCTCCAAGTCCTGCTTCCGAACTTTTTGCTTGATAGGTTGGGCATGTGGGCAGACAACAAGGTGGTGCTCGATTACCTCCCTGGGAACCCTGGGGATAACAGATGGTTGACCGGAAAACACATTGATATTCGCCCGAAGGAAGGCAACGAGTGCGCTTACCTATTTTTCATCGAGGGTGGCGCTGTCGGGACCTTCTTCACCTGGGGTGCAGCGACCGTCGATCTCTTGCTGTTGGAACACTGTGGCACATCGTCAATGGGTGCCATGCACAGGCTCATGTACAAAAGGGCGGCACTCATGGCGGTCCACCCCTCCCACCCACCTCCTTAACCCTAGGCACCCTTAACACTGGCGATCTCCATGTACAACTATGGGTCTAGTCTCCTAATCCGCTCTTTCACTCTGACGTTCTTCCCTGTTTCCATTGGTTGTCATCTTGGTGGCGATGCATGCATCAATCTCCCTTGGGCTGGATTTTTCACCCGGGAGGCCTGTGTCATAGGAAATCAGGCGTTCTTTCTGTAGGTCCGTGCACCCATCAGAAAAGATTTGGTCATTTCATCATGGTGGTTTCGTTTGCCAGAAGTTCTTTTTGTTTGGATGAGGATACTATTGGACTCTCATTGGAAGCCTCCATTGGAGAGTATTGTGCTGCTCTAAAGGTATCTCACCTTTATGATCATGTTTTCTCGTTTCATGTCTCTTGCAAGGAGGTGGTTTTTTTTATTATGCATTAGCGATCCTTTGTTTGTGATCAGTTTAAGTGTTTCTTCCATATCTGGGGTCATGGGGGGCCTAATTGGGAGCAAGAGTTTAAAGACTAGCAATTAGAATGCCAGGAGGAATGGACCCTAGTCAGTCATTCCATGTGTAGTGCTATGTTAGGGCTAGTAGCCATGAAAAACACACCACCCAAATCCTCCCTCAAGTCCAACCTAATATACAAGAAGAAGCTTAGGTTCGCCAGTTTTATTAACTATGAGGCATGCAAAGGATATATCTATCCAGCTTCTTCTCAAGAATGCTTAACAGTTAGTGAGGCGGGCTATTCTCTCCACTTTGATGAGGAACCTTCATCGCCGGAGTTGCATACTCCCTCGCCACCACTGGTGATCCGTTTTGGGTCTTTGCCACCGTCCCTGGAAGTTGCGCTCTCGGTTGGTGGAAGCTCCAAATCTCCTGGGATTTTCAAAACTATTTTTGGGCCAAAATTCTCGGGCACAAAGGTTTCTCCAATTTTTTTAGATGATGTCAGACCATTGTGATCTACAGACCCGGGCACTGATCGTGTCAATGTCCGAATCAACGTGTCAGATGATAATTCTGAGGATAGTACCTCCCTGCCCGTTGATATTCCTTGTCTGCTGGATATTGCACGTGATTTGCAAAGTTTTGACGAGATGATTGAAGACCTTGCAGCCCTATTTTGGGACTGCCAAAAGTGTTTGGGTATGGGCCACAAATCAGCCACCAACACTAACAAATTTAGGTGCCGTAATTGTTTTCGGTCTGGTCACATTAAATAAGATTGCATCGGCTAACCGCCTAAGTCGTCCATCTGGGTGCCTAAAGTCCCATCGCCAGGCTTCGTTCCTCTAGCCCGCGCAGAACACCTTGCCTCTGTGCCTTCCAATACAATGCAGAAGTCCAAAAAAACTCAATCTTCTTCTCCTCCTGGATTAAGGGATCTTTAGGTGGACGGATTGTTCGTTATGGGCCAGACTAGTGGGTCATAAAGATTATTGCTGAAGACTATATCCCGTATCCGGATAGGACTCCCATATGTGTAAAATAGCAAGTTTAGAGTCGGGGTGTAATACTTTCCTTCCTGTGCAAGATGATCATGTACAACCCTAGGTCCCTTCGGTGCATATATAAACCGGAGGGTTTAGTCCTTAGAGACAAGAATCATAACAATCACATAGGCTAGAATTTTAGGGTTTAGCCATTACGATCTCGAGGTAGATCAACTCTTGTAACCCATATTCATAGAGATCAATTAAGCAGGAAGTAGGGTAAAAACATCGTGTCCCAGTCTCCCGTTACAATCAATCCTCAGACGCATAGTTCGGGACCCCCTACCCAAGATCTGCCGGTTATGACACCGACATTGGTTCTTTCATTGAGAGTTCCACTGTGTCGTCGACAGAAGGATTAAATGGCTGCTTCATCATCAATGACGGCGCCACCGCTGAGGGAATTTTTCTCCCCGGCCAGCTTTTTGTGTTCGGCGGTTTTATGCTTCGGGCCAACACGAAAGGCCACCTTGAGAAGGTTGACAGCTACACCCCTGGTTATCAGATCAGATTTGGAAGCCTAAACTAGGTTGCTGATGTCCACAGTGATATGATCTTCGACGAATTCACACCCATGGCGGCTGCTCCCAGCCACCGCGATAAACACGACTTAGATCTGTCATCGGACCACGTCCAGGGGACAACACCTGTAGCAGCTCTGGCCTTAGATCCGGAGCAGATTGCTTCTTCGAGGATGGGAAGATCAACCCCTCCACAAAGACCGCAGACTTAGCGGTGCTTGAGCCGCAAATAGACCCAGCCTTAAGCGGGATTCCCCCCGCCGCTGGAGCTCGGGACTCGCCTCCAATTACGAGTTCCGAACTTTCGGGATCTGCGCCCTTTGGGCTCGATCGAGCGGTTTTCACCGAACTCGGCCCCGCAGATGTCCGAACACACGTCCATCACTCGCCCTTAGACGAAGCGATGGACTTACTAAAATGTCTCTCCCTAGCAGAGAACTCCTAGCCGAACTATGCCCAGTTCGAGCCGGGGGCTGAGGACAGGGACTTTTGCTTCCCACCCACCACCCACTTGGTAGCCAGGGTTGAGGATTTAACTGATCTGTTAGATTACGCTAACGAAGACATCGATGGGATGGACCATGATGCCGAAGCCTATCTAAGTGCAAACCCGCCCGCAACCGGGCGATGGACGGCTACTTATACATACGATCCATACATGGTGGATACACCCAACGAGAAGGAAGGCAACCGTGATACCAATCCAGAACATGATAAGCCTTTGGATGAAACTCCCAAACGCCAGTGTCAGAAGCGCCGATCTTGATCCCGTAAAGGAAAAGACAGTAACACCGTCACCAAAGACGATGACGATCCGGAGCAAGCCGATGACCCCGTGGAGCCAGCGGTGGAGCAGGACGGGTAGGAAGATGGTGAACATAGTCCCGAACCGCTGGTCGACCACAGCGATGCCGAAGATAGCAGTTATCAACCTGTCTACAAAGAGGAAGTCAGCCTGGTGGACGACGATTTCATCATCCCAGAAGAACCGCTCAAACAAAAACATTTTCAACAACAGCTCATTGCCACGGCACGAGCCTAAAGAATCAACAGAAGTGGCTTACAGCCGAACAGGATACACTCAATGATAGATGGAATGAAGTGCTAGACGCTGAAGAAAGATACGGTCATGAGCACCAGACAAAGAACTATCCCAAGCGTAAGCTGCTGCCCCAATTCGACGAAGAGGCCCTTGCGCCAATTCTGCCAAAGTATGATCAGTCAAATCAACCGGACCGACCACCCTCTGGACGAGACAAAGCGGCCAGTAACGCCGTACACAAACCCGCACCTCCTCATCATAAAGGAAAGGATACATCGGCTCAGGGCCATAACTACGATCTACGTCAGGACCTGAATACAAAGGCTGGTCGGGCCAGATCAATCTACGGATCAAGGGAACTTGATCACACATGGGATGGCGACTATCAAGCTAAACAGGCCAGTCACAATCTAGTTCGGAACCAACACCGAACACAAACACCGTCTGAATTACGCCACGATATCGCAAAATACATGGGTGCCGCACACCCTCTGTGCTTCACTAATGAGGTGATGGATCAGGAATTTACAGAACGGAATAAACCCGTAAACATCGAGGCATATGATGGAACGACGGACCCTGCTGTATGGACAGAAGTCTTTATTCTCCACAACCACATGGCTCGTGGAGATGAACTGCACGCCATCAAATATTTACCTCTCAAGCTGAAAGGGCCAGCACGGCACTGGTTAAACATCCTCCTAGAGAACTCCATAGGAAGCTGGGATGAACTTGAGGATGCTTTTGATCTAAGTCATATAATCCAGCAAACTGGGGAGTCAGCCCGCAAGCTTTGGATTAGGTTCTTAACTAAAAAGAACCAAATAGTTGACTGCCCAGACGCCAAGGCCTTAGCGGCATTCAAACACAGTGTCCGGGATGAGTGGCTGGCTAGACACCTCAGTCAAGAAAAGCCGAGCACAATGGCAGCCCTAACCACACTCATGACCCGCTTTTGCGCGGGCGAGGACAGCTGATACGTCTATTTTGCATCATGTTTTCTTGCTGTTATTTATGTTGTTATTTTGCATAAAATGCTTTTTGGAGTAATTCTAATGCCTTTTCTCTCATAATTTGCAAGGCATAGACCAAGAGGGAGAATTCCGACAGCTGGAAATGTGGACCTGAAAAAGCCACGTCAAGCCACCTGTTCTGCACAACTCCAAACAAGCTGAAACTTCACAGAGAGTTTTTATGGATTATTTAAGAAATACTGGAGCTAATAACCACCATAGGGGGCCCACCTGGTGGGCACAACCCACCTGGGCGCGCCAGGGACCCCAGGTGCACCCTGGTGGGTTGTGCTTACCCAGGCCCATCTCCGGTGGCCGTCTTCTAGTATATAAGCCCTTCTGACCTAGAAAAAATAAGGAGAAGACTTTGGGAACGAAACGCTACCGTCTCGAGGCGGAACTTGGGCAGGAGCACTTTTGCCCTCCGGCGGAGCGATTCCGCTGGGGGAATTTCCCTCCCGGAGGGGGAAATAATCGTCATCATCATCACCACAACTCTCCTTTATTGGGGAGGGCTATCTTCGTCAACATCTTCAGCAGCACCATCTCATCTCAAACTCTAGTTCATCTCTTGTGATCAATCTAGTTACTAGAACTATAGATTATTGCTTGTGGGTGACTAGTATTGTTGATTACATCTTGTAGTTGATTACTATATAGTTTATTTGGTGGAAGATCGTATATTCAGATCCATTATGCTATATAATACCCCTCTGATCTTGAGCATATTCATCACTTGTGAGTAGTTACCTTTGTTCTTGAGGTCACGGGAGAAATCATGTTGCCAGTAATCATGTGAATTTGATATGTGTTCGATATTTTTATAGTATGTATGTTGTGATTCCCTTAGTGTTGTCATGTGAACGTCGACTACATGACACTTCACCATATTTTGGCCTAAGGGAATGCATTGTGGAGTAGTAATTAGATGGTGGGTTGCGAGAGTGATAGAAGATTAAACCTGAGTTTATGCATTATTCCGCAAGGGGGCTATTGAATCCAAAAGTTTATTCCCATGGTTAGAATTTCTTCTTAATACTTTTCTTGTAGTTGCGGATGCTTGTGGGAGGGTTAATCATAAGTAGGAGGTTTGTTCAAGTAAGAACAACACCTAAGCACCGATCCAGCCACATATCAAATTGTCAAAGTAGCTAACATGAATTAAACCAACATGATGACAATGACTAGATGAAATTCCCATGTACCCTCAACAACGCTTTACTTATTATAAGAGACCGTTTTGGCCTGTCCTTTGCCTCAAAAGTATTGGGATATCTTGCTGCAGACTTGCTACTATTATCGTTACTTGCTCATTACAAAATTATCTTGCTATCAAACTACTCTGCTACTTACATTTTCAGCACTTGCAGACATTACCTTACCGAGAAACACTTGTCATTTCCTTCTACTCCTCGTTGGGTTCGACGCTCTTACTTATCGAAAAGAGCTACAATTGATCCCCTATACTTGTGGGTCATCAAGGCAATTTTCTAGCGCCGTTGCCGGGGAGTGAAGCGCTTCTGGTAAGTTGAAATTGGTAAGGAAACATTCATATTGTGAGCTGAAATTTATTGTCACTAGTTACTATGGAGAACAATCATTTGAGGGGTTTGTTCGGGGTATCTTCACCTCGACCGAAACCACAATTAGCTACCCCTCAACCTGTTGCACCTACTGTAAATATGAATATGAAATCCCTTCGGGTATGATAGAACAACTGCTAGCTATTCCTTATGCAGGAGATGGAACCGAACATCCTGTTATGCACTTGATATATGTGGAACAAATTTCTGGATTGTTTAAGCTTGCAGGTCTACCCAGAGATCAAGTTATGAAGAAGGTTTTTCCTTTATCTTTGAAGGAAAAAGCATTAGCATGGTATAGGCTCTGCGAT
This sequence comes from Secale cereale, assembly GCA_902687465.1. Taxonomy (NCBI): domain Eukaryota; kingdom Viridiplantae; phylum Streptophyta; class Magnoliopsida; order Poales; family Poaceae; genus Secale; species Secale cereale. The sequence continues at coordinate 334,016,967 of LR738711.1, read as the reverse complement.
GATATAGGATCTTGGAACTGGAACCGATTAAAAATGGAGTTTCACCAAAAACTTTATCGTATGCATCTAGTCCATCGTGATCGGAATTATATATATAATTTTTGGCCTCGTGAAGGAAAAAGTATCGCTCAAGCTTGGGGGAGGCTTAAGTCAATGTCATATTCATGCCACAATCATGAGCTCTCAAGAGAAATTATTATTCAGAATTTTTATGCTCGGCTTTTGCATACTGATCGATCCATGCTTGATACTTCTAGTGCTGGTTTCTTTAAGAAGAAAACTATTGAGTTCCGGTGTGATCTTTTAGAAAGAATTAAACACAACTCTGAAGATTGGGAACTCGACAAAGGTAAAGAGTCAGGTATTATGCTTATGTATGATTGTGTTAAATTGTTTATGTATACCGATGCCTTTTCAAAGTTTAACTCTGAGATAGTAGCCTCCTTTTGTGAATCATTTGTTGCTCATGTTGATCTCCCTAAAGAGAAGTGGTTCAAATATCACCCACCTATTAAAGAAGAAATTAAAGAACCGGTACCAGTTAAAGAAGACACTGTACTTTATAATGTTGATCCAGTTGTTCCTACTACTTACATTGAAAAACCACCTTTCCCTCTTAGGATAAAGGAACATGCTAAAGTTTCAACTGTGGTTAACAAAAGTTATATTAGAATACCGAAGCCAGATGAAAAAATTAAAGTAGAATCTAATGTTGCTATGATTAAACATCTCCTGGAAGAAAATGTAGATGGACATGTTATTTTATTTAATGAAGAAGCTGATAGAATTGCCAAACCTGGTAAAAAAGATAAACATAGACCTATCGTCGGCATGCCCATTGTCTCGGTCAAAATAGAAGATCATTGCTATCATGGTTTATGTGACATAGGTGCTAGTGTGAGTGCTATTCCCTACTCTTTATACCAAGAAATTATGAATGACATAGCACCTACAGAAATAGAAGACATTAACGTCACTATTAAACTGGCTAATAAAGACACTATATCACCAATTGGGATTGTTAGAGATGTTGAAGTCTTTTGTGGGAAAATAAAATACCCTACTAATTTTCTTGTTCTTAGTTCCCCACAAGATGACTTCTATCCCATTATGTTTGGTAGACCCTTCTTGTACAACGTTAATGCTAAAATAGATTGTTAGAAACAAACTGTCGGCGTTAGTTTTGGTGATGAGTCTCATGAATTTATATTCTCCAAGTTTAATAGAAAGCTTCATGAAAAAGAATTACCTAGTAAAGATGAAATTGTTGATCTTCCTTCTATTACTGTACCTCCTACCAACCCTTTAGAACAATATTTGCTAGACCATGAAAATGATTTGCATATACAACAACAACAACAACAAAGCCTTTAATCCCAAACAAGTTGGGGTAGGCTAGAGGTGAAACCCATAAGATCTCGTGACCTACTCATGGCTCTGGCACATGGATAGCAAGTTTCCACGCACCCCTGTCCGTAGCTAGTTCTCTGGTGATACACCAATCCTTCTGGTCTCTCTTAACGGACTCCTCCCATGTAAAATTCGGTCTACCCCGACCTCTCTTGACATTCTCCACACGCTTTAGCCGTCCGCTATGCACTGGGGCTTCTGGAGGCACGCGCTGAATATGCCCAAACCATCTCAGACGATGTTGGACAACTTCTCTTCAATAGGTGCTACCCCAACTCTATCTCGTATATCATCATTCCAGACTCGATCCTTCCTCGTGTGGACACACATCCATCTCAACATACGCATCTCCACCAAGCCTAACTGTTGAACATGTCGCCTTTTAGTCGGCCAACACTCGGCGCCATACAGCATTGCGGGTCGAACCGCCGTCCTGTAGAACTTGCCTTTTAGCTTTCGTGGCTCTCTCTTGTCATAGAGAATGCAAGAAGCTTGGTGCCACTTCATCCATCCGGCTTTGATTCGATGGTTCACATCTTCATCAATACTCGCATCCTGATGCATCATTGACCCCGAATATCGAAAGGTGCTCTTCTGAGGCACCACCTGTCCATCAAGGCTAACCTCCTCCTCCTCACACCTAGTAGTAGTGAAACCGCACATCATGTACTCAGTTTTAGTTCTACTAAGCTTATACCCTTTCGATTCCAAGGTTTGTCTCCATAACTCTAACTTCCTATTTACCTTCGTCCGACTATCGTCAACTAGCACCACATCGTTCGCAAAGAGCATACACCATGGGATATCTCCTTGTATATCCCTTGTGACCTCATCCATCACCAAGGCAAAAAGATAAGGGCACAAAGCTGACCCTTGATGCAGTCCTATCTTAATCGGGAAGTCATCAGTGTCGACATCACTTGTTCGAACACTTGTCACAACATTATTGTACATGTCCTTGATGAGGGTAATGTACTTTGCTGGGACTTTGTATTTCTCCAAGGCCCACCACATGACATTCCGTGGTATCTTATCATAGGCCTTCTCCAAGTCAATGAACAAGTCCTTATTTTGCTCCCTGTATCTCTCCATAAGTGAAATAGATGATATTTTTTTTGAGCAACGTCCTCTACTTAAACACAATCTACATATTGAAACTTTAGGAGGTCCTCCTGCACCTAAAGGTGATCCTGTGTTTGAATTAAAACAATTGCCTCACACTTTGAAATATGCTTATCTTGATGAAAAGAAGATATATCCTATTATTATTAATGTGAAACTTTCAGAACATGAAGAAAAAAGATTATTGGAAGTTCTAAGGAAGCATCGTGCTGCTATTGGATATACTCTTGATGACTTAAAGGGCATTAGTCCCACTCTATGTCAGCATAAGATAAATATGGAACCTGATGCTAAACCAGTTGTCGATCATCAACGTCGGTTAAACCCAAAGATGAAAGAAGTAGTAAGAATGGAAATATTAAAACTTCTAGAAGCATGTATAATCTACCCTATAGCTGATAGTAGATGGATAAGTCCCGTTCATTGTGTCCCTAAGAAGGGTGGTATTACCATTGTCCTTTAATGATAAGAATGACACAAAGAATTGTTACAGGCTATAGAATGGTTATTGATTTTAGAAAATTAAATAAATCCACCAGAAAAGATCATTACCCTCGGCCTTTTATTGATCAAATGCTAAAAAGATTATATGTGTGTTTGGATTGTGACCAGAGTGCACCCTACCAAAATTTTGGTCATGACCCAAAGATTGGTCTTTGTTTGGATGGTTGCCAAATTTTTGGCATGCCAATGAACTCTAGCCAACTCTAGTTCATTTCGCTTGCCAATGTTGGCCAAATCATGGGCAGCCAAAACCTCAAGCAAAATTTTGGCTAGCCAATGCTTTGGTGGGGAAACCTTGGGCACAAACCAAACACACCTTATCAATGCATACACACTTTTGCTTCCTTGATGGATACTCTTGTTTTTCACAAATACCCGTTTCTCAACCTGATCAAGAAAACACTACTTTTACTTGTCCCTTTGGCACTTATGCTTATAGACGTGAGCCTTTTGGTTTATGCAATGCACCTGCTACCTTCCAAAGATGTCTGAATTTTATATTCTCTGACTTTTGTGAAAAGATTGTAGAGGCTTTTATGGATGATTTCTCTGTTTGTGGTATGTCATTTGATGATTGTTTAAGCAATCTTTATCGAGTTTTACATAGATGTGAACAAACAAGTATTGTCTTGAATTGGGAGAACTGCCACTTTAGGGTTAATGAAGTAATTGTTTTGGCTCATAAGATTTATGAAAAGGGTATTGAAGTGGACAAAGAGAAGGTTGATGCAATTGAGAAATGCCATGCCCCAAGGATATCAAAGGTATTCGTAGTTTCTTAGGTCATGCTAGTTTCTATAGGAGATTTATCAAAGATTTGTCTAAAATTTCTAGAACTCTCACTAACCTTCTACAAAAGGATTATCCTTTTGTTTTTGATGATGATTGCTTTGAGGCCTTTGAAACACTTAAGAAACCTTTAATCTCTGCACCTATAGTTCAACCACCAGATTGGAACTTACCTTTTGAAGTTATTGTGATGCTAGTGATTATGCTGTTGGTGTTGTTCTAGGGCAATGTCGGTGTACTAAGGTAGGGGTACCCCAGTACTCCAACTTGTGCACGGGCAGTTGCAGCTTCCCGCGGCAAGGTTTACTGCGTGCTCGCCGGAGACCTTCCTGCCCCCTATTAAACCATTCAAAAACAAAGTATACAAGACATAAGACCGAGACCCCGGTAAGAGGAGCTTGCCGGGAAGGCCGTACCAGGCTCAAGACTGTTCCACTAACACAAGACCCTGGCAAGAGGAGCTTATCAGGAAGACTAGAAGACATCGCTTCGGCGCTATGCGCGCCCCGGCAAGGGGCCCGGGGAGCAGCAAGTTCCCGGGCCCGGCAAGATCAAGGCCCCGGCAAGGTACTTGCCGGGAAGGCTGCGCTGTGTGCCCGCGCTCCAGCTCATCGGCCCACGCGTCGCCCTGGGACCTATCCAGGGACGCGTGGCGGATGGCTGTGCAGCCTGGGGTACACGGTGGCACTCCACGGCGATGAATCCGTCGCCGTGGCGGACGGAGACGCTAAGGCGGGAGCTTTTGGGGTCGACGGCGACGGGCATTAAATGCCCTTGTCCCCCACTGTTAGAGTAGGTATAGACCACTGTTCTGTACTGTAGCCCCACTGTTCCCGCACTGTTACAACTACCACCTCTTTTACATTTTTACCCCTTTCTCCTACGTTGACACCTGTCGATGACCCCTTGCACTATAAAAGGAGGCCCATGCACAACGTGGAGGGGGTTCGAAACCTAGATTACTCTCAGGCACGGTGTAGCTGCTTCTTCAAGCTCCCGAGCGCCCAACTTAATACACAACCAAGCAGGAGTAGGGTTTTACGCATCCGTGCGGCCCGAACCTGGGTAAAACTGCCCGCGTGTTTGCTTCGATCTGCTCTTTGTGCTCCCTCCGCCCTCGTACCGCACAGACAAGGGGCTCCGGTCCCATAGGTGTTCGTGGCGGACAGTTTCCCCCGACATCTTTGGCGCGCCAGGTAGGGGGCGTCGAGGTTGTGCGAACCTGATCCGGCGTTCGCGCGGGCGCATTCTTCCTCAACCTCTCCAGCGTCATCAGCAACTTCGTCAGCAACAACTCCATGGCCCCGAAGAAGAAGCCTTCGGAGGTCGGAGGCCCGTCTGCGTCTCACCCGCCGCCACCAGAGCCAACGGTGGGCGGAGGAGACGCCGTCGGAAGGGTGGTCGCCGGCGAGGACACTCACGGTGCCACCAGATCCAAGAACAGGACGGACGACCGGACCTCGGTCTCCGTGGACGCGCCGCGTCCATCACAGCACACGACGACCCCGCAGCGCCATACCACGGGAGGTGGTATCCGCTTGCTGGGGCAAGGCCAAACTGGAGGTTCGCGGGACGCCCCGGACCCCCGTCAGGGCACAAGCAAAGCGAAGGCGCCGGCGCGGGACCCCGCTCCTTCTAACGTCGTTAGAAGTCCGAGCGTATCCCGCTCCTCGCACCGCTCACCCGCGTTCCCCACTACTCCAGCAGAAGCGCTCGCAAGGGCGCAGCTGCTCCTCGATTTTCCTCCGGCGGCCGACAAGGCCGAAGAATGGAGGGCCACCATCCGAAGCCTGATAGACTTCGCCAACAACGACTCTCCGCAGCAGCCGTCGACCTCACGGCCGTGGCAAGCTGAGAAGACGAAGGCTATCGGCGACAAGACTGCTGGGGGTGCGACAAGCGTGCACTCCCCGCCGCAGAAGCAGAAGACGCCGCCCCGCCGGAACAACCCCGACGACGGCTCCACAGCCTCGTCGGACCCGCGGGCCCGTCGGGACCAACGCCAGGTCCTCGACGACCGGCGAGATGAAGACGCTCGAACCACGATCGAGCGCCGCCGAGAAGCTCGGCGACAATCCGACAAGAGAGCTGGGAACACTGTCGACGCGCACGCGCCCGGTGAACCAGGCGACTTGCCGTACGCGGCAGGCTGCCCTGCGTTCACCCGCGAGCTGCGGCGCGTCCAGTGGCCCAGCATGAAGAACTTTAAGCCCGACGTACCGGAGAAGTACGACGGCAAGACGCACCCCTCAGAGTTTCTCAGCGTCTACACTATCGCAGTGCAAGCTGCCGGGGGGCGCGACGAGAAGATCCTAGCCAATTACTTCCCGCTTGTGCTGAAGCCGAACGTCCGTTCGTGGCTCATGCACTTGCCGGAAGGCTCTATCTCTTCTTGGGCCGACCTCTGCCATCAGTTTGTTGGCGCCTTCACCGGCGGCCACAAACCCCATGGCCAGGAGAGCGATCTCCACATCTTGGCCCAGAAGGAAGGCGAACCCCTGCGCAAATATATCCAACGCTTCAGCCGGGTGCAGTACAACATCCCTGACGTTCACCCTGCCGCGGTTATCAGCGCGTTCCACCAGAACGTGCGTAACCGCCGCATGCGTGAGGAAATGGCGATGACCAAGATTAGGGACGTCAGCGAGCTCTACGCTCTTGCTGACAAGTGCGCACGCGCAGAAGAAGGGAGGAAACTCCCCGGGGAGGATGCCGGCGCAGGGGGAAGCGACAGCGACGACGCCGCCCCGGCAAAGAAGAGCCGGCGGCGGAACAACAGGAAGAAAGGCAAGAAGGAAGTGCTTGCCGTCGAGAAGTCCGGCAAGGAGGCCCCCGCCAAGCAAGCGCAGGCTGGCGGCTCCGGCAAGGAGCCTGCCCCTGCGGCGGCGGCCGACAAGCCGGGTAGCTCCGACAAGCAATACTGTAAGATTCACCGCACCAAGGGTCACGATCTTTCCAATTGCAAGCGCGTCGAGTACCTCGTCGAGCAGCAAAAAGCTGAGTACGAGAGGCGTGACAAGGAGAAGGCCCAAGGTGGCGGGGAAGAGCCCAGCAAGAAGCGGCCGTTCAATGGCCGGGGAGGACGCCGCGGCAAGGCTAAGCAGCGGCAGGGGGATCGACCTCCCCGGGGCCGCGACAACGACGAAGACGACGATGAAGACATGGAGGATGATGAGAACAGCGAGCAGGAGTAGGGTTTTACGCATCCGTGCGGCCCGAACCTGGGTAAAACTGCCCGCGTGTTTGCTTCGATCTGCTCTTTGTGCTCCCTCCGCCCTCGTACCGCACAGACAAGGGGCTCCGGTCCCATAGGTGTTCCTGTGCGTCGACGGTGGCGCCTCCCTGCATACCTCCCACCGCCAACTCAAGCAGTGGGTGCGTGAGGTAAACGCAGCGGAGCCGCCCGTGGAGTCGCGCAGGCTCCTCAAATGGTCCAGCACGCCCATCGTTTTTGATCTTGAGGATCACCCTGACCGCACCACCGCGGTCGGGTGCTTGCCGATGCTGGTTTCTCCCACCATCCGCAACCTCAAGGTGACCAAAATGCTGGTTGACGGCGGGGCCGGCCTGAACTTGATCTCCTCTGCTGTGATCAAGAAGCTCCAGATCCAAGATGGCGAGCTCGAAGAGACCGGTTCATTCCAAGGAATCAACCCGGGAAGGAGCAAGCCCAAGGGAAAGATCACTCTGCCGGTGACCTTTGGCGGGGAGCTCAATTTCAGAACTGAGCGCATCACCTTTGACGTCGCTGATATTCCATTGCCCTACAATGGGATACTCGGCCGTCCCGCCCTCGCCAAGTTCATGGCAGCTTCCCACTATGCCTACAACGTGCTGAAGATGCCGGGGCCGATAAGCGTCATCACTGTCCACAGCGACAAGAAGGATGCGCTTATTTGCGCCGACAAGATTTACCGGGATGCGGCAGCTGCGGCCGAGAAGGATACTCTTGCCGCTGAAGCTCCCGGGGGGAAGAAGACGAAGACCAAGTCCGGCAAGTGCTCTGGGACCCACTCCGGCAACCGCACCTCTTCGGAGTGCTGCGCTGCCGTCGAGGACGTTCCATCGAGCTCCACCGGCAAGAGCAAGAAGGGAATGGCTGCTCCTCCGGCAACCAAGAAAGTGTCCGCAAAGGAGGATGGCACTGGTGGTACCTTCACGATCAGTGCCACCCTTGACAGCAAATAGGAAAGCGCGCTCGTCGCCTTCCTGCGGGCGAATGTCGATGTGTTTGCTTGGCAACCGTCTGACATCCCCGGTGTTCCCAGGAAGGTGATTGAGCACAAGCTTGCTGTCTGTCCTCATGCGCGGCCCATCAAGCAGAAAGTGAGGAAGCAAGCCGTGGAGCGCCAAGAGTTCATCAATGAGGAGATCAAGAAACTAGAGGCAGCAGGTCTAGTTAGAGGTGTGATCCATCCGACGTGGTTGGCAAACCCAGTCGTCGTGCGCAAAGCCAACGGGAAGTGGAGACTGTGTATAGACTTCACCGATGTCAATAAAGCATGTCCCAAGGATCCCTTCCCTTTGCCGCGCATTGACCAGATCGTTGACTCCACCGCCGGATGTGAGCTACTCTGTTTTCTTGATGCATACTCAGGCTATCATCAGATTTTCATGGCCAAGGAAGATGAAGAGAAGACTGCGTTTATCACTCCATGTGGCACTTATTGCTTTATCCGCATGCCATTTGGATTGAAGAATGCAGGCTCAACCTTTGCAAGGGTAGTGTACACTGCTTTTGAGCCACAGATCCACAGAAATGTAGAAGCTTACATGGATGACATCGTGGTGAAGAGCAAAAGCAAGGAAACCATGATTCAAGACTTGGAAGAAACGTTTCAGAACCTGCGCAGGATACAGCTCAAGTTGAACCCCGAGAAGTGCGTCTTTGGAGTCCCCTCCGGCAAGCTTCTCGGGTTCTTTGTATCACAGAGGGGGATTGAAGCCAACCCCGACAAGATCAAAGCCATCGAGCAGATAGAGGCCCCGAAGCGCGTCAAGGATGTCAGAAGGCTTGCAGGTTGCGTTGCTGCCCTCAGTAGGTTCATTTCAAAGTCCGCAGAACGCGCCCTACCTTTCTTCAAAATCTTGAAGAAGGCAGGTCCCATGAAGTGGACTCCGGAAGCGGAGGCGGCGTTGCAGGATTTGAAACGGTACCTGTCCTCCACTCCTATACTTGTCGCACCTAGACCACAGGAAAAGTTGTTGCTATACTTAGCGGCAACCGACCAGGTGGTTAGTGCTGCGTTAGTAGCGGAGAGGGAGTCCGACGAGGAGTCAGCATCACCGGCAAGCGAATCTAGCGACAAGCAGGGGGCTGTCCCGACAAGCTCTGACCCCGACAAGGAAAACTCTACGCAAGAACAAGGAGAGGTGCGGAAGAAGATGGTGCATCGCCCGGTGTATTTTGTAAGTTCCCTTCTCCAGGGAGCTAGATCAAGATACTCTGGTGTGCAAAAATTGCTTTTCGGCCTCCTCATGGCCTCGAGGAAGCTGCGCCACTACTTCCAAGCCCATGAGATAACAGTGGTCACTCGCTTTCCGTTGAAGAGGATATTGCACAATCCAGAGGCAACAGGCAGGATCGTCGAGTGGGCACTGGAGCTGTCAAGCTTTGGACTCAAGTTTGAAAGTACTTCAACCATACAGAGCCGAGCCTTGGCGGAATTCATCGCCGAATGGACCCCGACACCAGACGAAGAAATTCAAGAAACAAGCGCACCCGTGCAAGAAGCGACAAGTGAATGGGTAATGTATTTTGACGGTGCCTTCTCGCTGCAAGGCGCCGGTGCCGGCGTGGTACTCATCGCGCCCACCGGAGAGCACCTCAAATATGTTATCCAGATGCACTTTCCCAGGGAGCAAGCGACGAACAACACTGCAGAATATGAAGGCTTGCTTGCCGGCCTCAGGATTGCGGCCGAACTTGGGATCAGAAAGCTGATTGTACGGGGCGATTCTCAGTTGGTGGTCCGACAAGTTAACAAGAGCTATCAGAGCCCTTTGATGGAAGCATACGTCGATGAAGTGAGGAAGCTTGAAGAGCACTTTGAAGGTTTGCAGATGGAGCACGTCCCAAGGGCTCAAAATGAAATTGCAGATGGCCTTTCAAAGTGCGCCGCGATGAAGTTACCTGTGGAACCAGGGACCTTCTTACTCAAGCTGACTCAGCCATCCGTTACACCATCAATTGGGCAGTCCAAGAAGAGAAAGTTGGTCTCCGGCGACTACTTGCCGGCGGATCTTCCTGAACCCGCCGCCAAAGTTCCCAAGATCAACAACAACGCTGAGGAACAGTTTGCTCCTGCAAGTCCTCGGGCTTGTGTAGTCGAAGCAAGTGTTCCCGACAAGCCTCGCCCCGGCGAGCTTGCCGGGGGACCGTCAGCTCCGGCAGGACAAGAGGTCTTTGCCGTAGAAGCTGAGGTTCCCGCAGCGGCCCTCGAGCCTTTAGTCCTTACCGTCGAGCCTCGGGCTCCGGCATGGGCGCAGCAGATCGTCCGTTTTCTGCAAACTGGAGAGCTTCCCGACGACCCTCAAGAGATAGAGAAGATAACCAGGCAGTCAAGCATGTATCAGTTCGTGGATAACGAGCTGTACAGAAGAAGACTCAACGGTGTCAGGTTGAAGTGCATCTCCAGAGAAGATGGACAGAAGCTGTTGGCAGAAATACACGGAGGCATATGCGGCCACCACATTGGCGCAAGGGCGCTTGCCGGGAAAGCTTTCCGGCAAGGGTTCTTTTGGCAAGAAGCCCTCCAAGATGCAACTGCACTAGTAACCAAGTGTGAAGCGTGCCAGTTCCATGCAAAGCAAATTCATCAGCCAGCTCAAGCTCTCCAAACAATCCCTTTGTCATGGCCCTTCTCGGTCTGGGGGCTCGATATCCTCGGCCCTTTCCCTCGAGCTGTCGGGGGCTTTGAGTACTTGTACGTTGCAATCGACAAGTTCACAAAGTGGCCAGAAGTGGAGCCAGTGAGGAAGGTGACAGCACAGTCAGCAGTCAGGTTCTTCAGGTCGATTGTTTGCCGTTTCGGAATCCCTAACAGGATTATCACCGACAACGGTACGCAATTCACTAGTCGCACCTTCATGCAGTACGTCCAAGACCTTGGCGCCAAGGTCTGTTTCGCTTCTGTTGCTCACCCGAGGAGCAACGGCCAAGCGGAGAGGGCAAATGCTGAAGTGTTGCGCGGACTCAAGACAAGGACCTTTGACAGGCTGCGCAAGTGCGGAAGGAATTGGATAGAGGAGCTCCCGGCGGCTCTTTGGTCAATCAGAACGACAACAAGTCGAGCCACCGGGCAGACGCCCTTTGCTCTAGTCTATGGAGCAGAAGCAGTTCTCCCCACGGAACTCGTATACGGATCTCCTCGAGTACTCGCTTATGATGAGCTCGAGCAAGAGCAACTGCGGCAAGATGACGCATTGCTCCTTGAGGAGGGACGTCTCCAGGCTGCTGTACGAGCTGCTCGATACCAGCAAGCTTTGCGCCGCTACCATAGCCGCAAAGTCAAGGCCAGGAGTCTCGAGGAAGGCGACCTTGTTCTTCGGCGTGTTCAGTCCGCCAAGAATTCCAACAAGTTGACGCCGAAGTGGGAAGGCCCTTATCGGGTGAGACAAGTTACGAGGCCCGGCGCTGTCCGCCTCGAGACCGAAGAAGGCTTACCGGTGAGCAACTCCTGGAACATAGAGCATCTTCGCAAGTTTCACCCCTAAGGCGCGGTTGCCGTGATCCGCTCCGGCAACCACCTTTTGTACAAGCTTTGCCGCTGTTGCATGTAACCCTTTGTACAAAGCCGGGCGCAGACCCCGTGCATCAGTAAAGTTTTCGTGTTTCTCGCATCGATTGCCTTTTGCATGCTTCTCTTTGCTATTTGCATGATTCTGTTTGGCATTTGATGCAACACTCAAGTATACGGTAAGCATCAGCATGCCGAAAAGGCCAGATACTTGTTTCCCTCTCTTTTTTCTTTCCTCTTACACAGAAGGAACGTTCCTCGCGCACAAGTTTGCCGGGGGGGAAGGAGTTGGAGGAGGAACCAAGTGCTGTTCAAGAAAGAGAAGCCTTACTGGAAAGCAAGCAACATAAACAAGCAGCATATGAAAGATAAGTTGTTAGAATTTGACCAGTTCAAAATTTAAATTTTGGTTGTCTTCCTTGAACGATCACATTTTGTATGGAAAACCTGTGCGCGGAGGAACCTACCCGTAGCTTGCCGCACCCTTATCTTGTTTTCGAGTTCACTCAACGATTTAAGTGAGCTGCGACAAGTGTCGCGCCCTTGTTTCGTTTCCGAGTACGCTCATCAAGCTAAGTGCGTCGCGGCTAGCTGCGGCAAGGTTGCTTCCCGGCAAGGACCTTGGCCAGCAAGCTGCTCAGAGTCTAGCACTCAGCGCTCGCGGCAAGGGTCCCCTACCGGCAAGCTCCCCGGGAGCGTAGGGTGAAAAACATACAAAGTCAAAGATTGAATCAAGGAAGATAACATTGCACTGATTGATCAAAATAAAGTGAATATCTTACAAAGGATAGTTTGTCGCGATGGACTAATAGGTTCTTGACATAATGTGCAGCAACAAAAAGATAAAGATAAATGGAGCCCTAGTCTACGCGGTCGCCCTCCTTCCTGCCAAGCTTTGCCACCTTGGCGATGATGTGGCCGACCTGCTCCTTCAGGGCCTCCGTGTCTGCATCTGCCGGCAAGCTGCGAAGAACGTTCGTGAGGTTGATTCCCGGGTTGCGGTACACGATCTTCGTCAGCACCCGCTCCAGAGTTCCCGCGCAGAGCCGGCGCGACTCCTCGGCCAGCTGCGCGGGGATGCGGTTCCGGAGACCTGCAAGGGCCGGAGCGACGCCTCTGAAGAAGAGGCTGAGCTTGGCGCTGTGCGGGAGATCTGGATCCGGCGAGTAGATGAGGTGCTCGACCTTCAGCGCCAGCAGCTCTTGATCAATATTGGACGCAGAAGAAACCAGCTCTTCGGTCCACACTTCGATAGTCTGCCGGAAGAGCTCGGATGCCTTGTTGACGCTCTCCACCAAGGTCCGCTCCTTGCGGAGCTCATCCTTCAACTTGGTCTCCTGAGCCCGGGCAGCATCGAGCGATTCCTTCAGGGTGGTGACCTTCAGCTACAGGTCCTCAATGGAGTCCTTGGCGGCCTTCAGCTCGTCACCCCTCTTGGATAAACTCACCTGAAGCTCCGAGTTTGTGTGAGCATCCTTCTCGCGCTCCAAGATGAGCGCGGCAACCTTCTCGGCGCTCACCTTCATCGCTTTCTCCAGTTGTTCGACCTTGGCGGCGAGCTCTTTCTTGGCGTCCTCCGCGGCAACCACGGCGGCTTTCGCCTCCTTCAGCTCCCCGCCAAAGGCGGCCTCGCGAGCGGCAAGGTCTTCTTCATGGGAGTCCAGCTCAACCTTCCGCTGCGCGAGCTCTCCCTCTCGCCGGGACATCTCCACCCCGGCGAGACGCTGCTGTTCATCGGCTTCAGCCTTCTCGAGCACCCACTCTTGGTACTCGCCGGCGAGGCGCTCACGCTCCTCCGCCACCTGGCGGAGGGCAGCCTGATTGGCAGCGCTGAGCTCCGCCGCGCGCTTCTCCATCTCTGCCGCAGCCTTGGCGGCAAGAGCCTCCCGGGAAGCGAGCTTTGCTTGCCTGGCCCGGTAAAGGGCCAGGAGCTGATGAAGCAACCACTCCTCCTCGGGCCCCTCACCTCCACCGGGCGCCTGGACGATCTTCAGGCCTGCGGAGGCGAGGACTTCTCCGTCGAAAGCCTCGCCCTCCGCAGGAGCTCGCGACGAAGACCCCCATGGCATCTGAATGAAGACGCCATTGGGGGCCTCGAGATAGAACCTCTGCTCTTCGCCGGCGGAGGGACCGGTGGCCGGTGCAGCATCAGATGCTCCCGCCGCCTCCGGGTCGGCGGTGCGGCCACCGTCCCCCTCCCCGGCCGCTGCGTCCGCAGCCGGAGCAGTCTCTTGCGCGGCCGGCTCGGCGGCCTCGGTTACCTCCTCGACGACTGGAGCGTCGCCGCCGCCGCCCTGTGCGTCCTCCTCCTCGAGGACAATTACCTCCGTCTCCATGGGCACAGGAGGAGGAAGATCTAGAAAGAAGAAGAAGAAAAGAAACAAAGAAATTCAAGACTCAAGCAAATATCCAAAATAGAGACAAGCCAAGAAGACAAGTCACAAAGATTACCTTGGCGGACGTCCTCAGCGGCGGGCTCCCTCGCCGGGGAGCTCGGCCTCGTCGGAGTAGTCGCCCTCGCCGGGGAACTTGACCTTGGCGGGGTGGCCGCCCTTGCCGGGCTGCTCGTCCTTGGCGGGGTACTCTGCCTTGGTGGAGTACCCGCCCTTGACGGAGCACTCTCCCTTGCCGGAGAGTTCTGCCTTGGCGGGGATGGCGGGGCCTGCGGCCCCTCAGCGGTGGTCTCTGGGCGCTCTTCCCGCTGCGGCTCCTCCTCTGCACAGAACAAGACAAGAAGCGTTAAGACACGAAGATGAAACCAGATCCAAAGGCGTACCCCGACAAGCAAGAAAAAGAGAAAACCCTAGACTTACGCTGGGGGCTGCGTTGCGGGCTGCGCTGGGGGCTGCTCATCGGAGCAGTGCTCGAGTCCAGCAGGCTTGGCTCCGGCACGCCCTCTGTTGCCGCCGCTGCCGAGTCCTCCGCGACCTCGGCCTCGGGCGCCTTGGCCTTCTTCGCTGCGCGATGGGCCAGGGTCCTGAAATCAGAACAGAAAACAGAGTCAGCGTCAGCGGAAAAATCAAGACAGAAATCAAGAAGATGTGAGGTCCCGAATCCTTACTCTTGGTCCTCCTCGTCGTCCTCGCTCAGGGCGGAGAAGTCATACTCCACCGTGGGCGCGTCGGCGCGAGGAACGGAAGATGAAGACTCCCTCGCGCGCTTGGTGTTCACCGGGGCTGGGGGCTGCGAAGACCCAGCCCATGTGGCTGCCGGCGCCCGAGGAGCGGGCGGAGCCGTCGCTCCGCTCCGGGAAGACCCCTGCCGGCTCGCTGCCGGCCTGCGGGGCGCCTCCGTCGTGGTCCGCGCACGGGCCGCCTCCGCTGCGGCTGGTGCGCCGGACGGCCTTGGCGCGGCTTGACTCCCCCGGGGAGCCGCCCGCCGAGGTGGCTGTTGCCGGGGCGCCTGCGCTCTTTCCCCCGTTGCCGCCTTGCGGAGGCGCTTCGGCGGGGACTGCCTCGGGCTTGCCGGGGGCGGGGAGCTCTCCGACGAGGAGAGGTCGTCGGCGTATAACTCCGTGGATCCACCGGAGTCTTCGGCCTCCTCCTCCTCCTCCTCCTCTGCCCCGGCCGGCTCGCTGGGCCCAGCGTCCTGCGCTGCGGCCCCCTTTCCCTTGGCGCCTCTGCCCCTCGCGGCGCCTCTGCTCCCTCCGGCGGTGCCCTCCATTGCCGCGGCCTCCGTCGCGATCCCATGGATCCCGGAGTGCCTCAGTGAGGGGACCCCGGCAAGCGCGTCGGGTGGGAGGTTCAGCAACCTGCGGATCTCCGCCTCTTCCGCCTGGGTGGACGCCTCCTCGGCCTCCGCCTCCTCCGGCGAGAACCCGAAGATTCCTGCCGCCGCGGCTGCGGCGGCCTCCTCAGCCCGAGAAGCAATATAGGCGATTTCTTGCTCGGTGGTGTCCCGCGTGTGCAGCTTGAGGTCCTCCTTGTTACTCGCCACCTCGGCGAGGTTGTCATAGAAGTTGAGGACGTCGATGGGCTTCGGGGCGATCCACGAGCGGTCCAAGCCATGCGAGTCGCACATGGGCATCATGGCAAGGATCCGGTCCCTCGCGGCGTTGTTGCAGAGCGGCACCACTTCCCGGGGAGTCCTGAACCACTCAGGGTGCGTCGGGTCGTACTTGAAGAGTTCCCGTACCATTCCGCGCAGCTCCAGGGTGGTGAAGTTGAAATTGAGCCCGGGGCGCAGCCTCATGATGTCTGCCGGGCCGCCGTACTCCCAGGCCGGCCTCTTCCGGTCTTGGAGAGGGGCGATGCGCCGGCGGAGGAAATCTGCGCCCACCTCGGCAACTGACAGCCGGGCCATCCGAAGACGAAGAATCCGGACGAGGGCGATGTCGAGCTTGACGTCGTCGGAGTCTAGATCACTCCAATCCCTGCCGCGCACGATGGGCGTTGTGCGCGGCGCAGTGAAGGCTTGCGGCTGGTCTTCTACAATCCAGCACCACTCCGCTCGCCATTCCTCCCACTTGCCGCGGAGCTCCCCCGGCAAGTACGCCCCTTTCTTATTAAGACGGAAGACCCAAGAAATTCCTCCGGAGAGGGGGGCATCGGCCTCGGCTCTAGGAGTGAAAAAGTGTCTAAAGAGGGCTACGTTGGGGTGGACTCCTATGAAGTTTTCGCACATATGTGCGAAAACAGCCATGGTGAGAATGGCGTTGGGGATGAAATCAAGCAGATGGAAGCCGTATGTGTTCATGATATCACAGAAGAAGTTCGAAAAAGGAGGACAGAGACCACAATGGAAAAAGGCAGCAAAGAAGTGATACCCGCCGGGATAGCTGTCCTTGGCGGCGGCCGGGTATGCTCGCGTGCGGGGATGCGCATCGGTTCCTTTGGACCAGAACAAGTAGTACTTGTTCCAGAGTTCCTGCACGCCGAGCTTCGGCGGGAAGACGACGTGCCGCTTCCGGTAAGCGATGAGCTTGGCCGCTTGCTCCGATTTCTCCTTCTTGGATTTCTCCGCCTTCGCCTTGTCGGTCTTTGGGGCCATGGCGGACGCGGCGGGAGGAAGGGGACGAAGAGCTCGGCGGCGGCGGAGGTGTGGAGGCGGAGCGCAAGAAGGAATCTTTTGCAGGTGGAAGACGACGTAATGAGAGCGCAAGGAGGGGAACCGCGCCCGCTACCTCTGCTTTTATGGGGGAGTGGGGGGCGTTTCGCCCTTTCCATTAAGAGATCGTGGGCACGTCCCATCCCACGGCGCCGCAATCGACGCGTGCCGTTACCGTGGGGTGCGGCGGATATGGAAGTGGATTCGGCGCGCCGCGGGCCGCGGGTGCCCGTGCACTGTTTTGGGCCTGGCCCAACAGCGCTCGGCACCGTGTGTGGCCCAGGCCCGGGGGCTCCTGTCGGTGTACTAAGGTAGGGGTACCCCAGTACTCCAACTTGTGCACGGGCAGTTGCAGCTTCCCGCGGCAAGGTTTACTGCGTGCTCGCCGGAGACCTTCCTGCCCCCTATTAAACCATTCAAAAACAAAGTATACAAGACATAAGACCGAGACCCCGGTAAGAGGAGCTTGCCGGGAAGGCCGTACCAGGCTCAAGACTGTTCCACTAACACAAGACCCTGGCAAGAGGAGCTTATCAGGAAGACTAGAAGACATCGCTTCGGCGCTATGCGCGCCCCGGCAAGGGGCCCGGGGAGCAGCAAGTTCCCGGGCCCGGCAAGATCAAGGCCCCGGCAAGGTACTTGCCGGGAAGGCTGCGCTGTGTGCCCGCGCTCCAGCTCATCGGCCCACGCGTCGCCCTGGGACCTATCCAGGGACGCGTGGCGGATGGCTGTGCAGCCTGGGGTACACGGTGGCACTCCACGGCGATGAATCCGTCGCCGTGGCGGACGGAGACGCTAAGGCGGGAGCTTTTGGGGTCGACGGCGACGGGCATTAAATGCCCTTGTCCCCCACTGTTAGAGTAGGTATAGACCACTGTTCTGTACTGTAGCTCCACTGTTCCCGCACTGTTACAACTACCACCTCTTTTACATTTTTACCCCTTT
Organism: Secale cereale; assembly: GCA_902687465.1. Classification (NCBI taxonomy): domain Eukaryota; kingdom Viridiplantae; phylum Streptophyta; class Magnoliopsida; order Poales; family Poaceae; genus Secale; species Secale cereale. Next base: position 333,999,412 of record LR738711.1, on the reverse strand, counting down.
CTCCTACGTTGACACCTGTCGATGACCCCTTGCACTATAAAAGGAGGCCCATGCACAACGTGGAGGGGGTTCGAAACCTAGATTACTCTCAGGCACGGTGTAGCTGCTTCTTCAAGCTCCCGAGCGCCCAACTTAATACACAACCAAGCAGGAGTAGGGTTTTACGCATCCGTGCGGCCCGAACCTGGGTAAAACTGCCCGCGTGTTTGCTTCGATCTGCTCTTTGTGCTCCCTCCGCCCTCGTACCGCACAGACAAGGGGCTCCGGTCCCATAGGTGTTCGTGGCGGACAGTTTCCCCCGACAGGCAAAGAGTTGATAACAAACTGAATATTATTCATTATGCTAGTAAAACTCTAGACAGAGCTCAAAATAATTATGCTACCACTAAAAAAGAATTCTTAGTGGTTGTGTTTGCTTATGACAAATTTAGATCTTACATTGTTAATTCAAAAGTAACTATTCACACTAACCATGCTGCTATTAAATATCTTATGGAAAAGAAAGATGCTAAACCTAGACTTCTTCGGTGGGTTCTCTTGTTACAAGAATTTGACTTGCGTATTATTGATAGAAAAGGAGTTGAGAACCCCGTAGCTGATAACTTGTCTAGACTTGAAAATGTGCTTGATGACCCACTACCTATTGATGATAGTTTTCTTGACGAGCAGTTAGCTGCAATAATTGTTACTAATAGTATTCCTTGGTATGCTGACTATGCTAATTACATTGTTGCTAAATATTTACCACCTAGTTTCACTTATCAATAGAAGAAAAAGTTGTTTTATGATTTAAGACATTAGTTTTGGGATGACCCACATCATTTTAAAGGAGTAGATGGTATTATTAGGCGTTCTGTACCTGAGCATGAATAGGGAGAAATCCTTCGTGTAAGAGAAAATTGAGTCTAAAAGTGCTTCTAAAAGTGTGAGATCATTTAGTGTAAGAGAAAATTGAGCGTTGCACGAACTTGTGATGGTGAAGAATAAAAGCGACAGACTGCATAATAGAGGTTGCTATCACAAGGGGCAATGCAACGTGACGTTCTTTGGCACTAAGGGATTGAGCACACAAACAAATAAGCGCATGGCAACCTCTGCTTCCCTCTGCGAAGGGCCTATCTTTTACTTTTATGCAAAGAGTCAAATTTTTCTCTCTATTCCTTTTTATTTTTATCCTTTGGCAAGCATCATGTGGTGAGGAAAGATCTAGGCACATTTGTCCAGTTGAATATGGGTGACAGGAGTTATTATTGTTGACATCACCCATGAGGTGAGTATGTTGGGAGGTGAATCTACAAGCCCCTATATTTCTATGTGTCCGGTTGAAATGTTTTGCTCATGTCTATGCGGTAAGTGTTAGCAATCATAGAAGACTATATGACGGTTGAGTATGTCGACTTTCCTAAAGGCTCCGACACGTGACCCTTCCTGAAAAGATGATGAATTGTAGTAGCAAAGTTTACTGAAAACATAGTTTGTTGGTTTCTAATAGAGTTTATGCTTTATACTTCAGTTGTGTGATGAACTGGTACTTATTCATGAGAAGTCTATGATATAAGTTATATGATAAAAGTCCTACGTTCAATTTTGTTGTTGTTATAATAATCCATGTTCGTATTTTGTTTTTACCGACACCTCTCTCTCAAAGCATGTGGACATGTTTTTCTTTCTCAGTTTTCGCTTGAGGATAAGCGAGGTCTAAGCTTGGGGGAGTAGATACATGCATTTGACATCACGTTTTCTGGCTGTTATTTATGTTGTTATTATGCATAATAATGCTTTTTGGAGTAATTCTAATGCCTTTTCTCTCATAATTTGCAAGGTATACACCAAGAGGGAGAATTCCGGCAGCTAGAAATCTGGACGTGAAAAAGCTACGCCAGGCCACCTATTCTGCGCAACTCCAAACAAGCTGAAACTTCACGGATATTTTTTATGGATTATTTAAGAAATACTAGTGCTGATAACCACCATAGGGGGGCCCATCGGGTGGGCACAACCCACCTGGGTGCGCTAGGGCCCCCACGTGCGCCATGGTGGGTTGTGCTCACCATGGCCCTTCTTCGGTGGCCATATTTTGGTATATAAGACCTTCCGACATAGAAAAAATAAGGATAAGACTTTCGGGATGGAACACCGCCGTCTCGATGCAAAAGTCGGGTAGGAGCACTTTTGCCCTCCGGCGGAGCGGTTCCGTCGGGGGAATTTCCCTCTCGGAGGATGAAAAACCGTCGTCATCATCACCAACAACTCTCCCATCTTGGGGAGCGCTATCTTCATCAACATATTCACCAGCACCATCTCATCTCAAACCCTAGTTCATCTCTTGTGATAAATCTTGTTACCGGAATTATAGATTGTTGCTTGTGGGTGACTAGCAGTGTTGATTACATCTTGTAGTTGATTACTATATGGTTTATTTGGTGGAAGATCATATGTTCATATCCATTATGCTATTTAATACCCCTCTGATCTTGAGCATGCTCATCACTTGTGAGTAGTTACCTTTGTTCTTGATGTCATGGGAGAAATAATGTTGCAAGTACTCATGTGAATTTGATATGTGTTCGATAGTTTTATAGTATGTATGTTGTGATTCCCTTAGTGGTGTCATGTGAACGTCGACTACATGACACTTCACCATATTTGGGCCCTTAGTGGAATGCATTGTCGAGTAGTAATTAGATGGTGGGTGGCAACTAAGAATAACACCTAAGCACCGATCCACCCACATATCGAATTATCAAAGTAGCGAACACGAATTAAACCAACATGATGAAAGTGACTAGATGAAATTCCTGTGTACCCGCAAGAATGCTTTGCTTATTATAATAGACCATTTTGGCCTATCCTTTGCCTCAAAAGGACTGGGCCATCTTTCTACATACTTGCTACTATTATCGTTACTTGCTCGTTAGAAAATTATCTTACTATCAAACTACTCTGCTACATACAATTTCAGCACTTGCAGACATTACCCTACTGAGAAACACTTGTCATTTCCTTCTATGCCTCGTTGGGTTCGACACTCTTACTTATCGAAAATATCTACAATTGATCCCCTATACTTGATCCCCTACAGTTGCAACAGCACCAGTGACCCTGGCACATCTGAAGTCAGGGATGGCAATGGCAAGCCGCGGTGCAATAAAAACAAGTGTCGAAACAATACTAGAAGCACGAACGATACGACAATGAACGCCGGATTTAGTGGATCCATGCCAGGTCAACGGAAGAAGCCATACAAAGGTAACACAGATAGTCCATCTAGCTTGGACAAAATACTAGACAGGCCTTGCCAGATTCATGGCACCCCAAATAAACCTGCAAATCATACCAACCAAAACTGTTGGGTCTTTAAGCAGGCCAGCCGAACAAGAGGGGACAGAAGAAATGTCCACCGAAGGTAAAAACTGTGAACATGATCTACATCACCCATATCCCCAAGAGGGAGCGCAAGCGTGCACTCAGGGACGTCTATGCCGTCGAGCCTGTCGCACCCCAAGTTAAACCCATGGTCGGCTTGTTCGATCACCTTTGATCGTAGGGATCATCCAACTAGTATCTGTCATGGAGGATCGGCGGCCTTAGTGCTCGATCCAATAATCGATAGATAACATCTTACTCGAGTCCTTATGGACGGCGGCAACAGTCTCAATCTGATATACCAAGACATTGTACACAAGATGGGGATAGACCCGTCAAGAATTAAGCCCAACAGCACTGCATTTAAAGGAGTCAAACCCGGTGTAGAGGCCCGCTGCATGGGCTCATTAACATTGGAGGTCGTATTCGGCTCTCTAGTTAACTTTCGAAGCAAAGAGTTAATCTTCGACATAGCTCCTTTCCGAAGCGGCTATCATGCACTACTCAGAAGAACGGCCTTCACCCGCTCTAATGCGGTCCCGCATTATGCCTACTTAAAACTCAAAATGCCTGGACCACGCTGCATTATCGCGGTCAACAGAAACATGGAGCGCTCCCTCCGTATGGAGGAAGACACTGCGGCCCTAGCAGCCGATGTCCAAAGTGGCTTCTTCAAGCCAAGCAGTTCATCGGTCGTCAAGACCACAGACACGGATAAACGTGTCCAGTCAGCACTACAATGCGGTAGCTCAGAGGAACCTGAGCTCGATTAGCAGTTGAGCCTACCGACTGCCCCATAAGGTGGTAGTATATGTACCTCGCGTACACAATTATGCCCTTAAAATACCTTGGGCGGCGCTAGGGCCGCACCGCATACAAATTGTCCACAGGTCGGCTCACCCAATGATTTTGCGGCATAGCTCGTCGTGCTCAAAGAATAGGGGACACAGAGAATTATACTGGTTTGGGCCACCCTGTGGTGTAATACCCTACTCCGGTGTGTGTGGTAGATTCCCTTTGTATGGATGAGGATGAACTAGTACAAGGGATGAACAGCCTGCCTAGGAGAGGTGTCCTTGGGATCGGATGAGCTTGTCATGTGAGGACAATGGAATGGATCCGATCCTAAACAGCTCAAGATGATATGCTCTCTATGGTGGTGGCTAGGTCCTATTTATAGTGGCCTTGGTCCTCTTCCCAAATATCGACGGGAAGGGATCCCACAACGGCCAAATTTGAAGGGGAATATCTAGTACAAGTTATCCTGACAAAAGTACTCTTCGCCTGCCGAAGGCTCTGGTGCTGACGCCGCGCCGGGCTCCATGATGAACTCCGTTCTGCATCCTTGATGGTCTTTGGTCTTGTTGCACCGATATGGAAACCTTTCCCTGATCCCCCGGGACTCTGCTCCTGCGCTTGCCCTCTTAGCACTAAAGAGGAAACTGGCCCATAGCGCGTGCCTGGCCTTGGTCGTCATGGCTCACGTCACATGAACCTCGCGAGGTACGGTGCTCCTTGCATAGATATATCCGCTCCTCGAGAACCATTCTGGAGAGACTGCCCCCCCCCCATGGAGGTCTTGCTGTCACCCTCCTCGCGAGGCTTGGCCCCTCGCGAGGGTCTTGAGTAGCAGTTGATGATGTTGGGCCGCACCAGGCCACTGATGGAGTCACATCACGGGCCGCATGCAGGCAAGTCTGGGTACCCCCGTTCCCAGGATGCCGACAGTAGCCCCGGGCCCAAGGTGTGCAAGGACTTGGCTTTGAGGCGAAGCCAAATGGGCAAGGGCGAAGCGCCATGGGCCCCGAACGCCAGCAGCCTCCGTCGATGCATGGCGACTTGATGGGACGTGGGCGTCTTTGCTTCCCCACGCTGCCTCGGCAACTGCCCGACTTAACAAGACTCTTCTCCATGCACAGAAGAGACATCATTACACGAGATCGTGGGGGCCGACGGTTGGCCTCCTCCAGGCCATAAATGGGGAGAGGGTGAAGCCCCCGTTGCCCATCTCCTTCTTCTTATCACTCGCTCCTCCTTCTTTCTCCTTCCTTCACCGTCTTGTTGCAACCTCCATGTCGCCGATAAGAAGATTCTCTGGTGCTGATAAAGGAAAGACTCCCTATGAGGAGCGGGAAGCACTCCCGCCGAAGAAGAGGTTCAGTCGCCCCCGCGGTGCTAGCGAGAGGCGGGAGGTGGCAAGGCCTTGGTGCGAGTGACCTCCTCCTGGTTACCCGCTTCCCTTGTATGCCCAGGGGCAAGGTGGCCGTGATACGTCGCATCATGCTTTTATGTTGATATTTATTGCACTATGGGCTGTTATTACACGTTATGTCGCAATACTTATGGCTTTTCTCTCTTATTTTACAAGGTTTACATGAAGAGGGAGAATGCCGACAGCTGGAATTCTGGGCTGGAAAAGGAGCAAACATTGGAGACCTATTCTGCACAACTCAAAAAGCCCCGAAACTCCACGAAACACCATTTCGGAAAATATAAAAAATATCTAGCGAAAGAGATACGTCAGGGGGGCCACCACGTGTCCACGAGGGTCGGGGCACGCCCCCTGCCTCATGGGCCACCTGTTGACTCCCCGATGCCCATCTTCTCATATATGAGGTGTTTTGACCTAGAAAAGATCATAAGGAGGCTTTCCGGACAAAGCGTCGCTGTCTCGAGGCGGAACCTTGGCGGAACCAATCTAGGGCTCCGGTGGAGCTGTTCTGCCGGGGATACTTCCCTCCGGGAGTGGGAAATCATCACCGCCGTCATCACCAACAACTCTCCCATCTCGACGAGGGTTATCTTCATCAACATCTTCATCAGCACCATCTCCTCTCAAACCCTAGTTCGTCTCTTGTATCTCATCTTTGTACCAAAACCTCAGATCGGTACCTGTAGGTTGCTAGTCGTGTTGATTACTCCTTGTAGTTGATGCTAGTTGGTTTACTTGGTGAATGATCATATGTTCAGATCCATTATGCATATTAATACCCCTCTGATTATGAACATGAATATGCTTTGTGAGTAGTTACGTTTGTTCCTGATGACATGTGAGAAGTCTTGCTATAAGTAGTCATGTGAATTTGGTATTCGTTGGATATTTTGATGAGATGAATGTTGTCTTTCCTCTAGTGGTGTCATGTGACCGTCGACTTCATGACACTTCACCATTGTTTGGGCCTAGAGGAAGGCATTGGGATGTAATAAGTAGATGATGGGTTGCTAGAGTGACAGAAGCTTAAACCCTAGTTTATGCGTTGCTTCGTAAGGGGCTGATTTGGATCCATATGTTGCATGCTATGGTTAGGTTTACATCAATACTTCTTTTGTAGTTGCGGATGCATGAAATAGAAGTTAATCATAAGTGGGATGCTTATCCAAGTAAGGCAGCACCGGTCCACCCACATACCAAATTATCAAAGTAACGAACGCGAATCATATGAACGTGATGAAAACTAGCTTGACGATAATTCCCATGTGTCCTCGGGAGCGCTTTCCTTCATGTAAGAGTTTGTCTAGGCTTGTCCTTTGCTACAAAAAGGATTGGGCCATCTTGCTGCACCTTATTTACTTTTACAATTTGTCACTTCTTACAAATTACCTTATCACAAAAATATCTGTTACCAATAATTTCAGTGCTTGTAGAAAATACCTTACTGAAAACTGCCTCTCATTTACTTCTGCTCCTTGTTGGGTTCCACACTCTTACTTATCGAAATGACTATGATAGATCCCCTACACTTGTGGGTCATAAAGACTCTTTTCTATCGTCGTTGGCAGGGAGTGAAGCCCCTTTGGTAAGGAAAAATTTATTTAGTGTGCTGAAATTTACTGTCACTTGTTACTATGGCTCATAATCCTTTGAGGGGCTTGTTCGGGGTATCTTAACCCCAACCCGTAGAGCAAATAGTTACTCCTCAACCTACTGAACCTACTGAACATTTTTTCTTTGAAATTCCTTCGGTATGATAGAGAAACTGCTAGCTAATCCCTCTACAGGAGATGGAACACTACATCCCGATTTGTACCTAATCTATGTGGATGAACTTTGTGGCTTATTTAAGCTTGCAGGTATGCCCGAGGATGTTATGAAGAAGAAGGTCCTCCCTTTATCTTTGAAGGGAGATGCATTGATATGGTTTAGGCTATGCGATGATATTGGATCATGGAACTACAATCGATCGAAGTTGGAATTTCATCAGAAGTTCTATCTAATGCATCAGGTAAATCATGATCGTAATTATATATATAATTTTTGGCCTCGCGAAGGAGAAAGTATCGCTCAAGCTTGGGGTAGGCTTAAGTCAATGTTATATTCATGCCCCAATCATGAGCTCTCAAGAGAAATGATAATTCAAAAATTTTATGCTCGGCTTTCTCTCAATAATCGCTCCATGCTCGATACTTCCTGTACTAGTTCTTTTATGATGAAGACTATTGAATTCAAATGGGGTTTATTGGAAAGATTTAATGCAACTTTGAAGATTGGGACCTCGACGAAGGTAAGGAGTCAAGTATAACCCCTATGTTTGATTGTGTTAAATCTTCTATGGATACCGATATATTCCATGAATTTAGCACTAAATATGGACTTGACTTTGAGATAGTAGCTTCTTTCTGTGAATCATTTGCTACTCATGTTGATCTCCCTAAGGAGAAGTGGTTTAAATACCATCCTCCCATTGAAGTAAAAGTAGTTGCACGTGTTAAAGTTGAAGCAAGGACTTATAATGTTTATCCTATTGTTCCTACTTCTTATATTGAGAAACCACCCTTCCCTGTTAGGATAAAGGATCATGCTAAAGCTTCAACTGTGGTTCGTAAGAGTAATACTAGAACACCTACACCCTCTGAGCAAATAGAAGTTGAACCTAGTATCGCTATGGTTAAGGATCTCTTGGTCGATGATATTGATGGGCATGTTATTTACCTCTGTGATGAAGCTGCTAGAATCACCAAACCCAATACTACGAATACACATAAGCCTATTGTAGGCATGCCTATTATTTCTGTTAAAATAGGAGATCATTGCTATCATGGCTTATTTGACATGGCTGCCAACGCTAGTGCAATACCTCATTCCCTATATGAAGAAATCATGCACGATATTGCACCTGCTGAGCTAGAAGGTATTGATGTTACTATTAATTTTGCCAATAGAGACACTATTTCACCTATTGGGATTGTTAGAGATGTTGAAGTCTTGTGTGGGAAGTTAGATACCCCGCTGATTTTCTTGTTCTTGGTTCCCCTCAAGATGATTTCTCTCCCATTATATTTGGTAGACCCTTCTTGAACACTGTTAATGCTAAGATAGACTGTGAAAAGGATATTGTTACTGTTGGATTAGGGGATATGTCTCATGACTTTAACTTTGCTAAATTTCGTAGACAACCCCATGATAAAGAATTGCCTAGTAAGGATGAAATTATTGGACTTGCTTCTATTACTGTACCTCCTAATGATCGTTTAGAACAATATCTGCTAGACCATGAAATTGATATGTATATGAATGAGAGAAGGGAAATAGATGTAATATTCTTTAAACAGGGACCCTTATTGAAAAAAACGTGCCTGTTGAAATTCTAGGGGATCCTCCTCCACCCAAGGGTGATCCTGTGTTTGAACTTAAACCATTACCAGATACTCTGAAGTATATTTATCTCGATGAAAAGAAGATATATCCTGTTATTATTAGTGCTAATCTTTCAGAGCAGGAAGAAGAAAACTTATTGAAAACTCTGAAGAAGCGTTGTGCTGCTAGCGGATATACTCTGGATGATCTTAAGGGCATTAGTCCCACTCTATACCAACACAAGATAAAGTTGGAAGAGGACACAAAACCGAGTATCGATCATTAACGACGGTTAAATCCTAAGATGAAAGAAGTGGTAAGGAAGGAAATACTAAAGCTTCAAGAGGCCTGTATAATTTATCCAGTTGCTGATAGCTAGTGGGTAAGTGCTGTCCATTGTGTCCCTAAGAAGGGAGGTATTACTGTAGTTCCAAATGATAAAGATGAATTGATCCCGCATAGAATTGTTACAGGTTATAGGATGGTAATTGATTTCCGCAAATTAAATAAAGCCACTAAGAAAGATTATTACCCTTTGCATTTTATTAATCAAATGCTAGAAAGGTTATCCAAACATACTAATTTTTGCTTTCTAGATGGCCATTCTGGTTTCTTTCAAATACTTGTGTCAAAAGGGGATCAAGAAAAAAAAACTTCTACTTGTCCCTTTGGTACCTTTGCTTATAGATGTATGCCTTTTGGTTTATGTAATGCACCTGCTACCTTTCAAAGATGCATGAGGGCTATATTCTCTGATTTTTGTGTAAAATTGTTGAGGTTTTCATGGATGACTTTTCCGTTTACAGAACTTCTTTTGATGATTGCTTGAGCAACCTTGATGGAGTTTTGCAGAGATGTGAAAAAACTAATCTTGTCTTGAATTGGGAAAAGTGCCACTTTATGGTAAATGAAGGCATTTTCTTGGGTCATAAAATTTCTGAAAGAGGTATTGAAGTTGATAAAGCTAAAGTTAATGCTATAGAAAAGGTGCCGTGTCCCAAGGACATTAAAGGTATAAGAAGTTTCCTTGGTCATGACGGGTTTTATAGGAGGTTCATTAAGGACTTCTCCCAAATCTCTACGCCCCTGACTAATCTCTTACAAAAAGATGTTCCTTTTGTCTTTGATGATGATTGTGTAGAAACATTTGAAATACTTAATAAAGCATTGATCTCTGCACCTATTGTCCAGCCTCCTGACTGGAATTTACCCTTTGAGATTATGTGCGATGCTAGTGATTGTGCTGTAGGTGCTATTCTAGGACAAAGAGTTGATAAGAAATTGAATGTTCTTTAATATGCTAGTAGGCAGTGCCCAGAGAAATTATGCTACTACTTAAAAGGAGTTTTTAGCAGTCGTATTTGCTTGTGATAAGTTTAGACCTTATATTGTTGATTCTAAAGTAACTATTCACACGATCATGCTGCTATCCAATAACTTATGGAAAAGAAAGATGCTAAACCTAGACTTATTAGATGGGTTCTCCTGCTACAAGAATTTGATTTGCATATTACTGATAGAAAGGGAGCTGAGAACCCCGTTGCAGAAAACTTGTCTAGGCTAGAGAATATCCTTGATGACCCACTAACTATTGATGATAGCTTCCCTGATGAACATTTAGCGGTCATAAATGCTTCTCGTACTGCTCCATGGTATGCTGATTATGCTAATTACATTGTTGCCAAGTTTGTACCACCTAGTTTCACATACCAGCAAAAGAAAAAGTTCTTCTATGATTTGAGACATTACTTCTTGGATGACCCACACCTTTATAAAGAAGGAGTAGATGGTATTATTAGATGTTGTGTACCTGAGCATGAACTAGAACAAATCCTACGCAAGTGTCATTCCGCACCTTATGGAGGACACCATGCTGGAGATAGAACTCCACATAAGGTAGTGCAATGTTGTTTTTATTGGCCTACCCTATTCAAGGATGCCCGTAAGTTTGTCTTATCTTGTGATCAATGTCAGATAATTGGTAATATTAGTAGACGTCAAGAAATGCCTATGAATTTTTCACTTGTTATTGAACCATTTGATGTCTAGGGCTTTGATTATATGGGACCGTTTCCTTCCTCTAATGGGTATACACATATTTTAGTTGTTGTTGATTACATTACTAAGTGGGTAGAAGCTATTCCAACTAGTAGTGCCGATCACAACGCCTCTATTAAGATGCTTAAAAGTTATTTTTCCGAGGTTTGGATTCCATAGATACTTAATGACTGATGGTGGTTCATAAGTGGGATGCTTGTCCAAGTAAGGGCAGCACCCAAGCATCGGTCCACCAACATACCAAATTATCAAAGTAACGAACGCGAATCATATGAACGTGATGAAAACTAGCTTGACGACAATTCCCATGTGTCCTCGGGAGCGCTTTCCGTCATATAAGAGTTTGTCCAGGCTTGTCCTTTTCTACAAAAAGGATTGGGCCATCTTGCTGCACCTTATTTACTTTTACTATTTGTCACTTGTTACCAATTACCTTATCACAAAACTATATGTTACCGATAATTTCAGTGCTTGTAGAAAATACCTTACTGAAAACTGCATATCATTTCCTTCTCCTCTTTGTTGGGTTCGACACTCTTACTTATCGAAAGGACTACGATCTATCCCCTACACTTTTGGGTCATCAGGTCACGCTCCGTGCAGCTTGCGTCATGGTCGAGGTCGTCCTGCTGGGGCGGCCGATTCCCGAACCCACGTCGAGGTCTCCTCGCGCGTGTTCTTGGTGTGGACAGTGATGCTGCCGTCCTCTTCGATCTGGTTCCCGAGGTTCTTTGCTGAGCCGTTGTCGGCGAGGGGGGCTGCCAAGCTGTGGCTGCAGTACTCTGGCTGCCACAGCCAAGCTACGGAGGCGGAGTTTGAAGTCGTCCCACCTGGCAGGTGTCTTCATGACTCAAGGGTGGGGCGAAGTCGCCCGCGTGTGCCGCCCTGATGGAGTCTCCATCATCCACTTTGAGTTCGATGGCGCCTCCACGTTGTTCTTCAAAGTCTTTGACGAGGATGGACACCGCCAGGCGTGCTGCCCTGTTGGGAGCTGTCAAGGAGGCATAGCGACCAGCGCCATGCCTGCCCTTGGTGCCGCCATAGGCTCTCCTAGCAGCAGCGATTGCCCTTGGGAATCCAGCGTCTCTCTCGAGGCTGACGGGTCTCCAGAGACGAGCGACGACAGCTATGCGCCTCCAAGCTCGCGCCACGCCCAGAGCTCATCAGCGGTGCGAGCTCGTCGCCAATGGTGACTTGACCGGGGTTGGAGATGGCCTCTCATGGCCCACTATGGATGATGGCGTCGACGGTGGTAGCCGTAGTTAGGGTCTCCCAAAATCCCTCTCTTTTGCTCCCTGTGAGGAATCAAAGCCAAGCCCATGGGGGTGTGTAAAGAACATGTAACTCTTTTGCTCTGATACTTATTATCGGCTCTAAGAAACCATGTTTGCAAGCGTCGTTCCGGCAGTGTCGCTCCTTTTTACCCCTTCAGTAGCTTAGTGCTCTACGCCGGCAGGTCCCAGTCCCAAGGCAGGCTACATCTATCGCTGGTATGCCAGGTCGCGATGCCATGGTCAAGGCCAGGAGGTGAGCGTCCCGGGGTCTGATAAGAGCTCCTGAGGTGCGATGCTCAAGAGGTCCCCCTTGGCGTGCAAGCAGCTTCCGGAGGCTAAAAAGGGAGGCGACATTGCCGATGCGTGACTACGGAAACCAACTTGTCAAGTGATGGCGGCACACCGATGGGATGTATGAATTATCTTAACGAGTCCGAGGTGATTCCCTGCGCGGTGAGCCTGGCTTGCGTCCCATGCCACGTGGCTAAGATTGCGTGATTTCCTTCCCGCTTGCCTTAAAGTTCTGCGTCAGCAGAGCCCGGCCCCGTGCATACCTCAGCCGCCGCTGGCTCGTCCAGATTGCCAGGATAAGACCAGGGAGTGAGGGGCTATGTGGCTAGTTAGGACCCTGAGACACGATGCTCAGGAGTTTCCTTGACGTACGAACAGACTTGAGCTCTCTAAGCCGGCCTCCCCTTCTCCCGTCCTTCTTGGTGCTCTGCATCCTCGGGTCCTGACCCTCGAGCAAAGCTTAGCTGCTGCTGGTATGCCAGGTCACGATACCATGCTCAAGGCCAGGGGGTGAGGGCTGGAGAGTTAGTAGGAGCCCCTGAGACGCGATGCTCAGAAGCCCCCCTTTAACGCACAAGCGAATTACATGAGAAGGGGAGACAGGCAGGGTCGCCTCCTGCTGTGCTCCTGAGATCCATGCGGGTTAGTCTGATGAAGCAGCACAACTTAGAACCGCACCTACCACTGGGCCACTGCTCGCTTCGCAGGAAGACGAACGCACTGAGGACCTGGTGAGGTGACGTATGCGGGGCAGGCCGCGAGTCAGAGCTCGATCTCTCGGATTAGTCAGCATTGCAGGGACGGACCCGAGCACAAGCGTCGTGCTAACGTGTGTAGCCCCCGTTGCGGGATGAGAATATGTCCATTAGGCAGCGATGGAGGCCAAAAGATGTGGTGAGTGAGCATGTGATGTCCATAAGGTAAATCATAAGGGGAAATGAGCTAACCCAGGTAATGTAAAATACGACACATGCCATAGGGACGGACCCATGCGGCTTGGGGATGATGAAGTCCGAGGGGCGCCCCCAAGAGAGAAAACTACAGATGCAAAGAGGATACACAACGCAGGGGTAAGCCCGTGCGACTTGGAGATGATGCAGCCTGAGGGGCGCCCCAACTGAATAAACTGAAACAAAGTCACCTCGCATCGATGCTGGAGTGGTGCTGATGTAGCTGAGGACGCTTGCTACAAGAGTCACTCCTCAAGAGCCATCTGGCTCCGGGGCCTCGCGAGGCTCCGGAGGTTCTATGAGTTCGCGAAGAACCGAGGCCACTTCCGCCAAGATCTCCTAATGCCTGGCCTCGCGAGCCGCCAGGACTTCCCGCATGCGGCGCTAGTGCAGGGCCGCCTAGTTCGGCAACCCGAAGGGCATGCGAACATAGCTGTGAGGGGGACCCTCGCACCTGCCCACCTGAGATGGCCAGTAGAGCTCCTGAGACGCCATCAGGTTGAGTCTTAGGACGTTGACACATACGCGCAGCCGGTCGCCCGAGTCGGGGACGACAACTGCACTCCTAGGCGCCGGGCGGTGCTCACCCCTCATCGCTCTTGGCACCTGCAAGTCTTCGATGGTCTAGTTGATGAATTCTTGAGCACTTGGTGCTTCTCGCCGTGTGTTCTCCGAAGGGAAGCGTGCGGTGAAGCACACCTCCACATGGTGCCGGAGCGCCTCCCTCGAGACGTTGGCCTGGTTAGAGGCCCTCCAGAGGAGAGCCCCCGAGCGAAGCCTGAGGGGGGCGCCGGGCGCGCCTTCCTATGCGAGGGAGGGAGGCGCCCCGTCCATGGGCGTGGATCCTGAGGCACGGCCGCCAGGTGCTGCATCTTCGTGAGGCTCCAGGGCGAGCAACGGCTTCTTCTTCTTTGGGCTGGCTTCAGGGGGGTAGACAATGTCTTCATTGTCGGGGTTTTCGACTGCCGCAGCCTGGTAAGCGCGCTCGAGGGAGCACACATCATCCTTTTCTTCGCAACCGACGGTGATGATATCCTGGCTCCCTGGCATCTTACAAACGTTGTAGGCATGGTGGGTGATACGTCCATATTGCATCGTGCTTATATGTTGATACTTATTGCATTATGGGCTGTTACTATATGTTTTGTCACAATACTTATGGCTTTTCTCTCTTATTTTACAAGGTTCACATGAAGAGGGAGAATGCCGGCAGCTGGAATTCTGGGATGGAAAAGGAGCAAACTCTGGAAACCTATTCTACACAACTCCAAAAGCCCTCAAATTCAATAGGACATCGTTTCGGAAAATATAAAAAATATCTCGCGAAAGAAACCCACGAGGGGGGCCACCGGCTGTCCAGGAGGGTGGGGGCGCGCCCCCCTGCCTCGTGGGCTAGACGGTAGGCCCCCGGTGCCCATCTTCTCCTATATGATGTGTTTTGACCTGGAAAAAATCATAAGGAGGCTTTCGGGACCAGACGCCGCCGTCTCGAGGCGGAACCGAGGCGAAAACCAATCTAGGGCTCCGGCATAGTTGTTCTGCCGGGGATACTTCCCTCCGGGAGGGGGAAATCATCACCGCTGTCATCACCAACAAGTCTCCCATCTTGGGGAGGGCTATCTTCATCAACATCTTCACCCGGACTATCTCCTCTCAAACCCTAGTTCATCTCTTGTATCCAATCTTTGTACCCAAACCTCAGATTGGTACCTGTGGGTTGCTAGTAGTGTTGATTACTCCTTGTAGTTGATGCTAGTTGGTTTATTTGGTGTAAGATCATATGTTTACATCCATTATGCATATTAATACACCTATGATCATGAAAAATATTATGTCTTGTGAATAGTTACTTTTGTTCCTGAGGACATGAGATATGTCTTGCTATTAGTAGTCTTGTGAATTTGGTCTTCGTTCGATATTTTGATGAGATGTATGTTGTCTCTCCTCTATTGGTGTCATGTGAACGTCAACTACATGACACTTCACCATTAGTTGGGCCTAGAGGAATGCATTGGGAAGTAATAAGTAGATGATGGGTTGCTAGAGTGACAGAAGTTTAAACCCTAGTTTATGCGTTGCTTCGTAAGGGGCTGATATGGATCCATATGTTTCAGGCTATGGTTAGGTTTACCTTAATACTTCTTTTGTAGTTGTGGATGCTTGCATTAGAGGTTAATAATAAGTGGGAGGCTTGTCCAAGTAAGGGCATCACCCAAGCACCGGTCCACCCACATACCAAATTATCAAAGTACCGAATGCGAATCAGATGATCGTGATGAAAACTAGCTTGATGATAATTTCCATGTATCCTCGGGAGCACTTTACTTGATATAAGAGTTTTTCCAGGCTTGTGCTTTGCTACAAAAAGGATTGGGCCACCATGCTGCACCTTATTTACTTTTACCATTTGTCACTTTCTACCAATTACCTTATCACAAAACTATCTGTTACCTATAATTTCAGTGCTTGCAAAAAATACCTTACTGAAAACTGCCTATCATTTCCTTCTGCTCCTCGTTGGGTTCTACACTCTTACTTATCAAAAGGACTATGATAGATCCGCTACACTTGTGGGTAATCAAGACTCTTTTCTGCCTCCTGTGCTGGGGAGTGAAGCGCCTTTGGTAAGTGGAATTTGGTAAGGAAAAATTTATATAGTGTGCTGAAATTTATTGTCACTTGTTATTATGGCTCAAAATCATTTGAGCGGCTTGTTTGGGGTATCTTCACCCCGAGCAGAAGAGCAAAGAGTTGCTCCTCAACCTACTGCACCTATTGAAAATGTTTGCTTTGAAATTCCTTCGGGTATGATAGAGAAACTGCTTGAAAATCGCTTTACAGGAGACGGAACACTGCATCCCGACTTACACCTAATCTATATGGATGAAGTTTGTGGATTATTTAAGCTTGCAGGTATGCTCGAGGATGTTATCAAGAAGAAAGTATTCCCTTTATTTTTGAAGGGAGATGCATTGACATGGTTTAGGCTATGCGATGATATGGGATCATGGAACTATAATCGTCTGAAGTTGGAATTTCATCAGAAGTTCTACCCTATGCACCAGGTTCATCGTGATCGTAATTATATTTATAATTTCTGGCCTCGCGAAGGAGAAAGCATCAATCAAGCTTGGGGGAGGCTTAAGTCAATGTTATATTCATGCCCCAATCATGAGCTCTCAAGAGAAATGATCATTCAAAAATTTTATGCTCGGCTTTCTCATAATAATCGCTCCATGCTCGATACTTCTTGTTCTGGCTCTTATATGATGAAGACTATTGATTTCGAATGGGATTTATTGGAAAGAATTAAATGCAACTTTGAAGATTGGGATCTCGACGAAGGTAAGGAGTTAGGTATGACCCCTAAGTTTGATTGTGTTAAAGCTTTTATGGATACCGATGTTTTCTGTGAGTTTAGCACTAAATATGGACTTGACTCTGAGATAGTAGCTTCTTTGTGTGAATCTTTTGCTACTCACACTACTAGTAAACGGCCTACTAATGGCGCACCTAATTTGGCCATTAA
Organism: Secale cereale; assembly: GCA_902687465.1. NCBI lineage: Eukaryota > Viridiplantae > Streptophyta > Magnoliopsida > Poales > Poaceae > Secale > Secale cereale. The sequence goes on along the minus strand of LR738711.1, from coordinate 333,982,369 downwards.
TGGCGCATTAGTGGTCCACCATTAGTGCCACGCCATTAGTATATTTTACTAATGGCGCACCTCTGGTGCGCCATTAGTATCTGGTATACTAATGGCGCACCGCTGATGTGCCATTAGTATGCACAGTAGTGCACCATTAGTATGCCTCCCAGGGGCCATGTCTACCCAGGTGCTTTGGCGTACTAATGGCGCACTCCAGCAGGATGCGCCATTAGTAATGTCCGCATAGTAATGGCGCACTGTATGGTGATGCGCCATTAGTATCCTTTGGCATACTAATGGCGCACTGTGTTGTGATGCGCCATTAGTATGAATATTAGGTTTTTTTCTGTTTTTTTGCACAGATTACAAAATGTATAATTGCACAGAATATAGACAGCACACATCAACAACAAATTCATCGAATACAATAGAAGATTAGTCTCTGAATACAATTCATCATATTAGTCTCCGAATACAATTCATCATATTAGTCTCCGAATTGAAAAGACCGAACAAAGATAGAACAATATATTACAAGTCTCGAGACCGCGAGTAGCGAGTTTGTCTTCACATTACAAGTCGATATCGATCATCTAAATTACCATCACATAGAAGAGAGTTGCGGTCATCACGATGAGCATCATCACGATGAAACTCGTCTTCATCTGGTTCCTCCAACGCTCCCTCCCCTCTCCCGCTAGATAGCGGGCGTATCTAGATTCTGCCTCGGCCCTAGTGGTGTACCCTTTGTAACTGTTACCGCTGAATCAGTGAACTTGTCTCCGACACTCCTCCCAGTCGTCGTAGACTCCGGGAACCTTACCCTTGTACCCGACATACGACGGCATCGCTATGCACTAGCCAAACGAAACGTTAGTACCAATTCACAGACAATACATAAGCAATATATAAGTATGCAACAAAACGATCGAAAGAGAAAAGCAAGATATTAATAGCATCGATTACATCTAAGTTGAACGACTCTCGAAACCAAAGAGACATACTACAAGTTCATTAAAGTTTAATTACAACGTGAGCCAATCGATGTTTCAGAACTAGACACGGCATCACTGCTTTCGACTCGACTCAAGGGACCGGAGCGTGGATGAAGCCGCCGTCTATCGTGGGAGTCATGAAATCACGGGCGTTGTCAGCCTGCATTTGTAGCATTGTGTCGATGTCACTGTTCGACGGTTGATTTCTGAGGTAGAACTGCCCTGAGGTACGAAGGATATCTTGATGGATGATTTCCGCAAACTCCGACTGGATGCGAAAGAATTCTTGTCTGATGTCCGCGTCCTGGATTGCCGACACGCTCGCGGCCCAATCTTTCAGTCTACTCGGTAGTAGAAGTTGATGATGGTCCCATACGATCGCCCGCATGTGATGGATGGCGTAGTAGGCACCCTTCTGACCGCCAGGCGGCTGCTTGACGCAGCAGAACGTCGTATTGTGGGAGAACACGTGCTTGCCGTACTTACGAATAGGCCTGGTGAAGGTGCCTCCAGATTTGGCGTAGCCGGGGAGAACATCATCAAGAACCTTCTTGACATTTGTGTAGTTTACTTTCGACTGACGGTCCGGGTCGAAATACGTGGCGATGGAATATTTGGGGCTTAGGAGGATGAGCGTGCAATGTGTGTCACTGCAGAAAACACGGAATGTTAAAAGAAGAACGATCGAAATCTAAGAATTCATATGTTATGGGGTGGTTGAGGCGGAGGACTTACTCGGGAAAGTAAGGCACGAGGAAGTTATCGTTATCTCGGTTTGCCAGAATGACGCCTTCGAGGTAAGACCTCGCGACTTGCCGGTCCCCAGCGCTGCCCAAGATCTTGGCATGCATGTAGAAGGGGTCGACTATCACGATGTCCGGGGTCTTGTCGCGAATGATCCGCATCTCCATACTCAGCGAAAATAGCCGAACGAAGGTGTAGTGCAGCGGAAGAAGGTTCAACATAGCGTGGATGTCATCAAACCACAGGACGATCGTACCCCCGATGGAGTTATCCACAAAGCCCATGCCCTCTGGCACCTTGGCCGCGAAAACCGGGTATGCCACATCCTTCCCTCTGAGACGCCGCTTCTCCAAAGAAAGAACACTGTCATGCAGACTCCGCATAGCACCGGTTGCAGCATCGAGCATATTTCTCGGTACCATCGGCCTACCCGCCACATGCACCCTCCTCATTACATCCTCAGGTGAAGGTGGCCCGTCCTGAGCACGGATCGTACTCGGTGCCGGCTGGCTCGCACCCTTGTTAGTTTTTCTTTTGCGTGCCTTCTTCTTCTCCTGAATTGGGACCGAGTTCTGCTTAGAGACCGCCTTCTTGAGTGTGTTGGGGCTGATAATATTTCACACCTCGCCTATCTGAGGCTCGGTGAAGTCGGCAGCTGGAGGCGTCTCCTGAGAGCTGAACGGCAGACGACGCCTGTTGCAACTTGGCTTCTCCCTGGTACCAGCTAGATCGCGCACGTCTTTTGTTGGGTTGGGTTCTTGAGAAGGAGGCCCCATGAAGTCGCCACCGTACCCACCATGATCGGCAAAGTACTGATCGACGTTGGCAAATGTACCGTCGTCGTCATCGTTCTGATCCTGTGCCATATGCATGTTTGGATCCAGTGGCATAGGGATTTCCGGCACCGTTGCGGCGGTCTTGCCATGGGGACGACTTGGCGCCGGCACGACTGGCGGTGTTGTCTTTGTGGTGGTGTCCCCCGCCCCCAAACGAATCTGGCTCTTTGGCCAAAGCAGGGGCCAGCTCAGGCAGGCGCTGATGGTCATCACGTCATCATCGTCGGCCCCGATGGGTCGAATCGGAGGTAACACCTCATCGCAGCCTAGCAGCACCCGAACCAGTTGAACCCTAAACAAGTTGGGTGGCATCTGGGTACCGTGGAACAAGGGGTTGCCCGGTTGAACGATTTTGCCCTTGGCGACATCGACCAACTCGTTGTTCACGAAGTGCAGGAGAGTGCACGGAACATCGGCGGCGCCCTGCGAAAACATGTAGGGCGTCAGGGATGCCCAGTCAAAGGCAAGGAGATGAAGTCCTCAGCCGAGAGAGGCTTAATTAGTTACCGTGATGATGGCGTCGAGCTCGGCTAATGTCGAGGCACCGCCAACGGCGGGCGTGCAGTTGACGGAGGGGCCGCTTGCTGCAGAGGTGCCGGCCGGCGTACACCCGGGTGCATTAAGCTCCCGTGCCGGCGTCGGAGACACCAATGCCACCTCCGTCGGAGACACCAATGGCCCCTCCATCGCGTTCTGCGAGTTGCTGGACGTGAAGCTGGGCATCGGGGGCGGCCCCTGTTGGCCGCCCGCAATCCACTCCTGCAACCCCTCGATCAAGCTAGGCACAATGGCGGTGATCGTCGCTCCGAGCTGTTGTTGCACTTGCTCTTGGACAATCTCCGGAATCCACGCCACCTGTGCCTTGAGTTCTTGAAACTCGCGCGCCTGGCTTTCCGAGCTGGTCTTTTTCTCCTTTCGCCCACCAGCGTTATAGTATGACGACCATTTTGTCGACAAGCCTTTGCTGGCCACACGACCAGCTAACGCCGGCTTATCGAGCTTATCCTTCTTCTTCATTACATTCAACGCCCTATTTAGAGTCGTGTCCCAAGGGTTGCTCTTAATCGACCCCTCGCTACTGCTTTCAATCGCCTGCGGAAGGAATGTGAATCATTTAGAAATTTGGCTTCATTAATTATAATGCAACCATATGGAGCTAATTACGCGGGGGTGTATTCCTTACCAGAACAAGCTCAAGCGCCCTGGTCTTTGGATCCGTGGTAAGCTCCTTTTTTTTCCGGTCCTTCTTGTACCGGGCCCTGACAAAGTTCCTGGTCTGCTTGTCACCGTATTTATCGAAGAGGGGCTGTAGGCCTTGCTCGGCACGGTCCGCCTCCTTCTTGTCCCATATAGGCTCCGCCACTCTGTAACCGCCGGGACCGAGTGTGTGTTCCCCTAAGTTGAGCTCCCGCATTTCTTTCCCCCACTGACTTGATTCGGAGTGTGCGGTGCTCGAGCAATTGATCTTGAAGTCGTTGTAGTCATCTTCGGTGATCGAAGGATTTTTCTCCTTGATCTTCTCATAACTCTCACCTTTCTCGATCATTCTCTTCACATTGGTTTTCTAAGTAGACAGGGCCTTGCTCATCCTCCTGAGGGCAGCATTGTTCACTTTATTCCCTTTGAGGCTTGTGTTTTCGAATTGAGCGGGGAACTTGTATCGTTCGTGCAGCTTCGTGAAGAGGAGGTTGCGCAAATTCCCTCAGTCGGGATGCCTCAGGTTCTCGGTGTTGATCGAGACGGTGCTCCGGAGAATGCACCCGAGCTGAAGCGAGTACCCCTTGACTATTCGTTCGAGTGCCGTTCGATCCCCGTCGGAGTCCACTTCAGTAACTTCCTCCTTGAGGGTGCGGAGCACGGTCGGGCGCCGGTCCTTCCGTTGCCTCTTCGGTTGGCTACCATCTGTGCGTGCGCCGCCATCATAAGTGGTGGCATCCTCGGCGGCACCATCAGTGGTGGCATCCTCGGCGGCACCATTAGTGGGGTCATCCTCGGCGGTACCATCAGTGGTCTCAGGATGGGTGGGGAAGGCGGCGTCCTCATACAAGTGAGGTTGTTCCTCCATCTCCTAGGACAGCTCCCAGAATGCCTTGCCGCCCGAAACGCCGGCCTCATCGTTGCTGGCCATGTTTCTCTCTAAATAGGAACACAGTTTGGTCAAAAAGTTGGTTATTGTCAAGGAACAAGATCATGGTCTCATCATTTAGGGTTTGTCGACACCGAGGCATCCTAAAAGTTAAGCTTTTATAATTGAGGGTTTTTCGACGCCGAGGCACCCTAAAAGCCTAAGCTTTCATCATTTCGGTTTTTATCGACACCGAGGCACCCTAAAAGCCAAGCTTTTATAATTTATGGTTTGTCGACACCGAGGCATCCTAAACGCTAAGCTGGGAAGGAGAATTCTAAGTTGGGCCTAATCACTTGGCTCTATTGCCGCCTATGGTTTAATGCAGGTAGAATAAAGGGGCACTTGATCCTACTTAATTAACTACTAAGATACCCCGGCCCATGCATTAGTCACAAGTACCCTATATGTCCTATTTTTAGCAAAGTCATGCTAAAATTCACGGAAAATTTCAGCATGACCTTTGCTGAAAATAGGACATATGGAGTACCCGAATTTGCCGGAACGGAAGTTAATCGACATTCCAGCAAACTCAAGGGCCTCTCGGGGTACCTGCAAAATCATTATCCCCGCCTAATGAAGTCGCCAATGGGTCATTTCAGAAGATCACAAGTAGCATCATCACAAGTACAACATCATGACAAGTACAGTAGCAACAGCAGTGACTACAGGCATAACAGCAGCATCAACAGTTAAGAAAAAGTTGCAGAAGCTTGTAAAACAATAGTTTGAGGTTCAAATATTTACAACAAGGAACCAAATACATGACCACCATTATTATCATTGTGCTAGTGTGACATACAAGTAGTACTAGTGTACATGAAAAAAAACCTAAAACCTAAAACCTAGTGTGACATACAGTCAGGGCTTGATAGCAAACTGACAACAACTCAAAAATTGATGTTGCTGCCAGTATTAATTAGAAAGCAGCATCAATATGGCATATTTAAGTAACAGTGGCTATCCTTGACCCATAAGGGCAGAGCCTCCAATAAGATGATTTCTTTCCACACAGAAAAATAGAAGTTAACCTAAACGAGTGAGATACGTGAGAGTGGTTGAGCAAGAGAGGATTTATCAAATATGAAGAGTTGGTCATCTTCTTTTGAGAAATACTCCTATGTCAGAACTCGTTTAAAAGGGTGACACGCGAGCCTCTTTTAGCATAGTGTAAGTCAACCCATGGGTCCCATGTTCCAGTAACTCTCCCATCTTTCTTTACCCGTCTTGATTTTGGGTAAAATCAATTGCTTTTCACCCTTTTTTTCAATTTCATGGGACACAATTAGTTTCAAAATTCCTAATCAAAGTGGTGCATTATAAACAAGCAGGAAGCAGGACCACCCAAAAGTTTTCTGGTGGGACTATCCCAATTAGCACCTTCCAAAAGAGCACTAATACTTAAGCAGGAGGCAAATGCCACTAATAAGCAGGAGTCCTCAGACCACACGATGAATCATCTTGCCTAGAGTGTAAAAGGCCGCATGGTGATCTAGATGAATTGGTGGAGATCTAGCTATTAATTTGTGTTCGGCGTTGTTGCTCTATACAGGATAAACTTTATGTGATGAAAATCCAGATAACTGAAATAGTGTCAACAGAAGATGACTGGTGCTATATGGCGTGCAAGGAGTGCTGGAAAAAACTGCACACAGAAAATGATAGCTCAGTGTTCGGCGTTTACAAGCCACCTGTTTGGTAATACATCCATAAGGTCCTAAAAACAAGCATGAGAAACCGATTATAAATTGTGAACACATTGGTGCAGGTACATCATCATGGTACATTTAATGTCTGAACCCAAGGTTATGTATTTTATGTCTGAACTATAGCTACGGTCAATTTGATCTTGATCAAGCAGTGAGACACTTCATGATCACTGCTAGCCGAGGCACTCCAATTTGAACCATAACTTTATGTATATACATATTACCGTTTCCTACATCATCTTCTCTGCATAGTCACTGCTAGCTGAGGCACTTCAATTTTGAAATCAAGGGATCCAGCTAGCGTACTAATCTGAAACATCAGTGTGTGTTCATCATGATGAAAATTCCCTACATAATTACCACTAGCTCTCATATTTGGACTTGCAACCAAGGGATCCGGAACCAATTCCACTGCGTGCTAATCTGAAGCATCAGGACATTCTCTTTCCTACATAATTGTATTCGCTAGCTCATGCGCCTAGTTAACATGCTTAATTCTACTCCCGCAAAAGACAAAACGGAAAAAACATGCTTAATTCTCAGATCAAGGGATCCGAAATTGATAGCTAGATCTCCACCAATTCACCCAGAAAAATTCAGTTCGCTAATCCAGAAACTGCTAGCCTGCTAGTAGCTAGTGAATTTGGGTTCAAGTCGTGGAGACCAACACCACAACTAACCTAATAATAGGCAATTGGATGGAAGAATGCAAGGATTGGTAGGTAGGAGGGGGATACCATGGGGAGTTTGGAGCTTTATACCTTGGTGTTGGCGACGGTGAGGGGCATGTGGTCGGCGAGGATCTGGAGGAGGCGGCCGGAGATGGCCACGCACCTGGGGGAGGCCGGGGCGTCGAGGGCCGGGGCGTCGAGGCCGGGGCGTCAGGGCCGGGGCGTCGGGTGCCGGGGCGTCGGGGGCCGGGGCGTCGGTGGCGCGGGCGGCGGCGGCGTAGCTCCGGGCGTCCGGGGCGTCGGTGGTGCGGGCGTCGAGGGCGTCGGCGGGTGCGGCCGGAGAGAGAGGCGTCGGCAGGTGAGGGAGAGAGAGGCGTCGGGGAGAGGGGGGAGATCTGGCGAGAGGGAGAGAGAGGAGGGTGCGGCCGGCCCCATAAGTATGGGGGGATTACTAATGGCGCACCGCAGCTCTATGCTCCATAAGTATGTAGACTCTAATGGCGCACCACCCCCAGGTGCGCCATTAGTATTGTGTTCTAGTCAGTAGTCCGACAGAAAGGTATATCTCCCACCTAACCCACTACCTAACAGAACCCCCGCACTAGCCCGACTGGCCAGCACTCTTCACACCCACCAGGAGGTCCTGGGTTCGATTCCAAGGCTCCCCAAATTTTTTTTTGCTTTTAAAATGCTGTTTGACACTTATTTGTGTTTAAATATGTTCAAACTTGTTCAAATCATAACAGTAATATTTTTTTTATAAAAAAGTAATAATTTTTTAAAAAATATCATCAAATTTGTTATTTGAAAATATTTATGAATATGAAAAAATATCATCAAATTTATTATTTTGAATATATCATGGGTCGGCGGCGGCGATTGAGTAGGGGAATCGAGGGTGCGGGGGGTCGGCGGCGGCGGCTGGTGGACCGGGGGGTTC
>LR738711.1:333883276-333974100 GCA_902687465.1 Secale cereale | reverse complement strand
GTGCGGGGGGTCGGCGGCAGTGGCCGGTGGACCGTGGGGAGCTCGGCGGCGAGGGGGACCGGATCTGGCGAGGTGGGATAGCGTTCGAGATGGAGGGGCGGTCGAGATCGAGTGTCCATGAAATTTAAAAATATTCATGATAGTTCAAAAAGTGCCCATGAAATACAATCGAGAAATGAAGGGTACGATTTAAATACAATCTATCTTAGCTAGCTATCTGTTCACAATCTTCTTGCCCTTCTTTTTCGCAAATGGAGTTCTTCTGTGGAACGGACGTCCTTTAGGTAGGGTGGTCCTGCTTCTTCTTGTGGTGTAAGCTGCTACTTCATCATCGTCGTCATGTTCGATCCTCGGGTCGCCGTACTTGTCGAAGTCTTGCTCATTGGCTACTCCATCCATTCTGATGATCTTCCTTTTGCCTCTCCTCACGACAACATGACTGGGCTTTGACGGATCGGTAATGAAGAAGCATTGGTCAACTTGGGAAGCCAGTACCCATGGCTCATTTTTCGCGGTGACGTTTGCGCCCGCGGTCTTGGATTTGGCTTCGGCTATAACCATGGTGGTGAAATACCGGTCTTCTTTTAGGACGCTCTTGGCCCATCTGACACGGAACATCGGGACCTTCTCTCCAGCGTAGCTCAGCTCCCAGATCTCCTCGATCCTTCCGTAGTATCTGTCCTTGTCATTACCGGTGTAGGATTCCATCATTACCCCGGAGTTCTGATAACCATCGCTCTTCATGTCCTTGGCCTCGGTGTAGAATGTGTAGCCGTTGATATCGTACGCCACATAGGTCATCAGGTTGTGCTCGGCGCCCTGTGACGAGGCGAATATGAGTTGTTCTTCTGCGGAAGAATCATCATGTAAAGGGTACGACATAAGCTTCTGCTTGAACCAACGCGTGAAACATGAGATGTGCTCTTTGATTATATCTCCGTCCGTCCTCTGTTGTCCTCGGTCATTGTACGTCTTCTCAATAAAGGTTTTGTCCTGAACCACCCAAGGATCGACCACGTTTATGTGTTGTAGCGCGACTAGGTTTGCTCTTTCAAAGTCGGCGAGTCGACCCTCGAAGTCGACATGCATTTCGCGGCGACCCTCACGGTGACCCCATCCAGCGAGCCTGCCGAGGTGCCTGTTGACGGGCAGACCAACGGGGTTCTCGATGCCTAGATAATTCGTGCAGTAGGAGATGCAATCTTCAGTCAGAAAGCCCCTGGCTATGCTTCCCTCTCGACGTGACATGTTGCGAACGTATCCTTTGATGACACCATTCATCCTTTCGAACGACATCATGCTGTGCAGGAACGTCGGCCCGAGTTGGATGATATTGTCCACGATATGGACCAGCAGGTGCACCATAACGTCGAAGAATGCGGGCGGGAAGTACATCTCAAGCTCGCATAGTATCACCACGATCTCTTCCTGTAGCCTTCTGAGTTGCCTCACGCCAACAGATTTCCGAGAGATGACGTCGAAAAAGTTGCATAGGCCAAATAGGGTTTCACGGACGTGCGCGTTCATGATACCACGGATTGCAACTGGAAGTATCTGCGTCATCAGCACGTGACAGTCGTGAGACTTCATCCCGCTGAACTTTAGCTTCGGTATCTGCTTATCTTCCCCGCGTAACCGTAAGGAAGTTGTACTCCTACGAGGCAGGTGAAAAACTGCTCGATCTCCTCCGGACTTAGAGTGAAGCATGCGGGAGGGTAGTCATTTCCGGTCTTCTTGTCCTTTTTGCCTTTGCGACGACTTTCCGTGTCCTGCTTTGCCTCATCATCATCATCATCATCATCATCATGATCATCATATATAGCGTGAAGCTCCTGCCTGATGCCCATTGATTTCAAGTCTGCCCTTGCTTTCGGTCCATCTTTGGTCCTCTCTGGCATGTTGAGCAGGGTACCAAGCAAACTCTCGCACACGTTCTTCGTGATATGCATTACATCAAGGCTGTGAGGCACACGGTGGATCTTCCAGTACGGCAAGTCCCAGAAAACAGACCTCGTTTTCCATACCTTCAGCAGCGGCTCTGGCGCCTTTCGCTTCTTTCTCGGCTCTGGCGCCTTTTGTTTCTTTCCCGGCAGTGGGCAATCTTTCCAATTTTTCAACCGCTCATCTATTTCCTCGCCGCTCCTCGTACGCGGGCGTCCTCGGGGTTCGGTTTCACCATCGAACAGATCCTTGCGTTTCCTCCACAAGTCATCGTCGCGAAGCCACCTTCGATGTCCCATGAACATAGTTTTCGAAGACCCGGGATCTCTATCTAGCTGGCGATACGTTGTGTCATCCATGCACCTGACGCATCCAGAAAATCCGTGGACCACCTACCCCGCGACATATCCGTAACCGAGATAGTTGTGCACCGTCGTGAGCAGCGCGGCTCTCATAGGGAAATATTCTTTCTTTGCGGCGTCCCACGTATTGGCTGGCGTTTTCCACAGCGTGTCTAGCTCCTCTTTCAGCAGCCCCAGATGCAGATTGATGTCGTTCCCTGGTTGTTTCGGTCCTTCAATTACATACTCATGTGAATGTACTTCCTCTTCATGCACAACCAGGGGGGAAGGTTGTACATCCACACAAACACAGGCCAGGTGCTATGTGTGCTTCTCTGGCTGCCAAACGGATTGACTCCATCTGTGCTCGCGCCCAGCACGATGTTCCTTGGATCGTTCCCAAATTCTAGGTCTTCAAAGTTCAACGCTTGCCACTGGCTCGCATCCTTAGGGTGACTCAGCATCTTGTCTTTTTTATCTATCTCCGGATCATTTGCGTCATCTTCTCGCTTCTTCTCCTCCCTATCCGCGTGCCAACGCAGGAGCTTTGCTACCTTAGGGTCCGCGAAATACCGCTGCAGACGAGGAGTGATCGGAAAGTACCACACCACTTTTCGAGGAGCTTTCTTCCTCTTCTTGTATCGAGTGACGCCGCACACCGGACATATGGTAGACTCCGCGTGCTCCTCTCGATAAATGATGCAATTGTTCATGCACACATGGTATTTCACGTGCGGTAAATCCAGAGGACACGTATGAGTTTCTTTGCCTCCTCCAAACTGGTGGGGCACTTGTTCCCCTTGGGAAGACGTTCGTGCCAGAATGACATGTTCTCGACGAAGCATGTGTCGGTCATTTTGTGTTTTACCTTCATCTCCAGAGCCATGAGCGTTACTTTCAAGCGGGTATCCTCGGGCCTGCATCCTTCATACAATGGAGTAACCGCGTGTAACTCAAGTTGATCCATCTTGGCTTTCTCTCGGGCGGCAGCTCTTGCGTTATTGGTCTTCTTGAGAAGCAGCTCTTGAATATGAGGGTCCTGCACCTAGCCCATCGATGATCCAGTGTCGTCTGCTCCGCCGGCATCATCATCTTCATGATCATGCCCGTCGTCTGCTCCGGCATCTTCCTCATCATCATGTCCTGCATCACCGTTGTGATCATCTCCTGGGGATTCTTCGTCTTCTCGCCGGCCGAGCCGCGGTGGTTGTCTTGCTGCCCTTCCTCATTTCTTGCCCGGCCCCCATGGACGACTTCGTAGTCATCTTCATCACCTTGCCACCGATAGCCATCCATGAAACCACGCAAGAGCAGGTGGTCCCGCACCTGCCCGGAATCCGGGTCCGCAATAAGGATCTTCACCTTGCATCTTCGACACGGACATCTTATCTCTGTCTCGTTCTTTTGAAGCATCTCGGCCTTCGTGAACCTCAAAAACCTATTCACGATGCCTTCGGTCATCGTGCGCACCATGGTCGCCTGCCGGGTAGAGCAAAACGATATTTTAGAACCAAGAAAAAATTTGCCATGACTTTCCCTAAAAATAGGACAAAAAAGAATGCTTAATGCCAAAATTCTCACCGAAACGAAAATGAATCAACATTCGAGGAAAATATTGGCAACTATCGCATTTCAAATACCGGTACACCTGCAAACACAAACACATATGCAACACAACAAACATATGCAACACCACGAACATACATAGATCTAGCTAGGCCATAAAAAGTGCATGTGCACATTGTTGTATGGAGAACACCATAAATATAGCTTCCCCCCCTTACTTACCTATCAAAACAAGGTAATTTAACCACTTAATTTGAATGAATATATGGTGGAAATGAGGTGAAAAAGAGGAGAGACCCGAGAGGAGGAGGAGGTGGAGAGAATGAAGTGGGGGAGAAAGTGAGTGTGGGTGCTGTCCAAAATATCTTGTTGCTGCCCACTTACTAATGGCGCACCCACTATAAATGCGCCATTAGTAATCAAGGTTACTAATGGCGCATTTATAGTAGGTGCGCCATTACTAGTTTTGGAAAAAAAAATAACATACTAATGGCGCACTGTCCCACAGTGCGCCATTACTAGTTTTGTAAAAAAATGAATAAAAAATATCATAAAAAAAGAACATTAATGGTGCACTTTACTGCCGGTGCGCCATTACTAGTTACAACTAGTAATGGCGCACTTCGTCTCGATGCGCCATTAGTATGTTTGGACAGGCGCGCTAGTTCAAAAAAAAAACTTTTTGATACTAATGGCGCACGCTGGGCCTGGTGCGCCATTAGTAGTTTGAACTCTAATGGCGTATCTGTTGTTGGTGCGCCATTACTATATACTAATGGCGCACTGCTTGTCTGGTGCGCCATTAGTATCAATTCCATCTATAGCCCTTTTCCTAGTAGTGTCATGTTGATCTCCCCAAGGAGAAGTGGTTTAAATACCATCCCCCTATTGAAGTAAAAGTAGTTGAACCTATTAAAGTTGAAGAAATGACTATCACTTATAATGTTGATACTGTTATTCCTACCGCTTATATTGATAAACCACCTTTCCCTGTTAGGATAAAGGATCATGCTCAAGCTTCAACTGTAGTTCGTAAGAGTAACACTAGAACACCTACACCCTCTGAGCAAATTAAAGTTGAACCTAGTGTTGCTATGGTTAAGGATCTCTTGGTAGAAGATTTACATGGACATGTTATTTACCTCCAAGAAGAATCTGCTAGAATAGCCAAACCCAATGCTAGGAATAAACATAAACCTGTTGTAGGCCTGCCTATTATCTCTGTCAAGATAGGAGATCATTGTTATCATGGTTTATGTGACGTAGGTGCTAGTGCGAGTATTATCCCTTTTGATCTGTACAACGAAATTATTCATGATATTGCACCTGTTGAGTTAGAAGGGATTGATGTTACTATTAAGCTTGCTAATAGAGATACTATTTCACCAGTTGGTATTGTTAGAGATGTTGAAGTCTTGTGTGAAAAGGTCAAATACCCTGCTGATTTCCTTATTCTCAGTTCCCCACAAGATGAATTATGTCCCATTATATTTGGTAGACCCTTCTTGAATACTGTTAATGCCAAGATAGACTGCGTGAAAGATATTGTCACGATTGGATTAGGGGATAGGTCTCATGATTTTAACTTTGCTAAATTCCATAGACAACCCCTTGAAAAGGCATCACCCAGTAAGGATGAAGTTATTGGTCTTTCTTCTATTGTCGTGCCACCTAATGATCCTTTAGAACAATACTTACTAGACCACGAAAATGATATGCATATGAATGAGAGAAAGGAAATAGATGAAATATTCCTTATACAGGGACCCGTATTGAAAAATAACTTGCCTGTTGAAATCCTAGGGGATCCTCCTCCACCCAAGGGTGATCCCGTGTTTGAACTTAATCCTTTGCCTGATAATCTTAAGTACGTTTATCTTGATGAAAAGAAGATATATCCTGTTATTATTAGTACTAACCTTTCAGAGCAGGAAGAAGAAAAAATATTGAAAACTCTAAAGAAGCACCGAGCTGCTATTGGATATACTCTGGATGATCTTAAGGGCATTAGTCCCACTATATGCCAACACAGGATAAAATAGGAAGAAAATGCTAAACCAGTTATTGATCATTAGCGATGGTTAAATCCTAAGATGAAAGACATGGTAAGGAAGGAAATACTAAAGCTCTTAGAAGCATGTATTATCTATCCAGTTGCTGATAACCAGTGGGTAAGTCATGTCCATTGTGTTCCTAAGAAAGGAGGTATGACTGTCATTCCTAATGATAAAGTGAATTGGTCCCGCAAAGAATAGTTATAATTTATAGGATGGTAATTGATTTTCGTAAGTTAAATAAAGCTACTAAGAAAGGTCATTACACCTTGCCATTCATTGATCGAATGCTAGAAAGGTTATCCAAACATACTCATTTCTGCTTTCTAGAAGGTTATTCTAGTTTCTCTCAAATACATGTGTCAAAAGGGGATCAAGAAAAGACCACTTTTACTTGTCCTTTGGGTACCTTTGCTTATAGACGTATGCCTTTTGGTTTATGTAATGCACCTGCTACCTTTCAAAGATGCATGATGGCAATATTCTCTGATTTTTGTGAAAACATTGTTGAGGTTTTTATGGATGATTTCTCTGTTTACGGAACTTCTTTTGATGATTGCTTAAGCCACCTTGATCGAGTTTTTGCATAGATGTGAAGACACTAATCTGGTCTTGAATTGGGAGAAGTGCCACTTTATGGTTAATGAAGGCATTGTCTTGGGAGATAAAATTTCTGAAAGAGGTATCTAAGTTGACAAAGCTAAAGTTGATGCTATTGAAAAGATGCCATGCCCACAGGACATCAAAGGTATACGAAGTTTCCTTGGTCATGCCGCGTTTTATAGGAGGTTCATAAAGGACTTCTCAAAAATCTCCAGGCCTCTGACTAATCTCTTACAAAATGATATTCCTTTTGTGTTTGATGATGATTGTCTAGAAGCATTTGAAATACATAAGAGAACATTGATCTCTGCACCTATTGTCCAGCCTCCTGACTGGAATTTACCCTTTGAGATTATGTGCGACGCTAGTGATTATGCTGTGGGAGTTGTTTTAGGGCAAATAGTTGATAAGAAAATTGAATGTTATCCAGTATGCTAGTAAAACTCTAGATAGTGCCCAAAGAAATTATGGTACCACTTAGAAAGAATGTTTAGCAGTTGTATTTGCTTGTGATAAGTTTAGACCCTATATCGTTGATTCTAAAGTAACTATTCACAGTGATCATGCTGCTATCTAGTACCTTATGGAAAAGAAAGATGCTAAACCTAGACTTATTAGATGGGTTCTCTTGCTGCAAGAATTAGACTTGCATATTATTGATAGAAAAGGAGCTGAGAACCCCGTAGCAGATAACTTGTCTAGGTTAGAAAATATACTTGATGACCCACAACCTATTGATGATAGCTTTCCTGATGAACAACTAGCTGTCATAAATGCTTCTCGTACTGCTCCATGGTATGCTGATTATGCTAATTATAATGTTGCTAAGTTTATACCTCCTAGCTTCACATACCAGCAAAAGAAAAAGTTCTTCTATGATTTGAGACATTACTTCTGGGATGACCCACATCTTTATAAAGAAGGAGTAGATAGTATTGTTAGACGTTGGGTACCTGAGAATGAATAGGAACAAATCCTACGCAAGTGCCACTCCAAAGCCTATGGAGGACACCATGCGGGAGATAGAACTGCACACAAGGTATTGCAATCCGGTTTTTATTGGTCTACACTCTTCAAGGATGCCCGTAAATTGTCTTATCTTGTGATGACTGTCAAAGAATTGGTAATATTAGTAGACGTCAAGAAATGCCTATGAATTATTCACTTGTTATTGAACCATTTGATGTTTGGAGCTTTGATTATATGGGACCTTTTCCTGCCTCTAATGGGTACACACATATTTTAGTTGGTGTTGATTACGTTACTAAGTGGGTAGAAGCTATTCCAACTAGTAGTGCTGATCATAACACCTCTATTAAGATGTTTAAGGAAGTTATTTTTCCGAGGTTTGGAGTCCCTAGATATCAAATGACTGATGGTGGTTCACACTTTATTCATGGTGCTTTCCGTAAGATGCTTGCAAAGTATGATGTCGACCATAGAATTGCATACCCCTATCACCCACAGACTAGTGGTCAAGTTGAACTAAGTAATAGGAAGTTGAAACTACTCTTGCAAAAGACAGTTAATAGGTCTAGGAAGAATTGGTCCAAGAAACTTGATGATGCATTATGGGCCTATAGAACTGCATACAAAAATCCTATGGGTATGTCTCCATATAAGATGGTATATGGAAAATCTGGTCACTTACCTCTTGAGCTAGAACATAAGGCATATTGGGCTATTAAAGAGCTCAACTATGATTTCAAACTTGCCAAACTATTTAAAGAAAAAGTTAAAAGATGGCATGACAAAAGGATACAAAAACATGAGTTTAACGTACGGGATTATGTCTTGCTATTCAACTCTTGTTTAAGATTTTTTGCAGGAAAACTTATCTCCAAGTGGGAAGAATCTAACATTATCGAGGAGGTCTTTCGCTCCGGTTGCATAAAAATCAACAACTTCAAAGGAACAAATCCGAAGGTGGTGAATGGTCAAAGAATTAAACATTATATCTTAGGTAATCCTATAAATGTTCAAACCAATTGTAGCGACCAGACCTCAAACAATATGATCTCTGTGCATCAGTGTCATCCCTGGGTCAGTAATGCCGACACACATAGTACTAGAAGGATTTATAACAGAGTAGCAATCACACACTTATTACATCGATAGTTCCAACGATGAACTTATTACAATAAAAATGTCTTAAGGCGATCTAACATGATAACAGCGGAAGGCTTGGAAGATAAGTGAGTCCATCAACTCCAACGGCATCACTGAGTATAGAACCACGACCTATAAGGCACCTTACTCGTCGTCTGAAAAGTCTGCAACATGAACATTGCAGCCCGAAAACGGGTCAGCACATGGAATATGCTGTCAAAGTAAAGCTATACTATATGCAATATGGTTGGTGGAAAGCTTTATGGTTAAAGTTTTTGCGTAAAGCCAATTTATCCCTACTGCAAAGGAATAGATTTTAATTAACTATCATGGTAGTTGAAACATCATTGAGAAGATAGACATCCTCTCAACCCCAATTAGTAATCATCATTAAACCCAACAATATTAATTAAAGTAACATGATGAGATTCACATGATATCCAAGTACTAGATACTCAAGACGTTCATAACCGAGGACACGGCTAATCATGATCTGTTTGTACACTCTGCAGAGGTTTGTTTACTTTTCCCCACAAGACTCGATCGCCTCCGTTAAATTTCTCGCACTGCATGATGTTTGAGAAACGGATGACCGAGACACAGTCCTTCAGAAGCACCAACACCTTACAAACGGGTGGACTGTACCAACCTACATCCATTACATCTGCTAGTCCACCACTGTAAGAGTTCGCACAACTTATTCAACTATGCTAGAGCCCATAATAGCTTGTGGCTCCGCACGGAAGTTTCTAGTATGAATAATCTCATGATCCCTTTGAGCCTGGGTGGCGGTCCATAAAAAAAACAGGCAATCACTTGAATACCCAGGTGCCTCAATCCACCCAGATGTGTGTTAAAGTTGCCACCTTAAGTTGAACCATTAATTAACAATCTCACATCTGTCATGGATACACTCACCCAATCCACGTCTACGAGCATAGCATGACCTAACAGCAAACGTAGAAGTAACTCCCAAAGAGTTGAAATGTAATGCAGGTAATAGGTTCTACCTCAATCTACTTCCCAGTCCCACATGTTAAAGATCCTACTCATGCAATGTGTGAGGGTTTGACTAATGCAATGAAAACTGGGTAATTGGAAAGTATGATCAAAGTGTTACTTGCCTTGCTGATGATCCGCAAAACCTTGAGATTCAAAGTAGCAAGCGGCGCACTTCGGGTACTCTATCGCAAACAAACAAGCACACAATAAGTACTTAACTAATGCATTGGTAAAACTCAAATAAGAGATCTAACCAGAAGGTTCAACTTAAGAACTCCGGTTTGTAAAAGAAACGACGAAAGAAAAGCAACGAAAGAGAAACAACTACCGAACCAATCTGGACCTAAGTCCAAATTTAACAGAGGCAAACAATTGAGTGACTAGGTTAAACAGAAAGAGAATTTCGATATGAAACTCCAGGCGCTTGAATCACCTGATTCCGATTAACGAGCGAAAAGATAAACTAAAACGAAGATCGGATCAGAGATCGTGATCAGAAAATAAACTAGAAAAAGAAAACTAATACAGCTTAACGAACGGACGTTCGTCAGCTGAGACTAAATGACGAACTCGTTCGTTAAAATGAACGAACGGGTGAACGCTCTCTAATTAACTAAACCGGAAAAGAAAAAAATCGATCTAGTAAAAAAACCGAACTAGGGTTCTAAAAGAAAAACCGACGGTTTTCTACCGAAAACCGGCCGGCGGGCGGCTACCTCGTCGAACGGCCGGAAGGCGGCGGCATTGGCAACAGCGGGCGGCGGGGCTGCGGTGGTGGTGGTGGTGGGCAGCAGCGGCGGCGGCGTGCAGCGACAGCGGCGGCGGCTTGAGCTGCGGCGATGGCGGCGGTGTTCGGCAGAGGCAGGGGGGCTATATATATAGGGGGGGCTTGGAAGCTTGGGGAAGGGGCAAGAAAAACGGCGGCGGCGACGAGTCCGGTTCGGCCAGGACGAACGGCGCGGGCGGGGAAGGCGGTGCGGGGCGCTGGGCCTGGCTCGGCTGGGCTTCGGCCCAGTCGGGTCGGGTCCTCTCTCACTTTTTTTTCTAATTAACGCCGGCGCTATGAAAATAACTCTAGAAAAAGAAAATAAAATTCTTAAATTGCCAAAACAAATTTTCACCGTCTAAATAGAATATTTAGAACAAGATGAACATTTTCTTGGCACTAAAATGCATTTTTGAAAACATGCAATTTTTCCTAATTCAAATAAAACTCCAAATAAAACTTATTTGATTTTTTTATTAAGTCTTCTGTATTTCTTGGTTTTTGGGAGAGTCATTTTACTCCCTCTCTCGTATTTTTATGATAGAAATACTTGAAGATAAAATAAATAAAATCAAATGATCCTATTTTCAAAAAAATTGAAACCTCAAATATGAAAATATTGAAATCCCCAACTCTCGCCAAGGGTCCTTGAGTTGCTTAGGATTTTCTTGGATCCACCAAAAGCAAGAAAATATGATATGCATGATGATCTAATGTATAACATTCCAAATTGAAAATTTGGGATGTTACAAACCTACCCCCCTTAAGATGAATCTCGCCCTCGAGATTCGGGTTGGCTAGAAAATAGGTGAGGGTGGTCCTTCCGTAGGTCTTCCTCTCGTTCCCAGGTGGCTTCATCCTCGGTGTGGTGACTCTTCATAGGTCAAGTCACGGTCCAACTGAATAGCTTCCAATGGCACAATACCCTTCAGCGGTATCTCGGCCATCTCCGCGTGGCATTTCTTCAACTGGGAAACGTGGAATACATCGTGAACTCCTGACAATCCTTCGGGCAGTTCCAACTTGTAGGCTACTTCTCCCGTACGTTCCATAATCTTATATGGTCCTACAAAATGGGGCGCTAGTTTTCCCTTAACTCCAAATAGCTTAACTCCTCGAAGTGGAGATACTCGAAGGTAAACTCTATCTCCGACTTCGTAAACGATCTCCTTGCATTTTGAATCCGTGTAGCTCTTCTGCCTGGACTGAGCTGTCTTGAGCCTATCGCGAATCAACTTCACCTTCTGCTCTGATTCCTTGATCAAATCTGGCCCGAACAACTTGCGGTCTCCATCTTCGTCCCAAGACAACGGAGTCCTACACCTCCTTCCGTATAATGCTTCGACATGGGCCATCTTCAAACTGGATTGATAACTATTATTGTAAGAAAATTCGGCATACGACAAATTGTCGTCCCAACTAGATCCATAATCTAGTGCACAGGCTCTCAGCATATCCTCCAAAATCTGATTGACTCTTTCAGTCTGTCCATCTGTCTGCGGGTGAAAAGCTGTGCTAAACTCTAGCCTGGTACCCAAAGTTTCGTGTAACTGATTCCAGAACTTTGAGGTAAACTCGGTTCCTCTATCTGATACGATGCTCCTCGGAACTCCATGCAGACATACGATTCTGGTCATGTATATCTTCGCCAACTTTGCACTGGTATAAGTAGTCTTTACGGGGAAGAAATGAGCTACCTTCGTCAATCGATCGACTACTACCCAAATCGAGTCACAGCCAGAACAAGTTCTGGGTAATCCCGTAATAAAATCCATACCTAGCTTATCCCACTTCCATTCGGGTATTGACAATGATTGTAATAATCCTGCTAGCTTCTGATGTTCTGCCTTCACTCTCTGGCATACATCACAAACTGCTACATACTCCGCAATATCTTTCTTCATACCGGTCCACCAGAAAATATCCTTCAAATCCAAATACATCTTTGTATTTCCTGGGTGAATCGAGTATGGTGAATCATGGGCCTCCTGTAGAATCAACTTCCTGGTCCCTGGGTCGTTTGGCACATAAATGCGGTCCTCAAACCATAAGGTGTTGTGCTCATCCTCACGAAATCCTTTAGCCTTTCCTTCATTCATCCTCTCCTTTATAGAGGCAACCTCCTTGTCAGTTTTCTGAGTCTCTCTGATTTTATCCATCAGGGTGGACTGGATCTCTAGTGTTGCTACATAGCCTCTCGGAACTATCTCCAAACATAGTTCTCGTAAGTCCTCTGCTCAACTCCTTGGTTAATTCCTCCGTCCTTAGGGTATTGACATGGCTCTTACGGCTTAGCGCATCGGCTACTACGTTAGCCTTTCCGGGATGATAATGCAATCTCATGTCGTAGTCCTTAATGAGTTCCAGCCATCTCCTTTGCCTGAGATTCAGCTCCTTCTGAGTGAATATATACTTCAAACTCTTGTGATCTGTATATACTTCACAATGGTTTCCGATGAGAAAATGTCTCCAAGTCTTCAATGCATGCACTACGGCTGCTAACTCCAAATCATGAGTGGCATAGTTCAACTCATGAGGTTTCAATTGTCGTGAAGCATACGAAACAACTCTTCCTTCATGCATAAGAACTGCTCCAAGTCCTCGACGTGAAGCGTCGCAGTACACCTCATAGTCCTTATGTTGATCTGGCAGAATCAACACAGGTGATGAGACCAAACGTTTCTTTAATTCCTGGAAATTGGCCTCACATTCTTCGGTCCAATTGAACTTGGTATCCTTTCTTTAGAAACTCCGTCATTGGTTTTGCAATCCTCGAGAAATTCTCAATAAATCTTCGGTAGTATCCTGCATGTCCAAGAAAACCCCGGATCTCTCCAACTGTTGTCGGTGCTTCCCAATTTGTAACAGTGTCCACCTTGGCGGGATGGACTGCTATTCCTTCTCCGGATATAACGTGTCTGAGGAATCCAACTTCCTTCAACCAAAACTCGCATTTGCTAAACTTGGCATACAACTGATGTTCTCTGAGCTTTTCCAATACCAAACGCAAATGTTCTGCATGTTCCTCTTCATCCTTTGAGAAGATCAATATATCATCTATTAACACCACGACGAACTTATCCAAATACTCCATAAACACTTTGTTCATCAGGTTCATAAAGTATGCTGGTGCGTTAGTCAAACCAAAAGACATAACGGTATACTCGTACAATCCATACCTAGTGGTAAAGGCCGTCTTAGGTATGTCCTGCTCTCGAATCTCTAATTGATGGTACCTTGATCGCAGATCTATCTTGGAAAATACCTTAGCTCCTTGCAATCTATCGAACAGATTATTGATCATCGGCAGTGGGTACTTGTTCTTGATCGTTACTTCATTCAATCCTCGGTAATCAACAACCATTATTAACGATCCGTCCTTCTTCTCCACTAGAAGTACTGGCGAACCCCAAGGCGAAGAACTTGGGCGTATGTAACCTTTATCCAGTAACTCCTTAATCTGCTTCTTAATCTCCTCCAAAACCTTTGCGGGCATCCTGTATGGTCTCTTAGAAATTGGCCCTGTGTCTGGCAAAAGCTCAATCAAAAACTCAATATCTCTGTCAGGTGGCATTCCTGGCAGTTCTTCTGGAAACACGTCAGGGAAATCTTTCACCACTGGTACTTCCTCCTGAACAACTCCTGATAAGGAATTTACTCTATTCCTTTTCGGCTCATGTCGGGATACATACTTGATCCTTCTTCCTTCTGGCGTAGTAAGCAAAATGGACTTATTGGCGCATTCAATGTTCCCTTCATACATAGATAACCAATCCATGCCTAATATCACATCCAATCCTTGAGATTCCAATACTATTAGGTCTGAAGGGAAAGTGTAGTTACCAATCCTTAATGGCAACTGATTACACCATAACTAAGCCATATACTCTGCTCCGGGTGAGGTTACTAACATGGGTGACCTAAGGGCATGGGTTGGCAGCTTATACTTATCCACAAATCCCCTTGAAATGTATGAATGCGTTGCAACAGTATCGAAAAGAACGAGTGCAGTAAAGGACTTAACTAAAAACTTACCTATTACTGCATCTGGCTGAGCTTCAACCTCCTCCATGCTAACGTGGTTCACTTGTCCTTTGTTGAATGGGTTGGGCTTCTTCGCGGCGCTTCCATTGCCGTTCCCATTCTTAGCTTCTGGGAAGTCATTGGCATAATGTCCATTCTTCCCGCACTTGTAACAGGTGACATGGATGAAATCCTTCTTGGTGGGTGTGGACGGGGTAGGGCGGCTCTGGTTACTACTTGCTCTTTTCCCATTTCCATTCTTAGGGCCATTATGATTGTGTGAGCTACCTCCTCCATGGGTATGTTGGAATTGTCCTACCGTTTTAGGGTTAAAACGTGGCTTCTGTTGTGCTCCAGAATTGTACTTTCCTTGTCCATACTTCCTCTTGCGACTTTCAATCTGTTGGTGCTTCCTTTCAATCATTAGGGCACGGTCAACCAGCTCCTGGTAGTTATTGAAAGTTGCCACCATCAACTGTACACTCATCTCATCATTCAGCCCTTCCATGAATCTCTCCTGCTTAGCGGCATCTGTGGCCACATCATCTCGGGCATAACAAGATAGGGTACTAAACTCATCCACGTACTGAGCCACAGTACGATTGCCTTGGCGCAAATTGCGAAACTCCTGCTTCTTCATACTCATAGCTCCAGTTGAGACATGGGCGGTACGAAAAGCTTGCTGAAGCTGATCCCAAGTCACATTGGCTATGGGAAAAGTGGCTGTGTAATTGTCCCACCATGCTGGGGCTGGTCCAGACAACTGATGTGCGGAAAAACGCACCTTCTCAGCATCTGAGCAGTTAGCAGTGGTCAAATCCCTTCCAATCTTGCGCAGCCAGTCATCAGTGACTATTGGTTCAATGCTACTAACAAACACCGGTGGTTGTAACCTTAAGAAACGGGTCAGGTTATCCATGGGTGGTGGTGGTGGAGGGTTGTTGTTGTTGTTCTGGTTGTTCTGGGTATTCTGGACAAGAAGTTGCATCAATGTGTTCTGTTGTTTGATCAACTGAGTGACCTCAAGGGGAAACTCAAATCCAGGCTCACGTCTTGGTGGCATCTGATGGCTGTAGAAGGAAGAGATTAGAATAGAAAAGAGGTCTAAGGGAAATCACTACCCAAATGCACATGAGGCAAACACACACATTATCACACCAATATCAATTTCAAACAAGGGCTTACACGGATCTAATCATTACAAGAGTGCTCTAAGTCTACTAAATGGGAAAAACTACTAGTCATAGGAAGGTCTTCTAGAAATTTTGATCGGCAGAGGATTCCATGATGTCTGCTCCAGCTTCATCCTCATAGTCCTCATCATCACTATCATCGGGGTCAGAGTCCGTGTCGTCAATGATGATGTAGTCTTCAGGTGGAATCTCCTTGGGTTCTTCTTCCTCTTCTTCTTCTCACATGAGTATCCCTAACTTCCATGTCAAATCATCATTCTTCTCCACAAGTATTTTCATCTCCTCCTCATATCTGTCGCGTGTCGACTTGAGTTCTTCCTCTAACTCCAAGTTTCTGGTTAGTGCTTTCTTCAAATCTATCATCCCTGCACACATCTGGTGTTCCTGGCGATGAATGTGCTGGTCTAACTCTTGAATGAACGAGGCCATAGACCTGTCCTTCCGGGTGTTGATCATATCCCACCGCTCATCTCTGCGTCCACAAATCTGGTAGATGGTGTCCTTTAGTTCCTGCTTGTAGACTTCTCCAATCCTTCCCATAGCGATGTGGGCTGCCATGCTTCTGCCTAGGCTCCATGTAGGCGCAGTAAAGGAAAATTCTACGGGTACGGTGACGGGCTTGAACGTTCTTCCTCGGACTTGAGCTTGAATCAACCAGCGCTCCTCTTCAGGTAAAGTGGCGTTGTAGGTTCCGGTGAAACTTGGTAGTCCAATGTTTAGATATCTGGTGACTTCCTTCAGGTGTCGTCCAAATGGTGTATCTTCATCAGGTTGAGTGAACTTGTTTCTTGCATCCACCATCCTAAAGAGTAGAAAAGATAATGAGTCAGAAAAGATAAGAGTGAGTAGTGTTCTAGGGTTTTAGCTTAGTTGTCGTGTCCGACAATCAGCGTGTGCTCTGATACCATCTTGTAACGACCAAACCTCAAACAATATGATCTCTGTGCATCAGTTTAATCCCTGGATCAGTAATGCTGACACGCACAATACTTGAAGGATTTATAACAGAGTAGCAATCACACACTTATTACATCGATAGTTCTAACAATGAACTTATTACAATAAAAATGGCTTAAGGCCATCTAACACGATAACAACGGAAGGCTTGGAAGATAAGTGAGTCCATCAACTCCAACGGCATCACTGAGTATAGAACCACGACCTAGAAGGCACCTTACTCGTCGTCTGAAAAGTCTGCAACATGAACGTTGCAACCCGAAAACGGGTCAGCACATGGAATATGCTGGCAAAGTAACACATAGAGAGTAAAAAAAGTAAAGCTATACTATATGCAATATGGTTGGTGGAAAGCTCTATGGTTACAGTTTTTGTGTAAAGCCAATTTTTCCCTACTGCAAAGGAATAGATTTTAATTAACTATCATGGTAGTTGAAACATCATTGAGAAGATAGACATCCTCTCAACCCCAATTAATAATCATCATTAAACCCAACAATATTGATTAAAGTAACATGATGAGATTCACATGATATCCAAGTACTAGATACTCAAGACGTCCATAACCGGGGACACGGCTAATCATGATCAGTTTGTACACTCTGCAGAGGTTTGTGCACTTTTCCCCACAAGACTCGATCGCCTCCGTTAAATTTCTCGCACTGCATGATGTTTGAGAACGAATGACCGAGATACAGTCTTTCAGAAGCACTAGGACCTTACGAACGGGTGGACCGTACCAACCTACATCCCCTACATCTGCTAGTCCACTAGTTTAAGAGTTCGCACAACTTATTCAACTATGCTAGAGCCCATAATAGCTTGTGGCTGCACGCGGAAGTTTCTAGTATGAATAATCTCATGATCCCATTGAGCCTGGGTGGCGGTCCATAAAAAAAGCAGGCAATCACTGGAATACCCAGGTGCCTCAGTCCACCCAGATGTGTTTTAAAGTTGCCACCTTAAGTTGAACCATTAATTAACAATCTCACATCTGTCATGGATACACTCACCCAATCCACGTCTACGAGCATAGCATGACCTAGCAGCAAACGTAGAAGTAACTCCCAAAGAGTTGAAATGTAATGCAGGTAATACGTTCTACCTCAATCTGCTTCCCAGTCCCACATGTTAAAGCTCCTACTCATGCAATGTGTGAGGGTTTGACTAATGCAATGAAAACTGGGTAATTGGAAAGTATGATCAAAGTGTTACTTGCCTTGCTGATGATCCGCATAACCTAGAGATTCAAAGTAGCAAGCGGCGCACTCCGGGTACTCTATCGCAATCAAACAAGCACACAATAAGTACTTAACTAATGCACGGGTAAAACTCAAATAAGAGATCTAACCAAAAGGTTCAACTTAAGAACTCCGATTTGCAAAAGAAACGGCGAAAGGAAAGCAACGAAAGACAAACGGCGAAAGAGAAACAACTACCGAACCAATCTGGACCTAAGTCCAAATTTAACAGAGGCACACGCTTTAGTGACTAGGTTAAACGGAAAGAGAATTTCGAGATGAAACTCCAGGTGCTTGAATCACCTGATTGTGATAAACGAGCGAAAAGTTAAATTGAAACGAAGATTGGATCAGAGATCGCGATCAGAAAATAAACTAGAAAAAGAAAACTAATACAGCTTAACGAATGGATGTTCGTCAGCTGAGACTAAACGACGAACTCGTTCATTAAAATGAACGATCGGGTGAACGCTCTCTAATTAACTAAACCGGAAAAGAAAAAAAACTGATCTAGTAAAAAAACGAACTAGGGTTCTAAAAGAAAAACCGACGGTTTTCTACCGTAAACCGGCCGGCGGGCGGCTACCTCGTCGAACGGCCGACGGGCGGCAGCGTTGGCGACGGCGGGCGGCGGGGCTGCGGCGGGGCTGCGATGGTGGTGGTGGTGGGCAGCAGCGGCGGCGGCGTGCGGCAACGGCGGCAGCATGCAGCGGCGGCGGCGGCGGCGGCTAACAGCGGGGGCGGCGGCTTGAGCTGCGGCGACGGCGGCGGTGTGCGGCAGAGGCAGGGGGCCTATATATATAGGGGGGCTTGGAAGCTTGGGGAAGGGGCAAGCAAAACAGCGGCGGCGACGAGTCCGGTTTGGCCACGACGAATGGCGCGGGCGGGGAAGGCGGTGCGGGGCGCTGGGCCTGGCTCGGCTGGGCTTCGGCCCAGTCGGGTCGGGTCCTCTCTCTCTTTTTTTCTAATTAACGCCGGCGTTACGAAAAAAACTCCAGAAAAAAAAATCTAAAATTGCCAAAACAAATTTTCACCGTCTAAATAGAATATTTAGAACAAGATGAACATTTTCTTGGCACTAAAATGCATTTTTGAAAACATGCAATTTTTCCTAATTCAAATAAAACTCCAAATAAAACTTATTTGATTTTTTTATTAAATCTTCCGTATTTCTTTGTTTTTGGGAGAGTCATTTTACTCCCTCTCTCGTATTTTTATGATAGAAATACTTGAAGATAAAATAAATAAAATCAAATGATCCTATTTTCAAAATTTGAGAAACCTCAAATATGAAAATATTGAAACCCCCAACTCTCTCCGAGGGTCCTTGAGTTGCTTAGGATTTTCTTGGATCCACCAAAAGAAAGAAAATATGATATGCATGATGTTACACCAGTATTATAGAAACCGTAACCCCTGAGGAATACATAAGGGACACTTTCCAGAACGATTCAGCCTTAGAAAAGGAAGAGGTATGTGATACGGTAAGTAAACCGACTGCGAAACAGTTCTAAAGGCAATTTTTCTCCGTTTTGGAATATTTAGAAAAATAGAAAAATATACCGCCGTCCGGAAGAGACACGAGGCCTCCACGAGGGTGGAGGGCGCGCCCCCCTTCCCAGGGCGCGCCCCTGCCTCGAGGGCACCCCGTGTGTCCCCTGGACTCCGTTTTCTTGTGGGTTATTGTAACACCCCGAGACGGTGCGCCAGGTGTCAGCTAGTCGTTCGTTGTCGTTGCCATGTCATTTGCTTGCGTGTTGCATGTTGCCATGTCATCGTATGCATTGAATCAATATATTGTCAAAACTTGCATCCGTCCGAGTCCGCCCGTCATTTCCGTTGTCAGTTCTGAGCCCAGACACACTTGCTCGCGCCCGCGGCACCTCCGAATATTTATTTTATGAGTGGCCAGAAAATGTTCTCCGAATGGTATGAAACTTGGAATGTCATCTTATTATAGTGTAGACAGGCCGCCTGCCAAATTTCGTCGCATTCGGAGTCCGTTTGATAGCCGAACGGATAAATATAGCGGCACTAGTCGCCGGTTTAAACGTCGGACGTTTTCGGTCTCCGAAAACCCCGCGGGCCTCTTTTCCCTTCTCTCCTCGAAGCCCGAGACCCCTCTACCACAGCCCAATACCTCCACTAGACCAACCTAAACTCCCCTCGCCGTCGGATTTGTCAGATCGCGGTCGGAGGGCTCCGAAACGGTCCAAAACCCCTCCAAATCCTATCCCTAACCCCCCTTTCCTATTTAAGCTCCCTCCCCTGCCAAAAATGGAAGCCTAGCCCTCCTTCCCCTACCTCTAGCCTCCCTCTCATCAAATTCCGCGCCTAGCCACCACCTCTCAGCCACTTGGCACCGTCCAGACCTCAATGCGCGGCTGCCACCTCAGCGCGGGTCCACCCGTCAGCCTCCTCGCGGCCTCCCTACCCCTCTAGCCGCCGCGGGCCCGCCGAAGCCCAACCGCGGCCCGTCACGGGCCGATCTGGGCCCGTTCGCTGGCCGAGCCGCCGCTTGCTCCCTGCTGGTTCTCCTCGCCTGACCAGATCGGGAGGACCCGAGCGCCGGCGCCAGCGTGAGCTGCTCAGCAGCTACCGTCGTAGGTCATGCCCCGATCCGTCACTGTTCCCGAGCCGCACATCGCCCCGATTCCCCTCGTCTTCTCTCCCTCACGAGCTCCCTTCCTTTCTCTCTCTAGGAGGTCGCCCCCATCCCGAATCAGCCACCTGAGCTCCCTTTGCCGCCGCCGACGCCGGGAATGGGACCCCTGGCCCCGGATCCGCGCCCCCCACGTCGGATCTAGCTTCCGGCCCCACCGCCGCCCTTGGGCCCCTCACCGGAGCGGAGGAGCGCCGCCGCCTCCTGTCTCGCCCTGGTCCCTGCGAGGAGGATGATCGGCCTGCCTCCTGCCTCGTGGACCAGCCCAGTACGCCTCCTCGGGCCGGCCCAGCCGCACCGGCCGGTCGGCCTCCCCCGGGCCCGTCTCGTCCCCCGCCTCTGCTTCTTGGGCTAGGCCCATGGTGAGCTTTGGCCCAGCCTCTGTTTTTTTTGTTTTGTGTTTTTAGCTATTTTATCCAAACTGCATATTTACAGTTTAGTCCTTGAGATTGTAATTTTGTGTGCATGTTCATGTGGCTGTAACTTTTAGTGTGTATGTCCAAATTGAATGAATGATATGTCAAAATGATCGTAGTGATATGCTCTTCACTTTGTTCCATTGTGGCATGCTTGTTTGAGTTCATCTTGATGCCCTAATCATCGTTGCAAGAGTGTTATAAGTTTCAAACTGTTGTTACCTATAATTTTGTTAGCATGTTTGAGATGTGATAACTTTGTGCATGTTTATCCAAATGGAGCATACGATATGTCAAAATGTTCATTGTGGAGTCCTCTACATGTTGTTTGTTGTAGCATTCATGTTAGGTGCCATATTGCCATGTTAATCTCTGTTGCAAAAGTGCATGTGGCTGTTAAGTGCTGAAACTTGTTATGAGATGCTGATTTAACTTGCTCATTGCTATTGGTGTGTTTGTCTTCATGCCACATGTCTATATGTTTTAGAAGCACAATCATATGGTCTTTGTTGTGGTGCAATCCACTTTCCATGATATTCCTTGAGGTGATTTAAACAAGCTTGTAAACATGTCATGCCATGCCAAGTCTGTAATCTGTTAAACCTAATGCCATGTTTGCTTGATGCCCACTCAAATCCATGCTTGTTTTGGAGTGGCCGATGATCCTGTCTTGTTGTCCATGTTATTGTCTATCCATTCATTCCCTTGTTTGCATATATAGCCTCCTGTAGTTTACTTATTTCTTGCTATTAAGTTGCTACAAATTTATATGTCAGACTTTTATCGGCATGATCAATTTGGTGAAGCTTGTTGTTATTGATCCATGCCCCTTGTGGAGTTGCTCCAATGGAGTTGGTTCATGTATGCTATGTCTACTACAGGTCCATGATCTTTATATACTTAGTAGAGTTGATATGCTTGTTGTTTTGTGCCTCCGAAGGCAGCATCGTGATGATGTTTTTGCCTTCCCAGATTTTGACTAAGTCTGGATAAATTTATTGCAACTTGCCATGCTTGGTTAATTATGTTCCAGCAAAATTTTGGGTGTGTTCTAAGTTCATGCTTGTTAAGTATCATGTCTATTTCACATCCATGCTTCTTGTTATCATGTTTGGGTGCTGTAGCATATGTTTACCTTGCTCCAAAGTTGCTATGTGGCTGTTTTTGGACAACTTGTTGTTATATCTTGTTTCATGTGTATGTGATGAACCGTTGCTCAGTTTTGAGCGTGCCCTATATGAAACTTGTGTGTTTTTGCATGTAGAAGCATAATATCATGTTGTTTTCATGTTTTGAGTGTGTTTGCTTGATGTTTGGGTACATCTCGCACCGTTGACATGCTTGTCTTGTTTTGCTCATATCTTCTAGGCCGTAGCTCCGAATTAAAAAAACTTTATATGAAACTTGACTAGAATTTCGTGTAGATCATCTTGGTGCATGTTAACTGGCTGTTTAACAACTCTAACTTAAGGTTTTTTCAGATCTGGACTAATTTCAAAACGTGCATATGAGGGCTTACCGGATTTGTTATATGTTGATTCCGGCCTCATTTAAACTTGTTGGCTTGTGTTGTTCTTGTGTGCTTCATCCCTTGACACGTTTTGCATCACATAGACTTATCTTGCATCATACTTGGTTGAGCTTCTTGTCATGTTCTCGCTAGTACTTTTCCGTTGTGATCGTGAGGATTCGTTCGTATCCACGTGGTTCGTCTTCAAGGCTTCTTCTTCGTCTACTTCATGGATTCATTCTTCTTCCTTGCGGGATCTCAGGAAAGATGACCATCACCTTGGATACCTTCACTATCATTGCCATGCTTAGTTGTCTCGATGCTATCGTTACTTGTCGCGCCACCCATCATTTATTGTCAGCCCCTCTCCTTGTTCCCATGAAACCTCTAACCTTTGACACCTTCCTAGCAAACCAATGTTTGGCTATGTTACCCGCTCGCTCAGCCCCTCTCTTAGCGTTGTTAGTTGCAGGTGAAGATGAAGATTGATCCATGTCGGATCTTGTTGTTGGAATATCACAACATGTCTTCTATATATTAACACACCTATATACTGGGCATGGGTGGAAGGCTTGGCCTTTTGCTCGGTGTTTTGTTCCACTCATGCCACCTTAGGAGCCAATAAACCGACGTTATGTTCCTTGATTTTGCGTTCCTTACACGATTGGGTATATGGGGACCCCTTGACAATTCATCTTTGAATAAAAATCCTCTAGCAAGGCCCAACATTGGTTTTAATTTGCTCATAATAAGAACTTAATTAATTAATTAATTGCATAGGGAGTTAGCGCTACTCGAGGATTCTTTCTACATAGCAGGAGGGCCAGTGGTGATGGTGTTGGTCCCGTACGGGGAGTCTGCCGGGCCACCTTGGGGAAACCCGAGGGCTGGTTTTACTCGTAGAATCGCCCATCCGGTTGTGGCCTGAGACGAGATACGCGCGGCCACTATCAGGGTGTCGGCACACCGGGAGGTCTTGATGGACTTGTTTTACCATTGTCGAAACGTCTTGTGCACCGGGAATTCAGAGTCTGATCGGGCCTTCCCTATGATAAGGGGTAATATTATTATTACTTCTGCTGATTGCGAGACCTTGTGATGGGCTAAGTTGGGACACCCCTGCAGGGTTATGATCTTTCGAAAGCCGTTCCCGCGGTTATGTGGCAGATTGGAATTTGTTAGTGTCCGGTTGTAGAAAACTTGACAGAGGATCCGAAGTAAAACACACAACTGTGTGAGTAACCATGACTGTCTATTTTCACTTTGAGAAGAGAACACGGTGGGGTTATGTTTGACTCGTAGGTAGTTCAGGATCTTTAGCGATCATTACTAGTTTGTGACCGTTTGCGTAGATGCTCATCTTATTCTTGTACTCGTAAGTTAGCCACTATATATATATGCTTAGCCGCTGCTGCAACCCAACCACTTTACCCCCTCCTTTCCCTTTAAGCTTTGCTAGTCTTGTTACCCATGGTTATGGGATTGCTGAATCCTCATGGCTCACAGATACTTCAAGAACAGTTGCAGGTGCAGGTTTCCGATGACTTGACGTGAGAGCGATGATTGTTGTGTTGGAGTTCTTTCTTCTTCTTCTTCTTCTTCTTGTTCTTCTTCTTCTTCTTCTTCTTCTTCTTCTTCTTCTTCTTCTTCTTCTTCTTCTTCTTCTTCTTCTTCTTCTTCTTCTTCAGTCTAGGGTTAGGTTCCGGGTCGGCAGCCTGGGATAGCAGATGGATGTCGTTGTGGTTTTCATGTTTGTATCCGTAGTCGGATACCTTGTATTGATGTTGTTGTATTCATGTGACTTGTATGTATTGTTTTATCCCCCATGTATGTGTGTATTTGTACGATGTAATGATATCCATCTTGCTAAGCGCCCGAAATGCGGTTGTGCCCCAATCATGTAAGCATCACGTGATCGGGATAGGATCGCATCTTGGGCCTGACAGTTACTCCTTTTGGTGGGGGAAAATTCATTATATATACTCCGGAAGGTTTTGACCTCTGTATCACGCAAAAATCCTCTGTTATTCTTTTGAGCTGTTTTCTACTAGGGTTTTCGAAGCTAGGCATCATGTCGTCTCCCTCCTCCAACAACGAAGGCAACGATGCTTGGCTAATGAAGATATATCTTAATAGGGAAGGATCCGAGGAGATCCACAGGGAGAAGAAGATCAAGATGGAGGTGGAAGATCCGGCTCCGACAGTGGGAGAAGAAGACACATCTAAATCCCTTCCTAACCTCTTTACCTCAACTGAGATAGAGGCTTTCATGATGATTGAGTTAGCTCACATTCGAAACAAGCATCTCACAAGTTAAAAGATTTTGTTGAAGGATTACATAGCTGCACTCAAAGGTATTGTCCGCAAGCTCGAGGATCTCCTACGCTCGATATATGAGGATCCGCCGTCACTACTTTCAACTCCATCATCACCACCCCCGAAGAAGGAGACATAATCACATGGGTATGGGCATTCCCCTTGACAACTGCCAAGCTTGGTGGAGTGACCCCAGTATCGTATCACCATCTCTCCTATCTTTACCATTTTACTTAGTTCGATCCTTTTGGTAGTATCTTGATCTAGTAGAATAAAGTTAGCATGATCTAGTTGTGAGCTTTTGCTTTGTGAGCTTTATCTTTTGTAATAGAGTCCGTGAGCTCTATAATAAAGATTAGTGTTGAGTCAAGGGCTTGATTTCCTCACTTGGGCCATGATAAAACAAAGACAACATAAAGAGTATCAAAGAGATCATATCGATCTTATGGGAAGTAATGACTTCACATATAAGAGTATGATAAATAAAAGTTGTTGTTAGGTGACAAACATAGTTTTGGTCATCGTTGCAATTAATAGGAAGTAATAAAAGAAGAGAGACTTCACATACAAATATAGTATCTTGGACATCTTTTATGATTGTGAGCACTCATTAAAATATGACATGCTAAAGAGTTGATGTTGGACAAGGAAGACAACATAATGGGTTATGTCTTCTTATATCCGAAATAAAGTATATTGTCATGGATCATCCAACAAGTTGAGCTTGCCTTTCCCCTCATGCTAGCCAAAACTCCTTGCACTAAGTAGAGATACTACTTGTGCTTCCATATATCCTTGAACCCAGTTTTTCCATGAGAGTCCACCATACCTACCTATGGATTGAGAAAGATCCTTCCAAGTAAGTTGTCATGTTGCAAATCCGCTAAAATATGTATGATTTATTAGTGTGGGAGAAATTAGCTTTTTACGATCTTGTGATATGGAAGTAATAAAAGCAACGGACTGCATAATAAAGGTCCTTATCACAAGTGGGAATATAAAGAGAAGTTCTTCTATGCTAAGACTTTGTGCATCCAACCATAAAAACACATGACAACCTCTGCTTCTCTCTGCGAAGGGCCTATCTTTTATTCTTGTCTTATAAGTATCAAGGTGAAATCCACCTTTCCTTTTTACATTTTATCCTTTGGCAAGCACATTGTGTTGGAAAGATCCTGACATATATACCCACTTGGATGTAAGTTTTCATGATCTATTGCTGTTGACATTTACCCTTGAGGTAAAAGGTTGGAAGGCAACACCATAAGCCCCTATATTTCTCAGTGTCCGATTAAAACTCCATAAATATAAGTATTGCGTGAGTGTGAGCAATTGTGAAAGATTATATGATAGTTGAGTATGTAGGCTCGCTGAAAAGCTCTTATATTGACTCTTTCCGATGTTACGATAAATTGCAATTGCTTCAATGACCGAGATCAAAGTTTGTTAGTTTCCAATGTAGTTTATGATTCATACTTCATATTGTGGATGAATTGTTACTTTAGCATAAGAATCATATGACTATATTTATATAAGTTGCTGTTATGAGAATGATCATGATGCCTTCGTGTCCATATTTTGTTTTATCGACACCTCTATCTCTAAACATGTGGGCATATTTTGCGATATCGGCTTTCGCTTGAGGACAAGCGAGGTCTAAGATTGGGGGAGTTGATATGTCCATTTTGCGTCATGCTTATATGTTGATATTTGTTGCATTATGGGATGTTACTATATGTTTTGTCATAATACTTATGCCTTTTCTCTCTTATTTTACGAGGTTCACATGAAGAGGGAGAATGCCGGCAGCTGAAATTCTGGGCTGGAAAAGGAGCAAACTCTGGAAACCTATTCTGCACAACTCCAAAAGCCCTGAAACTCAACAGGACATTGTTTCAGAAAATAGAAAAAATATCTGGCGAAAGAAACCCACGAGGGGGGCCACCGGTTGTCGACGAGGGTGGGGGGCGCGCCCCCTGCCTCGTGGGCCAGCCGGCAGGCCCCCGGTGCCCATCTTCTCCTATATGAGGTGTTTTGACCTGGCAGAAATCATAAGGAGGCTTTCTGGACCAGACGCCGCCGTTTCGAGGCGGAACCGAGGCGGAAACCAATCTAGGGCTCCGGCAGAGCTGTTCTGCCGGGGATACTTCCCTCCGGGAGGGGGGAAATCGTCACCAACGTCATCACCAACAACTCTCCCATCTTGGGGAGGGCTATCTTCATCAACATCTTCACCAGCACCATCTCCTCTCAAACCCTAGTTCATCTCTTGTATCCAATCTTTGTACCCCAAACCTCAGATTGGTACCTGTGGGTCGCTAGTAGTGTTGATTACTCCTTGTAGTTGATGCTTGTTGATTTATTTGGTGGACGATCATATGTTCAGATCCATTATGCGTATTAGTACCCCTCTGATCATGAACAATATTATGTCTAGTGAGTAGTTACTTTTGTTCCTAAGGACATGGGAGAAGTCTTGCTATTAGTAGTCATGTGAATTTGGTCTTTGTTCGATATTTTGATGAGATGTATGTTGTCCCTCCTCTAGTGGTCTCATGTGAACGTCGACTACATGACACTTCACCATTATTTTGTCCTAGAGGGAGGCTATGGGAAGTAATAAGTAGATGATGGGTTGCTAGAGTGACAGAAGCTTAAACCCTAGTTTATGAGCATATATAAGGGGATGATATGGATCCATATGTTTCAAGCTATGGTTAGGTTTACCTTAATACTTCTTTTGTAGTTGCGGATGCTTGCATTAGAGATTAATCATCAGTGGGAGGCTTGTCCAAGTAAGGGCAGCACCCAAGCACCGGTCCACCCACATACCAAATTATAAATGTACCGAACGTGAATCAGATGATCATGATGAAAACTAGCTTGACGATAATTCCCATGTTTCCTCTGGAGCGCTTTACGTTATATAAGAGTTTGTCCAGGCTTGTCCTTTACTACAAAAAGGATTGGGCCACCTTGCTGCACCTTATTTACTTTTACCGTTTGTCACATGCTACCAATTACCTTATCACAAAACTATCTATTACCTATAATTTCAGTGCTTGCAGAAAATACCTTACTGAAAACTACCTATCATTTCCTTCTGCTCCTCGTTGGGTTCGACACTCTTACTTATCGAAAGGACTACGATTGTCCCCTACACTTGCGGGTTAAAAGTGGGTCATGGCCATGAACTTGGCTAGGGCTGGATACCCAAGGATGGCGTTGTACGGGAGGCGGATGTGAGAGACGTCAGAGTCGATGAGCTCGGTGTGGTAGTTATCACGGGTCTCGAAGGTAACGGGGAGCCGGATCTGTCCGATTGGGCTGGTGGAGCCATCAGTCACTCCTGAGAAAGGCCTAGTGGGTTGCAACTAGTCGTAAGGTACTTGGAGACGGTCACATGTGTCGATGGAGAGAACGTTGAACCCTGTGCCTCCATCGATGAGGGTCTTGGTGACTTGGACGTTGCTGGTGATAGGTGAGCAGAGCATTAGGAGAGCGCCAGTAGTTGCCGCGCACTTAAGCTGATCAACGGAGAAGAAGGTGATGGCACACTTGCACCATTTGACCGGTGGTGTGGCCTCTATCCCGGGGAGAGCTGCATTTACTTCTCTGGCAAACTGCTTGAAGAGGCGCTGAGAGGCTGGGGCCTGCGCACCGCCCAAGATGCAAGCAATGGCGCGAGGCTCCTAGAAGCCCCCAACCCCTCGTCTTTGTCGTTGTTCCTCGTTGGCGGTGGCAGCGGAAGGAGACCGGCATTGCCCTGAGGACGGTTCTCACGAGGCTGGTCCCTCCAGGCACCCTCACGAGGCGGGTCCCTCCAGCGGTCTTCACGAGGCTGATCATGCCACTCCCGACGGGGGCCGCAGTCGTCCTAGCGCACCCCGGTCCGGCTTCCTCCACGGATGTAGCCCCAGTCGTTGTGCTCGGGGCATCGGTCGATGCGCCCGTCAGGATGGCCCTGAGCTCTTGGCAGTCGTTGGTGTTGTGGCCGAGGACATTGTGGATGGCGCAGAACGGACGGCTGCCCTTGGATGACTCCGGGTGGTCGCGGCCATGCTTCATCTCTGGTTCGGCTGCGAGCACATCCACCCATTTGCACTTCACATCCTTGGCCTTGGCCTTCTCGTCTCCAGGGTCAGCGGTGGGGAGCTCGACGAAGGAGATGTCACATCCCTAGTTAAACACTTGCATTAGGGCTTGCTAGAGTGTGCATCATGTTTAATTATCAAAGAAACTTGAAATGGGAATGACAGAAACCCCAGCACCCCTCTTCTAACAACTAGGGTTTGATAAAATCTTTTCCAATGTACCCAAAATGCCCTTAAAAAATGTTCATCATTTCTGCCTTGGTCTCAAACCTCGGCTAAAAATGGTGCACAATTTTCTACGACATCTAAGGGCTCTGGATTAAATCATATGGTATTTGAATTTGGGCATTTAAATGCTATAAAATATTTAAAATGCTCAAATAATCATAAACTATAATGTTCCATACTGTTCATATTATATACAGTGGGCATGACCAGTTTCATGAGTTATAAAAATGTTCTGGCATTTTTATTAATTAAACAAAGTTGCAAAACAAATGAAACAGAAAAGAAATAGGAAAAAGAAAGAGAGAGAAAGCACTTACCTTGGGCCTAGCACTGTTGCAGGCCGGCCCAGCCCACCAGCCCCGTTCTATCGCCTTCCTCCTCGCGCCAGTCGGCAGCGCGCGTGGCCACCGCGCGCCGGCACGCGCCCGGCCACCTCCACCCTGCCTGCCTGCCTCCCGACGGCCTGGACGTCTCCTGACGTCGCCACGCAGCTGCCCCGACCCCTCTCGCACTTTCCCCTCGTCCCCGTCGCCTCCCCTGGCTCTCTCCCTCTCACCACCGAGCCGCTCGTCGCCGCCGCTCGCCGTTGCCGCACCTAGACCCTCCCCCTCGACTCGTGACCGTGTCCAAAAGGTTCGCCGCGACGCTCTCTACCTCCTCGCTGAGCCACGGATCACCGGGAGCCCTGCAACGCCCTCACGCCGTCGTCCCCAACCTCGGATCGCCGGAGCACCTCGCCGTCGAATAAGAATCTACAGCGCATCCCCAACCCCTCCGTCGAGCTCGCTAGCACCGCTGTGAGCTCCTGCGCCGAATCCCTCTCTCCTCCGCTTCATTTGCGCCGTGTAGCTGCCGCTCCGTTCATCACCGAAACTCACCGCCGCCGTGCTTGCCGCCGGCGATGCTCCGGTGACCATTTGGTCACTGGCACATGTCCATCTCGCTCGCCGCAGCACATAGACGAGCTAGGTTCTACGCACGCATCGCCTAGGCCACGGTAGCCGCGTCTCCACACACACCCGAACGCTGGCCGCCACCGTCGAGCTCGTTGCCGTCGCCTCCAGCCACCACAGATCCGCGCGACCACCACAGTTCGACGCGCAACGACAAGGGCTCTCCAACGCGCCCAACCGCGGCTCGAACATAGCCCTGTGGACGTTTTCCGAAGCACGCCGCCGTGTCTGGCCTCGCCGGCGTCACTTCGCCGGCGAGTTTGACTTGTTTGACCATGGGTTGACCCCCCCGGGTCACTGACATGTGGGCCCTGCCTGCAAGTCAAACCTAGTTTAGGTGTTAATTTAATTCTAATTAGTTAATTAGTTAACTGTGACACTGACCAGTGGGTCCCACTGGTCAGGTTTGACTTGGACTAGCCCTGTTGACTGACTGACGTCAGCATGATGTCATGCTGACGCAGTAAAGGATTTTCTGGGATTTTTAGAGTTAAAAGTAATTCAGGAAATTCCGGAAAATACCCAAAACTTCAAAAAATCATATAAATTCAACAGTAGCCCAGATGGAAAAGATTTATATATGAAAAATGATCAGAAAAATCCAATCTTTCCAATGGCACTGGTTTCATGCATGTTTGAGCAAGTTAACCTTGCTGTATACATTAAAACATGATAATGCACTTATTTAAATAATAGCTAAAGTGCCAATTTGAATCTTTGATTCAAGTAAGCTCAAACCCTTCTGGTTGTAGTTGCATTAGCCCAACACACATGCATCTTGCCATGTCATGAGCATGCATCATATTGTTGCATTTGTTTGTTTAATGATTGTATCGCCGGTATTCTCTGTGTTAGGTCCTACTCCCGAGGATACTGTTGCGTATCCAGTTGAAGAGCAGTACCCGACAACCACTTTGTCAGGCAAGCAATCATTGATCATTCCGATACAAACCCAATCTTCTCGCTCCTGCTCTCTTTTACTGCATTAAGGCAACATCGTGTGAACTGCTACTTGCTACGGTAGTTGAACCCTATTCCCTTGCATGACCTGTCATTCCCATAGTAGATAGTTGAAACCCACTAGCATGTGTAGGAGTTGATTGAGCCATGTGATGTGTGATCCACCATGTTATTTATTTATGTTGCCTGCTATGCTTAGAGTTGTGTCTGGTCTGGTTCATGTGGGTGATGGATCAGAGTGAAATGATCATACCGATAAAGAGAAGGAAGTGTGGAATACGCTTGGTAAAGGTATCGATGAAAGGCCATGTAGGAGTACGTGGTGGGTTGTTTCATTGGAACCGTACATAGGACCCGAGATCTGTATGTGTGGTTCAAGTTCCAGTTACTACCATGCATTGGGCCCGAAACCAATGGGCCCTCTCGGCTTATTAATTACCCTCGATCTCTGTCCAGGAGTTGCAACTAGTTTCCGATGTTTATAGTTTACTGGAGGTCGTGCACAGCGCTGACCCTCGGGGTGGGTTGTGATGCGACAGGTACGTGGCACGGTGTACCGGTTGCCCGTTTGGTGACTCAGGAACCCTGTACACATCGTTTGGGGCCGTGAGCGACACCCCGGCCGGATCTCCCCACGGATGGAACACAAATAGGCGATAAACCTGGACGAGAGACTTGATTAGTTAGTCAGGTCGTGGCCGACACCCTCGCTGGGCTTCCGCTTGAAGGTTGCCGAGTACATGTCGAGTAAACGGCGATAAGTGGTGGAAGCGTGTGTGAAGAGGTACACCCCTGCAGGGTTATCAATCTATTCGAATAGCCGTTGTTCGCGGTACGGACTACTTGGTTACTCTTACAGTTCATAGACAAGTTGATGGATACTACTAAAAGCCTCAAGATAAGTGTGAGTACCGTGGATGGCCCTTTCGTAGGATGACGGAAGAGGATCCTCGGTGGTGTATTGTTGTGGTGAGTAGAGGACTCGTGTTCGTAATAACATCTTGCAATCCGTTGAGAGTTGTAGTATAGGTTAGCCAAGAGTCAAAGCTGGCTTTCTGCTATGAACTCCACTCCCCCCCTTGATAATGTTGCATGTATGATAGGTTCTGTGGTAAGACTTGCTGAGTACCTTTGTACTCATGTTTGCTTAATAACTATTGCAGAGGAGAACCCTACCCCTGCTGATGGGTTCTACATAGACGTTGACGTCGACGAGTAGCTTGACACCCAAACGGAGATCTGGATCTTGTGAAGGGCCTTGTAGATAGTCAGGCTACACCAAGCCTGTTTTATTTTCTAAGTTGTCTGTACTCAGACATGTAGCTTCCGCTTGTGCTTGTATGACTGTATGACTTGAGTGTTGGGCCATGTGACCCCTACCTGTATGGATATGTTATGTATGGCTCTTGGAGCCTCTTAAATAAAGTACTTTGAGTCATAGAGTTCTGTTGTGATGCAATGTTGTATTTGCACATATTGAGCATATTGTGTGTATGGTTGAAATGCTTGGTATGTGTGGGATCCGACACCTAGTTGTTTCCCTTTGGTAGCCTACCTTACAGGGAAATGCCTCCTAGTGATTCCAATGAGCCTTGGTAGCTTGCTACTGCTCGGAACACGTAGGCTGGCCGGCATGTGTCCTTCTTCGTTCCTGTGTCTGTCCCTTAGGGAAAAAGTCACGCGTTGTTCCTTTAAGTCCATGTAGCTTGCTACGACTTGGGTTCATACGTTGATGACCGACACATTCGTTGTTGGGTCATGGATGCGTGTCTCTGTAATCTAGTGCCACTTTTGGTTTATAACTAGCCATGTCGGCCCGGGTTCTCTGTCATATGGATGCTAGCGACACTGTCATATACGTGTGCCAAAATGCGCAAACGGTCCCGGGCCAGGTAAGGTGGCACCCGTGGGGTTACCGTGCGTGAGGCCGCAAAGTGATATGACGTGTTACAGCTAGATCAGTGTGACTTAGGATTGGGGTCCTGATAGGAGAGGCGCCCCTCCTCAGCTCTGGCGCACTTGGTCGCGAGGATGAACAGCTCCAGGGTCATGCATAGATCTTCGTGGATGGCGAGCTCCTCCTTCATCTTGACATCGCGGACGCCATCGGAGAATGCTGAGATGATGGCCTCGTCCGTGACCTTGGGGATCTTGACTCGAACGCTATTGATGCACTAGATGAACTTCTGCAGAGTTTCTCCTGGTTGTTGCTTGATGCGCTGCAGGTCACCTACGGCCGAGGGGCGGTCGCGGGTGCCTTGGAAATTGGCGATGAACCGCTCGCGCATCTCACCCTAGGAGGAGATCGAACACGGGAGCAGGTTCAAGAGCCACGAGCGCGCACCGTCCTTGAGAGCCATGGGGAACCAGTTCGCCATGATCTTCTTGTCACCGTTGGATGCCTCGATGCTCATCTCATAGAGCTGCAATAACTCAGCAGGGTCGGGGGTGCCGTAGAAGCATGGAGGCATGTCCA
Source organism: Secale cereale (assembly GCA_902687465.1). NCBI lineage: Eukaryota > Viridiplantae > Streptophyta > Magnoliopsida > Poales > Poaceae > Secale > Secale cereale. The sequence continues at coordinate 333,940,689 of LR738711.1, read as the reverse complement.
GCTTGAACTTCCCAGGCTAGTTGACGTTGCACAGCTCGGGGGCAAGGGCGTTGCAGCTTGCTGTTGATACCGGAGCTTGTCGCGGAGGCGGATCTTGGTCTTGGTTTCCACGCGCCACTATGGCAGGGGGCGCACGGTCTCGACGCGGCGGTGGAGGGATCCATGGCGCTCCTCCTTGAGGCCGCTGGATCTCATGACAACTTCCTTCTTCATGCGCGGGCGCCCCGCGCGGTGGGTCGTGCCGTGGGGCCACGTGTCTTGGATCGTGGACGAGGCCTTGATGCGGAGGTGGTGGAGGCGGTTCATGGGCCACGTCGCCTGCATGGGGAGGCGGACGAGGAAGCGAGAGAGACGGGGCAAGGAGAGCCCCCAGCGGCGCTGACGAGCTCGGCGATGCGGTCGAGCCAGTCTTAATAGAGGTCGTCGACGGGGCGGTAGCGCAGGAGCTCGCGCGCCATGTGCAGCACAGCCTGCACGTCCATTGGTTTGTGACGGCCATGTGACGTCGAGCCAGCAGGGTTCGCCGCACCGAGGGATGCAGCAACGAGGCTTGCTGCTTGTGCAGCGCCGGGCCGGTGGCAGCGTTTGCTGCAGGCGATGGAGAACGATGAGGAGGTCCATCGGCGAGAGTTGTCTAAGCAACGCGGGCAGCGAGGGCGGCCCATTGCTTAGCATGAGCACCGCGAGCGTCTGCCATGGAAGCGATGGAGTGGTGACGCGCCGATCAACGGAAGAGAGGCTTCGGTACACCCCTACCTGGTGTGTGAAATGTCGTATTTCAGGTTCTGTAAACCCTTGAGAGGTTCGAACTCTGGGGTGCGCACAAAGAACACTACCTCTCCACCGTGCTCACCCTACGATTCCGTGGCCTAGCTGGTCATGCCAAAAGAACAGCGGACACAGAGAATTATACTGGATCGGGCCACCCTGTGGTGTAATACCCTACTCCAGTCTGTGTGGTGGATTGCCTTTTTATGGCTGAGGATGAACTAGGACAAGGGATGAACAGCCTGCGGAGGAGAGGTGTTCTTGGGCTCGGATGAGCTTGTGGTGTGAGTAGGGTGGCATGGATCTGATCCTAACCAGGTCAAGATGAAATGCCCTCAATGGTGGTAGCTAGGTTCTATTTATAGTGGCCTTGGTCCTCTTCCCAAATATCGGTGGGAAGGAATCCCCAACGGAAAATTTGAAGGGGAGCAGCTAGTACAAGTTATCCTAACAAAAGTAGTCTACGTTTGCCAAAGGCTCTGGTGGTGATGCCGCGCCAGGCACCACGATGAACTCCATTCTGCAGCCTTGACGGTCTTTGGTCTTGTTGCACCGATATGGAAACCTTTGCCTCACCCCTCGGGACTCCGTGCCTGCGCTTGCCCTATTAGCACCAAAGAGGCAACTGGCGCACTACACCCGCCGGCGCCTGCCTGGCTGTGGTCATCATGGCTCACGTCACTTGAATCACGCGAGGTGCTCCTTGCATAGATATCTTGGCTCCTCGAGAGCTAGCCTAGAGAGACTGCCCCCCAGGGAGGTCTTCCTGTCGCCCGCCTCGCGAGGCTTCCCCCTCGCGAGGGTCTTGAGTAGCAGTTGATGAAGTTGGGCCCCACCAGGCCGCTGATGGAGCCACGTCACGGGCCGCAGGCAGGAAAGTCTGGGTACCCCCGTTCCCAGGACACCGACAATGTCTTTGGTCAATTGTTGGGTTGCCCGGCTCCTATGCTTGCCACCTTTCGTTCGGCATCGTTCGGCTAAGGTAGTAAAGGAAGAACTACTGCGATTGCAGTTTTGGTTTGTACGGTCAAGTACCTCAGTAGAGAAAGCGGAAAACTGACTGTCATGATGAAGCGAGAGCCGGTCAAGCGATTCGGTGACCTAGTGTTATACTACGATCGATAGCGATCCACTCCATGTTATACGAGGGGCTGATCTTTGACCAGCCGCGTAAAATGGGCACCATAGTTCGGAAAGCCCTACACGCACCAGGGGCTAGTACTTAGCCCCACTAGTCAAGCTCCTATGGCTAAGTGAAAGCAATATTGCCGCATAGTCTGATTGCATGGTTCGATCCGCAGACACCTCCTCTATGGACCAAGACGTTGGATAAAGAGTGTTCACGTGCATTACTGAACACCCATATAAATGTTTACATGGGGGCTAAAGCTGACGACATGAAACTTCCAAATTTAAATAAACAGCCGCATGGGAGGAAAAAATCGCTTAGAATACAGAAGCACAAAATTAATATATATCGACACACAGGCTTAGTCCTTACATTCCGAATACAATTATTCAAAGATTACGTCCTTTGAGCGTTGCCCCTCTACAAGGCGGGTTCTTTCTTGGACATCACCAAAATACCTTTCCGATTTCCGGTGATCTTTGCCCTATGGCAGGCCAGCAGTTGCTATCTCCGTGGCCTTCATCTTCGCCCAATGCACCTTGACGCGGGCTCTTGCCATCCGTGCACCCTCTATGCACGCCGAACTCTTAATAGCGTCGACCCACAGACTCGCGTTGACGAGCTTCTTCACCAATCCGAAGTAGCTACTTTGGATTGGATCAGCGGGCCATAGCCGGACTATCAAGTCCTTCATGGGCGTACCCTCCATGTTATATAGATCGACCAACTGCTTCATTTGGCCATTAAGGGGCACTAGATGATTTGGCACAAGAAACTGCGACCAGAACAGCTTCTCCGTGCTGTTCCCCTCCTTGGCTCGGAAGTATTCGGTGGTCCCGGCAATGCTCCTCGGAAGGTCGGCAACCACACCTAGAGAACTCCATAATCGTGTCAGCCCAAGGTACTTCCGACTTCCTAAGATGCTCTGCAAGAGAAAAGTCTTACCGGCTACTATCTGTCGTGCTTGCTTGATCTCCTCGTGAGCACTATGTGACTTACTCCGCGCCTCCTTGGCAGCATTAACTGCCGCCGTGAGTTCGGATGCTTTTTCCGAAGTTATCTGTTCCAATGCCTCGCATTTGCAAATGGAATATCGCAGCTCGTCCTCGACTTTGGTCACCCAAGACTCATGCTGCCGACGCATGGCCTCTTCGTACTTCAGGTCGGCAGTCGCTTTATCGGCGGCTGCCTTGCTCGCCCTGGCCTCCTCCTTGGCCTTCGCAAGCCCACCCTTAAGGGCCTCGGCCATAGCTGCACATGTTGTTCTACAAAACACTTAGCAAAAATAAGCTCTTGCTCACACATATAGTGCGTTAAAATTTCAAATTCTTTAAAAGCCGCATACCTTGTGTTTAATCAAAACGCTTGTTGACGACGTCGAGCTGCTCGTCAGCTATTTTTAACTTCCGACTAAGCTCGGAAACCTCTGTGGCCTGGACTGAGGCCGCTAATAGCGAAGCCTATTCCAAAACATAGTACAAAAGTCAGCTCTGCTACATGGATCCTTCGTCCGATTTTGTCCAGAATCGGACAAAGCATCAGGGGCTAATATCTATACACACATATATATAATGACAAAGTTCTTTTTAGAACATTACGTCACAAACCTCAAAGCCTGTCATTAGACTGTTAAAGGCTTCGTTGAGTCCGCCTCTAACAAGCTGAAGCTTCTCCATGACCGGACTCATCAGAGTGAGTTGTTCCTCTATGATGGAAGCACCTTGCAGTGCTTCCAACAGAGTATTCGGCTCCCCCGGATTGACGGTGGGAGCCGGTGGAGCAGTTGCTCCCTCCTCCACTAAGGGGGGCTGATTTACCAATTCCGGAGCCACACTGGGCTCCGTAACGGTGTTCGGCAGTGGGCTGGATTGATGGGGCCCCCCATCCTCGGTCACCATGGGGTTGCTCCCCCTTGGTTGACGGCGGCCGAGGGATTGACCTCAGCGCCCTTTTGTCCACCCCACTCCCACCTGTTGGAGTAGGGGGAGTTTGTAGAGAGGACACCTCGTCATCCCTTACAATGGGCGACGAGCCCCATTGAGGCGTATTTCTCTCCACCATTCCCGGCGATAGGGAATTCCCCGATGACAGTGAAGCCATGGGGAAGTCATGCGGAGGACTATATAAAGGCAAAATGACATTAGATGCTGGAAAGAAAAATTATCCGAACATAAGTAGTTATTGTATAAGTACTTACGATTTGGCCAGGGGCTTAATCCTGGGCTGAACTGGGAAGTTGTGTTCGAACGTTGAGTCCAAACTATCTGGAAGATTCAGCTTCTTCCAGGGCATGGCCTAGCCTACATCAACAGGGGCGCTCTTTTCCTCCCCCTTACCTGGATGGGGGAGTCCTCTTCTTCTTCGGGGGAGAGGTGGGAGCCAGTTTCCCTAGACCTTGTGTCCGCGGGAACTGTAGGGTGGGGGTCACTCTTGACCTCCTTGCCCTTCTTCTTGGCCTTATTCTCTGGCGCCTTGTACAGTGTCAGAACCAACATTGCCGTCAACTGAGGCATCACTGGGTCTTTTGGCGAGGGAACTAGACACTTTATTCGCTCCGCCTTTTTCGTCTAGGCCTGGATAGAACGCAAAAACTCCAACTCCTGTTATAATTGAAGTATGGATGGAGTATGTATTCAGCGGAAATTTTGATTACCTCTGAAGCAGTAAATGCGCTGCTGAAGCCAATGTCCTCGGTGTCCGCCGGCAACCCCTTCGGGGCCTTGAAGAGATGCTCCCAGATTTCTTCCTGCGTGGTGCCGAAGAGATGCTTCAAGGGCCAGGGACCTTCCGGATTGAACTCCCATAAATGGGAGTCACAGCGTTGGCAAGGAAGGACGAGGCAGACGAGCATTACATGAATCACATTTGTGAGGAGGGTGCCCCGATCAATCGTGCCAAAGATGCGATTTTGGAGCGCTAGCACCTCCGGCCGAGACCCCCAATCCGGACTCTTGTCGGTCCAAGAGGGCCGCCTCTCCAAGGGTCCAGATCTGAATGCGGGCGCCACCGCCCAATTGGCCTCGCAGGGCTCAATGATGTAAAACCTCTCCTCCTGCCTGACCTTGTTCGTCTCCACAAAGGCTCCCGTTGGTCATGTGGCGTTAGGGAGCTTGCTCACCATGGGTCCTCCGCACTCCGCGTGTTGCCCGTCGACCACCTTCGGCTTGAAATTGAAGGTTTTGAGCCATAGGCCGAAGTTTGGGGGACGCGGAGGAATGCCTCACATACCACTATGAAAGAGGATATGTGGAGAATTTAGTTCGCAGCTAGATCGTGGAAATCCAGCCCATAGAAAAATAAGACACCACGTACAAAGGGGTGGAGAGTAAATCCCAGCCCCGGGATAAAGTGGGAGAGGAAGACAACCCTCTCACCTGCCTTAGGGACGGGGATTGATAACCCAAAAGTGTAGGGGATCGCAACAGTTTTCGAGGGTAAAGTATTCAACCCAAAATTATTGATTCGACACAAGGGGAGCCAAAGAATACTCTTAAGTATTAGCAGCTGAGTTGTCGATTCAACCACACCTAGAAACTTAGTATCTGTAGCAAGGTAGTTTAGTAGCAAAGTAATATGATTGTGGCGGTAGCAACAATAAAAGTAACGATAATGTTTTTGTAGATTTCGTAATAGTAGCAGCGTAAAAGTAAATAAGCAACAAGCAATATGTGAAAAGCACGTAGGCATTTTATCAGTGATGGGAAGTTATGTCGGATGCAATTCATCATGTGGAAGTTATAACCTAGGGTGACACAAAACTAGCTCCAGTTCATTAATGTAATGTAGGCATGTATTCCGAATATAGTCATATGTGTCGGGGATATACCCCGCGACGTAACCCGGCCGGAAGTATAACCCGGCCAAACTTGGTGTTTCATTAGTAAACCGCCGGAGGATTGGTGACTTATGAGTCTGGCGGGTCACTGGTGTGACGATTCACAAGCCTGGCGACTCATTGGTGATCCGGTGGGTGTTTTAGATGGATGATAGGGCCCAAGGCCCAGAAGGCCGGTTCATGGTGGGCCGGTTTATGAAGAAAGCACAAGGAATATTCTCCTACAAAGGAAGCAAGACTAGGACTCCTTGTAATAGAGTAATCCTAATCCTACTAGGACTAGTCATGTAACCCGCCCCTTCAACTTATATAAGGAGGGGCAGGGCTCCCCAAAGAGGGACAAGTTCTCATAAGTTAGAGGCGCCATATTCTTTAGGGCTAGACACAAGAGCCGGTTTACCGGCGACTCCATGAAGGTCATAATGAGATCTAGCCTCAAACAGCATGTAGGGCTACTACCTAATGATGTTTCCCGGGGCCCGAAGCTGTCTAAATCCTTGTCTTGCGTTGCGTCTCTCGATTCCGCTCAACCCCTCTCAAGCTACCACATAGATGTGTTGGCCTCACAACTAAGTCCTTATCCTAGGACATCTGCCGTGACAATCCACGACACTTGGCGAACACCATGGGGCCGGTGCACGGTGGTGTTGAGCTCTTGGAGGGAGCTCTGTAGGGATCGAGAAGCTCGTGATTGAATAGATGAAGAAGAACAAGACGACAAATCGCGTGGGATGACCTGGCGTGGGAAAATTTGGATAAAAGTCGGTAGATTAATTGTTTGACGATCATATCTGTTTAATCCACCAGCCGCGACTTTTTACAATCAGGCGGATGTGTTTTCGCAAGTCGCCGAGTTCACGCTACTTATTGGAGATATTGACCACGGGTGTCCTCATTGACCACCATGGTATTTCAAGACAATTTTTGGGCTTCCTGTTACTCCCCCGGCCGTCTGCTCATCAAGCCGCCTCCTAGGACAGCTTATTCTAGAAGCCGGTTTCCAGCAGGCGGCAGGGGCCCAAACAGGCGGCAGCATCACAACTAGCGGCTAGTAGACGGTCCCATGCCCTCCCTCGGGATGCGTGCGGGGGGGCCACCACGCAGCTGAGGCATGGCTACAGTTGAGTGCGTCCTTAGAGAATCTATAAGGGTGTGGCTATAGTGAACGTGTACCTTATGGACATCTCCTAAGCGGCGAATAACTGTAGCCACGCTATAGGTGACCAAGCTTCGGTCAGAGGAAGCCATGATCCCACTGCCCGGAGACGGCGGGGCCACCAGGCGGCTGGCCCCATCGGCCAGTGGGTAAGTCATAAGAAAAGCCGCCCCTGGTAGGCGGCTAGGGGATGCGGCCGCCTTGTAACAGACGGAGAACCCTGCCATAGAAGTCTGGACCTCATCAAGACGACGAGACAGGGCGTGGTGGCAGTGTACGACAGGAGACGGCAGCACTATAGCCACTACCCCCCTGACGATGCTGCCATCAGCAGAAGCATGCCCACAGTAAAAGGCATTCACATGGGCCCGCAGGCGACGGGCCCCAGCAGACAGGCGACGAGGCCGGCACCAGAAGGCGCTGACAGCCGGGGGCTACTCCGTTGAGATTACAATTGTACCCCTGGGGGGTAGGCCTATATAAAACCCCAGGGTCCTCTATGAGGAGGAGTTGGAACATTAAGCCTTAGAAGAAGGAGAGCACATAGAAAAAGAGAAAGAGAGAGAAACCCTAGCAACCACCCCCGATCCCTAGAGCGAAGGTAGTGAGCTAGTCTTGTTCATCTTCCTCCTCTAGACGACACAGCTTGAGAAGCAACCTTGTAGCTACTATAGTAACATTAGTCATGACGCGGAGTCCCCGCAGAGCAGGACTAGGGGTGTTATCTCCTAAGAGAGCCCCGAACCTGGGTAAGATTCATAGGCGTCCTAAGTTCCGCCTTATCCCGCTTCCAGGGCCCGGCGACGCTCTATTGTCCCCATGCATGATATGCCATATGTTGGCATATGTCGCCCCAAAACCCCGACATTTTGCGCCCACCGTGGGGCTACGTGCACCGTCGTCCGGAGACATGTTCTGGACGGGAACTTTGTTCCTCCCTGGCGAGAGCTGCCAGCCCGGCACACCTATAGGCATGGAAACCGTGATGCTTCGCGGCGCTGAGGCCACATGTGCCGCGAGCAGACTCGCAGACCTTCTCGGCGGTGTCCGCATTCATGAAGAGCCCTCTCCGGCAGCCGAGCTAGTAGCTCCAGAGAGCTGCCTCGTCGAGCTCCTCGAAAAGCTCCACATCGTCGATGAGCGCGCCTCTGACGTGGAGTCAGTGGGCTCTTCTAACGCACCAGTAGACATGATCATCGACCTTGACGCAGAGACGGTCGATTCCTTCCCCGAGTATGTGGTGATCATCGACGACTCCCTCCCCGCTCCAACGGCCAGTAGCACTATCGGCACCGTCACAGAGGTGTTCGTCACCAACCACGGCGAACAGTCCGACGGGGCAGACCAAGACCCACTCCAAGCCGCCCTACAGAACCTCCCCGCACCTGTTGCGGCGGGGGCAGATGGCGCGGCGTTGGAGGCGCTTTGCGTCTCGCTCCTCGATAGCGCCAACAAGCTGGCCACTTTCCGACGCCTCACCGAAGCCAACCGGTGCGAGATGGACCGTGCCATTTGCGGCACGCCGGCTGCTGGTGAGCCTAGCCGGGCCGGCGCCGTTCGCGACCGCGGTGGGCTGCTAGCAGACATGCTGGGGACCCCGCGGCCTGTGTACCTCACTCCATCGGAAAACCTAAGGGCTGCCCAGGCGGCAGTCGATGAGATGGGCCACTTAGAGGGAGACGAGCTTCGTTGCGTGACTCAGCGCGCCCGCCAGCTCCTCGACGCTGCTGCCGTGCAGCAGGAGGCCCGTCGTCGTGTATCTGAGGCCGGCGCGCACGCTGACAACCGCCCACTTCGGCGGGAGCAAGGAGCCATGTCTCGCTCTCCAACAGTCGGCGCCCCCAATCGGCGAGACTCACAGTCGGCTGCTAGCTGCAGCCGGCAGACTCGTATCACTATCGAGCGCGATGAAGACGGCCACCCAAGGGCTGTAGAGCGGCGAGGGGAACGTCCGCCTCCTCCTAGGCGGGAGAGGCGTGTGTCTCCTCCACCTTTTGACCACCCCTCTTTGGCGGGCCGCTTGGGCCGCTGCGAGGGGGTTGGGGAGAACGACGCCCGCCACCGCCTAGACCGACTGGCTCGGTCCTAGGCGGTCGAAGAAGAGGACGACCTCGGTCCGGCCTGTTTCGGCCCCCGCATCCGCAACGAGCCTTTCCCCAAGGGCTTCTCGCTCCCAGAGATACCACCGAGTACAACGGATCAGTGAAACCAGAAGACTGGCTGGTGGACTACTCCACAGCCGTCAGCATAGCCACCGGCAACAGGTGTGTTGCGGTGAAGTACGTGTTACTTATGCTCTAGGGCACGGCCCAGACATGGCTGAACAGCCTCAAACCCAACAGCATCAACGGCTGGTTGGACTTCAGCGACGCCTTCACTCGCAACTTCACCAGCACCTAAAAGCGTCCTCCCAAGCCGCGCTAGCTATCCCTATGCGTCCAAGGCCCAGAGGAGTCAGCCCGCGATTATCTAACGCGTTGGGAAGAGCTGCGAAACTCTTGTGAAGGAGTGCACAAAGTACAAGCCATCGAGTATTTCATGGCCGGCTGCAGAGAAGGCACCTTACTCAAACACAAACTCCATTGTGACGAGCCAGCCACGCTGGACGAGCTGTTGAGCATAGCAGACAAGTACGCCACCCCTGACTCCTCCATGAAGACCCAGCTGCAAGTGGATGCTTCTGGCAAGATGACTCCTCCAACTCCCAAGACGCCTGCTGGAGAGTCCAGCCGACGCCAGCAGCCAAACGACCACAAACGCAAGACCCACCCGTCGGCTGCCAACAGTCGGCTGGTGGCAGCAGTTGACGGCCAGCAGCCAGAAGCTCAAGCTGGACCCAAGCGCTAGAAGGGCGGCAAGCCAGTCTGGCAGCCAGCTTTCTCCTTCGACCAAGCTCTGGACACCCCCTGCAAGTTCCACTGTGGCGCGAAGCCTTCCGACCACACCACGCGAATGTGTCATTGGCTCACAAGGATTACTAGGGGAGAAGCTCTGCCACCGCCGCCTGTTGGGCAGCCGGCCCTGCTTCCCAATCCGCCGGCGGCACGTCCGGGCGGCGAGGTCCAGGACGAATTCCTAGACGAGAACGGGGCCTATGTCGTCTTCACCAGCCAGGTGGACGATAGGCACAGCCGGCACTAGCACCGCATAGAAGTCAACACCGTTGCCGTCAAAGACTCAAAATTCATGCACTGGTCTGAGAGGCCCGTCAACTAGAGCCGAGAGAATCACCCGGCTGTCATGCCATCGCCGGGGGCCTACGCCTTGGTCCTGGATGCTACTCTCTCCACCGACAGGCGGGCTTGTCGCTTCTCCCTGGTGTTGGTAGATGGCGGCAGCAGCATCAACATCATGTACCGTGACACCATGGAGAAGTTGGGCATTAATGAAAAGCAGCTTCAGCCACCCAGGACCGCGTTCCATGGAATCGTGCCAGGCCTCTCTTGCTCACCAATCGGCAAGGCCAAGATTGATGTCCTATTTGGTGACAAAATGCATTTCCGGAGGGAGCCGGTCTGGTTTGAAGTAGTGAAACTGGAAAGTCCCTATCACGTGATCTTGGGCCGGCCAGCTCTTGGAAAGTTCGTGGCAGTACCCCATTACGCCTACCACAAGATGAATATGCCGGGCCCCAAAAGACTAATCACCATAGCCGGGGACTACGAGAAGTCCATCGCATGCGCAACCGCCAACAGCCGTCTGGCCGAGTCCTTTGTCGTAGCTGAAGAAAAGCGACGCCTAGAACGGGTGGTGGCAATGGCTGGCGAGCAGCCAGCCATACCAGCCGATCCATGGGAGGCGGAGCCGCAAGGCTCGTTCCAGCCGGCCAAGGAGACAAAGAAGATTCCCTTGGACCCGTCTCACCAATAGAGATTTGCTATCATAGGGTCAAACCTAGAGAGCAAATAGGAAAGCGAGCTCGTCGATTTCCTCCATGAGAATCGGGACATCTTTTCATTGTCCCCCAAAGACATGCCGGGTATCCCGATGGATTTCGCCGAGCACAAACTTGATGTGAGAGAAGATGCAAAGCCTGTCAGGTAGCCGCTGCGTCGCCTGTCAGAATAGAAGACAAGATTTGTTGGGGAAGAAGTTGCCCGCCTGCTAGCAGTCGGCTTCATTATGGAAGTTTTTTATCTAGATTGGCTCGCAAACCCAGTCCTAGTGCTAAAGAAGAACAACAAATGGCGCATGTGCATTGATTACACCAGCCTCAACAAAGCTTGCCCTAAAGATCCATTTGCTCCGCGGCGGATAGATCAAGTGAGTGACTCCACAGCCGGATGCGAGCTGTTGTCATTCCTTGACGCGTATTCCGGGTATCACCATATCAAACTCGATCCGGTTGACCGCCTGAAGACCGCCTTCCTCATGCCATTTGGGACCTTCTCTACATGACCATGACGTTCGGCCAAACAAATGTCGGCACCACCTTTCAGCGTTGCATCCAGAAGTGTCTCCTCGAGCAACTTGGCAGAAACGCCCACGTTTATGTGGATGATATCGTGGTGAAGACGGAGAAGAGAGGAACATTTTGGAGGATCTCCAAGAGACATTTGAAAACTTGCGCCGCTTTCAGATCAAGTTAAGCCCGGAGAAATGCGTCTTCGGGTTACCAGCCGACCAACTCCTTGGCTTCCTGGTATCCGAACACGGCATCGAGTTCAACCCTGCAAAGATCAAGGCCATTCAGAGAATGGAGCGGCCAACTCATGTGCGAGATGTCCAGAAATTCACGGGGTGCCTGGCATATCTCAGTCGTTTCATCAGCCGGCTGGGAGAAAAGGCACTCCCCCTGTATCAACTGATGAAGAAGACCACTTGCTTTGAGTGGAACGACCAGGCAGACGAAGCTTTCCAGCAGCTCAAGAGACTGTTGTCCACCCCGCATGTCTTGGCGGCGCCAACAAACAAGGAACCCATGTTCCTTTACATAGCTGCCACCAGCCGGGTGGTCAGCACGGTCATGGTGGTCGAGCGCCAAGAGGATGGCAGAGCCTTTCCCATCCAGAGGCCGGTCTACTATCTGAGCGAGGTGCTGTCAGTGTCCAAGCAAAACTACCCCCACTACCAGAAGATGTGCTACGGCATGTACTTCATCGCCAAGAAACTCAAGCAGTACATCCAAGAGCTTCCAATCACGGTCGTCTGCACGGCCCCGCTCGCTGAAATCATGGGAAATAGAGATGCCTTAGGAAGAGTGGACAAGTGGGCCATAGAGCCGGCCCCCTTCACCATCTTCTACCAGCCACGCACCACCATCAAGTCGCAAGCATTGGCCGACTTCCTCGTCGAATGGGCCGAAACCCAGTATCTGCCGCCTGTTCCAGACTCAACCCATTGGCGGATGCACTTTGACGGGTCAAAGATGCGCACTGGCTTGGGAGCCGACGTCGTCCTCACTTCCCCCAAGGGCGACAAGCTCAAGTACACCCTGCAGATCCACTTCGCCGCCTCTAACGATGTGGCCGAGTATGAGGCCCTTATCCACGGGCTCCGGATGGCCAAAGAGATTGGTATCCGCCGAGTGTTGTGATATGGTGACTCACACTTGGTTGTCCAGCAGTCATCTAGGGACTGGGACGCCAAGGACGCAAATATGGCAAGTTATCGTTTTCCTTGTCCAGCAGATCAGTGGGCACTTTGACGGCTGCGAGTTCCTCCACGTACCACGAGCCGACAACATGCAAGCCGACACCTTGGCACGAATCGGCTCCACCCGCCAAGCAATACCAGCCGACGTGTCTCTTCAATGTCTGCGCAAGCTGTCCATCAAACCTTCACGAGAGTCAGAGTCGATCTTCATACCAGCCGATCCTAGGGCAGACGGCCCGGCAACTTCAGCAGCCGGTCCGGAGACTTCTCCAGCAGGCGGCCTTGATACTCCAACTCCAGCAGACAGCCCAACAGTCACTGCGCAGGCTCCTGGCCCGGGGACAGCTCCAGCAGACGGCCAGGAGGCACCAGCCCTGGCAGAGAGCCCGGGGACCGTCGCAACCGGCTCGGGGACTGTGGAAGCACAGCAGACGGCTCAGCCCAGCCCTCCACCTCCCAGCCCAACCACCCTGGTCTCTCTGGCAGAAGCAGCAGGAGTCTGAGCGCCATCTTGGGCACGACCAATCCACACCTTCCTGCTCAGAAGAGAGCTGCCAGCAGATGAAACCTTGGCACGACAAGTTCAACACCGAGCTTCAGTGTACGCCATAGTCACCAAAGAGCTTGTTAGAAGAAGTGCATCAGGTGTCTTCCAGCGCTGCGTGGAAGCAGAAAAGGGTCTGGCTATCCTGAAAGCCATTCACCAAGGGGAATGTGGCCATCACGCGGCCTCAAGCTCCCTCGTCGCCAAAGCTTTCCTCCACGGTTTCTTCTGGCCGAGTGCTTGGGACAACACCAAAGATTTGGTAAAAAAGTGAAACGGCTACCAACGCTTCAGTTCCAAGCAACACTTGCCGGCTTCTGCACTCAAGACCATTCCGTTCACTTGGCCATTTGCCGTCTGGGGGCTGGATATGGTGAGCCCTTTCAAGACAGCCAGAGGTGGCTTGACACATTTACTCGTGGAAGTGGACAAATTCACCAAGTGGATCGAAGCAAAACCAATCAAGAAACTCAACGGCCCAACTGCTGTGACATTCATCGCAGACATCACAGTCCGGTATGGCATACCGCACAACATCATCACCGACAACGACACAAATTTTGCCGAAGGCGCACTTGCCCGTTTCTGTGCAACACAGGGCATCCGACTGGACCTAGCGTCCACCTACAGTCCAATGGCCAAGTTGAGCGTGCTAACGGCCTTATCCTATCTGGCATCAAGCCCCGACTGGTCGAACCTTTCAAACGATCAGCCGACTGCTGGATCGAAGAGTTGCCGTCTGTCCTCTGGAGCCTCGGAACTACTCCGAACAAATCCACCGGCTTCACTCCTTTCTTCCTCGTTCATGGGGCCGAGGCCGTCTTTCCAACAGACGTTGAGTTTGACTCGCCTCACGTCACCATGTTGTCAGGACCCCGATCCTAAGTCACACAGGTCTAGCCTGTAACACATCATATCACTTTGCGGCCTCACGCACGGTATCCCCACGGGTGCCACCTTACCTGGCCCGGGACCGTTTGCGCATTTTGGCACATGTATATGATAGTGTCGCTAGCATCCATATGATAGAGAACCCGGGCCGACATGACTAGTTATAAACCAAAAGTGGCACTAAATTACAGGGACAGGCATACATGACCCAGCAACGAACGTGTCGGTCATCAACGTATGAACCCAAGTCGTAGCAAGCTACAAGGACTTAAAGGAACAACGCGTGACATTTCCCCTAAGGGACAGACACAGGAACGAAGAAGGACACATGCCGGCCAGCCTAAGTGTTCCGGAGCAGTAGCAAGCTACCAAGGCTCAGTGGAAGCACTAGGAGACATTTCCCTGTAAGATAGGCTACCAAGGGTGAACAACTAGGTGTCGGATCCCACACATAGCAATACACATTACACGTACGCATAACATGCAGGTATGTGCTGTACAACATGGCATCACAACATAACTCAACAACTCATATAGATAAGGCCCAGAAGAGCCATCATAGCATTTATTACAATCAGAGGTCACATGACCCAACATACAGAGCATACAGGCAACGGAAGCATAACATGTCTGAGTACAGACAACTACAAATGAAGAGGGCTGAAAAAGCCTGACTAACTACAAGACCCTCCCAAGGGTACAAGATCGTAGCTGAGGTAACAAGCTAAACGTCGAAGTCCACGCGGAACCACTAGCGAGACTGAAGTCTCTCTGCAAAAACATAAATTAAGCAAACGTGAGTACAAAGGTACTCAGCAAGACTTACATCAGAACTAGCTACATATGCATCAGTACCAACAAAGGGGTGGTGGAGTTTGACTGCAGCAAGCCAGCTTTGACTCGGTGGCTATCCTAAACTACAACTGTAAGTAACTCTTTGAGGTGGCGCACACGAGTCCACATATTCACCAATCAATACACCACTATGGATCCGCTCCCGTCTCCCTACGAGAAGGCCATCCATAGCACTCACGCTTATCTTGCGCGTTTTAGAGTATCCACTTTCACTTGTCTATGAACTGTAATAGGCAACCCAGAAGTCCCTTACCGCGGACACGGCTATTCGAATAGATTATATTTAACCCTGCAGGGGTGTACTTCTTCACACATGTTTCCACCACTTAGCGTCTGCACACGACATGTGCTCGGCAGACTTCAAGCGAAAGCCGACGTGGGTGTAGACCACGACCTAACCAACCACTCAAGTCTCTCGTCCAGGTTTATCGCCTATTTGGGTTCCATCCGTGGGGAGATCCAGCCAGGGTGTCGCTCACGGCCCCAAACGATGTGTACAGGGTTCCCGCGTCACCAAACGGGCGACCGGTACACCGTGCCACGTACCTGCCGTGTCACAGTCCACCCCGAGGGTCAGCACTGCGCACGACCTCCAGTAAACTACAAACACCAGAAACTAGTTGCAACTCCTGGACAGAGAACAAGGGCAGTCAATAAGTCGAGCGGGGTCATATTTCAGGGCCCAAAGTGTGGTAGTAGCTGTTTCATGGATCAACCAACACAAAACTCAGTTCCTGAGGACGGTTTCAATGAGACAACCCACCATGTACTCCTACATGGCCTCTCATCGCTACCTTTACCAAATCGTGTTCACACACTTAGCTCACACACATTAGGACATGTTCGTCACCATTCCAATTCATCCCCGATGAATCAGACCTGACACAACTCTAAGCAATAGCAGGCATAACCAGAAAGCATCAATGAGTAAGCACAACATGGCTCAAACAACTCCTACTCATACTAGTGGGTTTCAACTATTTACTGTGGCAATGACGGGTCATGCAGTGGAAAGGGGTTCAACTACCGCAGCAAGTAACAGTTGAAGCGATGTTGTCCTAATGCAGTAAAAGAGAGCAAGAGCGAGAGAGTGGGATTGTATCGGAATGCTCAATGGGGTTTTGCTTGCCTGGCACTTCTGAAGATAACATTGGGTCTTCATTGGTGTCATCGAACTCATCGTCGGAACGTCGTCTACTGAGAGGGGACAAAACCGACAAACAGAGAAAGAACACAATCAATGCAATGCAACAATATGATAAATGATCATGACATGGCAATATGCTGTTGATTGAGCTAATGCAACTAGCAACACAATTAAATGAAGCTGGTTTGAACCAAAGGTTCAAATTCAAACTTCATATGTGATTATTTAAATGCCATTTAATTGATTTGACCTGATCAGCAGGTTTAACTTGTTCAAACATGCATGAAAATGCCATAAACAGATTCCTTGAATTTTTCTGATCAATTTTCATATATAAATTATTTTCATCTGAGTTATAGATTATTTTCTATGATTTTTAGAAGTTTTGGTTATTTTCTGAAATAAATAAATCATTTCAGGTTTATTTAAAATCCCACAAAATAGTTACTGCGTCAGCACTAGGTCATGCTGACATCAGCAAGTCAACAGGGGCTGGTCCAGTCAAACCTGACCAGTGGGGCCCACTGGTCAGTGTCTAAGGGCTGGTTTGCGTGCATGACAGGTGGGACCAGTCAGTGTTGACTTGACCAAAGTCAAACTGCCATGTGGGGTCCACCGGATTAGTACTAAGCTAAACAGGAAAATTAGACTAACCTAATTAGGCGCGAGGGCCCACATGTCAGTGTCAGTAGGGTTAATTAAGCTTAACAAAACTTAATTTAAATTAACAGGGCCTAGGGCCCACTTGTCAGCGACTCGGGGGAGGTCAACCTCGCCGGTCAAAACGGTCATCCCGCCGGCGAGGCTGGACGCGGCGGAGGGCGTCGGAAATCCTCCTCCGGCGACCAAATGGCCGGTGGAGGGCATCTACGTGGAGCTGGGACTCGCCCGCATCCATCTGTGCCATCGGAAGGGGGCTGGGGTGGCCGGAAGGTGGCCGGCGACGAGGTCCAGCGGCGGCAGCGCTCGGGCTTGCGCGGGCGCGGTGCTAGGGGGCTCGGGAGGAAGAAAATAAGTGGCTACGGGCTCCTGGAGGAACGCTGAGCACGCCGGTGTGCTTGGACGCGTGCGGCAGCAACTGTGACTACGGCGGCGACATGGCCGGCGGACCACAGCTCCGGCCGGAGGTGGGGTCGTAGCTAGAGAGCGCGGGGAGGTCGGGGAAGAGGGGGAAACTACTCAGGAGCTCACGGTGAGTGTAGAGGCGACGACGTGGGCTCGGGGGAGGCTCGGAGCAGAGCAGGGCGGCGGAGGGGATCTCATCGGCCGAGGCTTGAAGACGAGGTCGGGGAAGACGCTAGGAGTCTCCCGAGCTTGCGTGCGTGGGCGTGTAGACTCCCGGGTCCATGGCGGAGCTCGTGGACACGTCGAGGGGACGAGGGGGAGGCGGTGGATGTGGCTACAGCCGTCGGTGCGCCCATGGGCGCGTCAGCCATGGCCCTGGAGAGACGAGGGAGGGAGGAAGGGGCAAGTGAGAGGTCAGGGGGAGGTTCCAGGCGCTTGCGGCGTGTCCTTGGCGGCGTCGCGCTGGTGAGGGAAGGCCAGGCAGGCAGCTGCGTGGAGGCACGGCCGCGCGCGCGCGTCGGCCACACGCCCTCGTGCCTTCTAGCACGAGGTTGAAGGAGGCGGTGCTGGGCTGGGCCCCCAGAAGTGGCTGGGCCAACAGTGCTGGGCTGCACATGTTAGTTAGCCCAGGTAAGTCTATCTCTCTCTCTTTTAATTCCATCTGTTTTCTATTATCTATTTCTTTTGTAACTTTGGGGCTTTTCTAAAAATGCTTAGGCACTTTCAAAAATCACCAAACTGCTCATGCCCACTGTTTAGCATATAACCAACATGGAACATTTCAGTTTGGGATTATTTGAGCATTTAAAATAATATATAAAATTTAAATGCCCAAATGCAAATAAGATATGATTTAATTCAAAAATCCAGAATGGTCCTAGAAATATGTGCAACATTTTTGGAAGTGGTTTTTAATCAATCCAAAAATGATGAACTTTTCCAAAGAGCATTTTGGGTTCATTGAAAAAGATTTGAATTTTGAACCTAGTTGGTTTCATCTGGTGCTAGGGTTTAGTCATCCCCATTTCAGTTTAAGAGAAATTTAAACATGATGCAACACAAGACTAACTGGACCAGAGCAGACCAGAACTGGGGATGTGACAACTCACCCCTACTAAACAAGAATCTCGTCCCGAGATTCAGGACGTGAGATAAGAAATCAAAGGGGACACTATCTAACACAATCTTCTCGATCCAGTTTCCCTCCTCGAAATTGTTGATTCATTGCATCATGTAAATCTTGGCATCCTTGATTTTGAGATCTTTGTCCAAACGGTGACGATGAGAGAAACTCTACAAAGTTGATCTTTCGAAAGATAAAGCAATTCAAGATCAGCTTATGGAGTGAGACGTTGAAACATCTCTTGAGCTGAGACACGGAGTACTCCAGAGGGATGTAGTGAAATAATGATGAAGGTGCACCTAATGGCAATAATTCCACACCTAAGAAGAGGGTGATCGATGTCACCAGGCGGGGTACCTTAGAGGAGGTGACTCGTAGAGTTACTCCCTTAAGTGGCAAAAAGAATTACTTTTGATATAGAGGTCATTGAAACTCTCTATACCAGCCGGAGGCAAACACAATCGATCGTTTGACGGAGTCCGAAAGAATGACATACTCGTCCAGATTGGATGATGTGGACTATCTTGTTAGAGACAACACAAGGGATGATTTGGATATCATCGGAGATGAATGGGGCCCATGGCAATTCCACTCCTGAGGATAATCCTGAACAACAATGATTGAGAATGGTAACCCATGGAGAATTGACACATTGGCGGTGCAAGCTGGGAACAAAATGCAAATGCTGGGAATGATTCTGGTAACTGGGAAGAAACCCAACAGTACAGAGTAAATCTACTCTCTGCGAGGGTATAATATCATTAAGAACACTGGAAGCTATCCCGGTTAGTGTCGAGGATAACACCTAGTGCTTGTGCGTGCTCTCAAGAACTTGAGTATTCCCATATTCACCAAGGTTTTACCAATATCCGTGTCAAGGATCCTGGCAACACCACATACTACCATGATGAATACTGATGGACGATGCAGATGCAAAGGAAGATAACACTTTCTCAGATTTCACCTTAGCGAGGCCAAGGGGAAAATCTGGATGATCGACCGACAGACATTTAGCACTCCGTTTCGAATGTTCTCCTTGGTGTACTAGGTACCATGGTCAATGCTTAAAAGCATCAACATGGCCATCAAGTAAGGGTCGGACTTCGGAAGCACAAAAAGTCCATAAGGAACAATTAGAGAATAAATCCTACAAAATCCCTATGGGGAGGTGGCCAACTTCTTCAATCAAGATACTACAACAATAGGTCTTCCGGCTGGGTGTGTTGGCCACAACATCCACTTTACCGGTAATCGAGAGACCAATATTATAGCTCTTGGGAAATGCACCAACCATCATATATGCCTGAGATTCAGTTCTGGTTGGTGTCAGGATATTCCAGACTCATCGAGTCTAGAAGGAAAAATGAAAGTTTACAACACAAATCGACGAGATGGCGTTGCGAGATTCTCGGGGAGTGAACTACAATAGCAAGCTCCAAAACATGAGCTGGTTCTGCTACGTACCTATGAACACGTTGTCCCAGACAAACGTGACCACATAGTAGTCTTATAATAAAATACTATCAGGTTCAGATTGGGAATCATCATTGGAGATAGCGAAGTCTTGTTCATGTCCGTCCGGGCCCTCCGGGAATAGCATTTGAACTTCTTTTCTTTGAACAAATCAATCAGTGGCTTGGTGTGCTAGGGATACATATAGAGTGAAGGTTGCAAGTCTCCAAACCACAGAATACTTCGCACATATGCATGACTGACTTGGGATGATTCCACAGGAAGCAAAACAACTTTCTCGAACTCACGGTGACAACTTGCATCAATTACACATGAATTTGGGAAAATATCTTCTCTCATCCAACATATACCTCATGAACGGGACACGAAGGCAATGCTTACAAAGTTTCCAACACTAGCTTAATGTCCTACAAAATCATGGAGAAGATAGCAGTGTTGCTGATGGGCTCAACAACAATTCATCCAGGTTTCCATGGAGATGGAATTCCATAATTATGTGAACAAGTGATAGTATTGGTCAGACCAATAGATGTAATGGTGTATGCTCAAGGGATCAACCACGAGTAAGAAACATTAAGAGCATCGTTGGTTCTGATTTGATTTGATGATAGCCCACACTCAAATCAAAGTTTTAGTAAGACAATAGATCCAACAATTGATCACGAGGATCAATCGATCAAGATATCATCTTTCTTCAACACACACACAAATAATATACCTTGGAAGGAACTAAGTCAGGCAAGCTTTTATCTTCCAACTCTCCAAGTTGTCGTTTAGCTTAACCGGCTAGCTCAGGGTATCCATCACAGATTCTTGGAGAAGTGGTGGTTTATAAAGAACCAGCTTGATCACGAACTTAACATAGCGGTCAGGTGACAACCCGGTAATACTTCCGAGAAGATATTCAGAAAATCACGAACCACCGATATGTTACTAAGCTCGAGAACAATCTTGCTTTTGAAGGCAAGACGATATGATCAAATGAGCGAGGACTTATCAAAATCCTAACTCATCAATCAAGGAGTGCACCAAGAAAGTGGACTAGGTAGCACGATCAATCTTAGGATGATGATTCAGTAACCATCATGCTAAGAATGAGATTATCGTCCATTAGAGTATTGATTTCACACATCATAATTCACTTGTCGGTATTCCGGTTATAACAACGCGGAGACCGAGGAATGGACGACGATGGTGAGAAGTATTACTGTATCAAGAGTTCATAGGATGATGTGCAATTCCCAGGATATTCTTGACATAAAGATGGTAATACTCCAGGGTAGACCAGTTTAGAAGCTGGATTAGCATTCTTCATCTGCGAAGTAAAACTTCTTTGACCCAATCCTGGATATGGATAAGGTACTGGACTTTGTTTCTCCTAGTCATTCCAGAATAGAATGGCTTGACAGACCACAAGAGTAAAAGGCATCGATGGACACAAGTGCACGACTACTCCTCACTATCAACTGATAGACGAAGGTCATAAAGCAGCTGAAAAGGGACAATTCAAAGAACATATAACTTCTGAGTTGTGGATGCATAGATTAACATGTCGAACGAGTTCAACATATTTCTTCCGGATAACCCATGCAGAAAGTAGAATTGGCAGAGTCACAATATGAATGGAGTACTACTCAAGAGCACTCGGGTTATGATCTTTTGGTTCAGAAGAACTTCTGCCATGATGGTTCATGGCATTTGGAAGAAGGATATACCACGGACCTCGAGGACTATCACAAGGTTACTAATATCCTAAAGGGACGAGCAAATATTATCAACATGAAGTAAGTAGGGTGAAGCTCGGGTTCGAGAACCCAGGAATAGAATACCTACCATCTAAATGGCATCACGGGATGCTTTCGAGGATAATGGCCAGAATCATCACACTGGAATATAAAACATTGCTGGATTACTGGGTGATCTTCTAAGATACTTAGGGTCATAAAAATAAGTCCAACATATATGTCGAGGTAACAGAGTGCCTCAACACACCGACTAGTGTGGTTAATCTGGCCTAAAAGGAACATTGGGAACAGGAAGAAAGGATTTGCAAATGCATCAAATTATTTAGAAACCTGGGATGACTCGGACAGCATAACGACTGTAATTGCTCGAAAATACTTTGACATCCAAGCAAAAGAGTATCATGTCCACTTAACATCATAATGTCAAGGTTCTGAGACCAACAATTGAACAAACAGAGGTAGGATAAACTGAACTGAGAGTTGAAACCACATTAACGTGATCCTGATAGACAGAAGAGAAAGCCTAGTTCTTAATCCCCGTAGAAGAAGAAGGTGACTCAGATCAGAAGGTCATAAGGTAAAGGAGTAAAAAGAGCCTTACGTTCCCTTCCACAATCAATTCCCTTACATAACTAAAGAGTTTCTAGACACGACATCGACCAGTTTGGCTTGCTAATCCTACAGGCAGTCAAGCTCTGATACCAAAGCTGTCAGGATCCCGATCCTAAGTCACACAGGTCTAGCCTGTAACACATCATATCACTTTACGGCCTCACGCACGGTATCCCCACGGGTGCCACCTTACCTGGCCCGGGACCGTTTGCGCATTTTGGCAGACGTATATGATAGTGTTGCTAGCATCCATATGACAGAGAACCCGGGCCGACATGACTAGTTATAAACCAAAAGTGGCACTAAATTACAGGGACAGGCATACATGACCCAGCAACGAACGTGTCGGTCATCAACGTATGAACCCAAGTCGTAGCAAGCTACAAGGACTTAAAGGAACAACGCGTGACATTTCCCCTAAGGGACAGACACAGGAACGAAGAAGGACACATGCCGGCCAGCCTAAGTGTTCCGGAGCAGTAGCAAGCTACCAAGGCTCAGTGGAAGCACTAGGATACATTTCCCTGTAAGATAGACTACCAAGGGTGAACAACTAGGTGTCAGATCGCACACATAGCAATACAAATTACACGTACGCATAACATGCATGTATGTGCTGTACAACATGGCATCACAACATAACTCAACAACTCATATAGATAAGGCCCAGAAGAGCCATCATAGCATTTATTACAATCAGAGGTCACATGACCCAACATACAGAGCATACAGGCAACGGAAGCATAACATGTCTGAGTACAGACAACTACAAATGAAGAGGGCTGAAAAAGCCTGACTAACTACAAGACCCTCCCAAGGTTACAAGATCGTAGCTGAGGTAACAAGCTAAACGTCGAAGTCCACGCGGAACCACTAGCGAGACTGAAGTCTCTCTGCAAAAACATAAATTAAGCAAACGTGAGTACAAAGGTACTCAGCAAGACTTACATCAAAACTAGCTACATATGCATCAGTACCAACAAAGGGGTGGTGGAGTTTGACTGCAGCAAGCCAGCTTTGACTCGGTGGCTATCCTAAACTACAACTGTAAGTAACTCTTTGAGGTGGCGCACACGAGTCCACATATTCACCAATCAATACACCACTATGGATCCGCTCCCGTCTCCCTACGAGAAGGCCATCCATAGCACTCACGCTTATCTTGCGCGTTTTAGAGTATCCACTTTCAC
The DNA here is from genome assembly GCA_902687465.1 of Secale cereale. Taxonomy (NCBI): domain Eukaryota; kingdom Viridiplantae; phylum Streptophyta; class Magnoliopsida; order Poales; family Poaceae; genus Secale; species Secale cereale. The sequence continues at coordinate 333,917,561 of LR738711.1, read as the reverse complement.
TTGTCTATGAACTGTAATAGGCAACCCAGAAGTCCCTTACCGCGGACACGGCTATTCGAATAGATTATATTTAACCCTGCAGGGGTGTACTTCTTCACACATGTTTCCACCACTTAGCGTCTGCACACGACATGTGCTCGGCAGACTTCAAGAGAAAGCCGACGTGGGTGTAGACCACGACCTAACCAACCACTCAAGTCTCTCGTCCAGGTTTATCGCCTATTTGGGTTCCATCCGTGGGGAGATCCGGCCGGGGTGTCGCTCACGGCCCCAAACGATGTGTACAGGGTTCCCGCGTCACCAAACGGGCGACCGGTACACCATGCCACGTACCTGCCGTGTCACTGTCCACCCCGAGGGTCAGCACTGTGCACGACCTCCAGTAAACTACAAACACCAGAAACTAGTTGCAACTCCTGGACAGAGAACAAGGGCAGTCAATAAGTCGAGCGGGGTCATATTTCAGGGCCCAAAGTGTGGTAGTAGCTGTTTCATGGATCAACCAACACAGAACTCAGTTCCTGAGGACGGTTTCAATGAGACAACCCACCATGTACTCCTACATGGCCTCTCATCGCTACCTTTACCAAATCGTGTTCACACACTTAGCTCACACACATTAGGACATGTTCGTCACCATTCCAATTCATCTCCGATGAATCAGACCTGACACAACTCTAAGCAATAGCAGGCATAACCAGAAAGCATCAATGAGTAGGCACAACATGGCTCAAACAACTCCTACTCATACTAGTAAGTTTCAACTATTTACTGTGGCAATGACGGGTCATGCAGTGGAAAGGGGTTCAACTACCGCAGCAAGTAACAGTTGAAGCGATGTTGTCCTAATGCAGTAAAAGAGAGCAAGAGCGAGAGAGTGGGATTGTATCGGAATGCTCAATGGGGTTTTGCTTGCCTGGCACTTCTGAAGATAACATTGGGTCTTCATCGGTGTCATCGAACTCATCATCGGAACGTCGTCTACTGAGAGGGGACAAAACCGACAAACAGAGAAAGAACACAATCAATGCAATGCAACAATATGATGCATGATCATGACATGGCAATATGCTGTTGATTGAGCTAATGCAACTAGCAGCACAATTAAATGAAGCTGGTTTGAACCAAAGGTTCAAATTCAAACATCATATGTGATTATTTAAATGCCATTTAATTGATTTGACCTGATCAGCAGGTTTAACTTGTTCAGACATGCATGAAAATGTCATAAACAGATTCCTTGAATTTTTCTGATCAATTTTCATATATAAATTATTTTCATCTGAGTTACAGATTATTTTCTATGATTTTTAGAAGTTTTGGTTATTTTCTGAAATAAATAAATCATTTCTGGTTTATTTAAAATCCCAGAAAATAGTTACTGCGTCAGCACTAGGTCATGCTGACATCAGCAAGTCAACAGGGGCTGGTCCAGTCAAACCTGACCAGTGGGGCCCACTGGTCAGTGTCTAAGGGCTGGTTTGTGTGCATGACAGGTGGGACCAGTCAGTGTTGACTTGACCAAAGTCAAACTGCCATGTGGGGTCCACCAGATTAGTACTAAGCTAAATAGGAAAATTAGACTAACCTAATTAGGCGCGAGGGCCCACATGTCAGTGTTAGTAGGGTTAATTAAGCTTAACAAAACTTAATTTAAATTAACAGGGCCCAGGGCCCACTTGTCAGCGACTCGGGGGAGGTCAACCTCGCCGGTCAAAACGGTCATCCCGCGGGCGTTTAGCCGCCGGCGAGGCTGGACGCGGCGGAGGGCGTCGGAAATCCTCCTTCGGTGACCAAATGGCCGGCGGAGGGCATCTACGTGGAGCTGGGACTCGCCCGCATCCATCCGTGCCATCGGAAGGGGGCTGGGGTGGCCGGAAGGTGGCCGGCGACGAGGTCCAGCGGCGGCAGCGCTCGGGCTTGCGCGGGCGCGGCGCTAGGGGGCTCGGGAGGAAGAAAAGAAGTGGCTACGGGCTCCTGGAGGAACGCTGAGCACGCCGGTGTGCTTGGACGCGTGCGGCAGCAACTGTGACTACGGCGGCGACATGGCCGGCGGACCACAGCTCCGGCCGGAGGTGGGGCCATAGCTAGAGAGCGCGGGGAGGTCGGGGAAGAGGGGGAAACTGCTTGGGGGCTCACGGTGAGTGCAGAGGCGACGACGTGGGCTCGGGGGAGGCTCGGAGCAGAGCAGGGCGGCGGAGGGGATCTCGTCGGCCGAGGCTTGAAGACGAGGTCGGGGAAGACGCTAGGAGGCTCCCGAGCTTGCGTGCGTGGGCGTGTAGACTCCCGGGTGCATAGCGGAGCTCGTGGACACGTCGAGGGGACGAGGGGGAGGCGGTGGCTGCGGCTACGGCCGTCGGTGCGCCCACGGGCGCGTCGGCCATGGCCCTGGAGAGACGAGGGAGGGAGGAAGGGGCGAGTGAGAGGTCAGGGGGAGGTTCCAGGCGCTTGCGGCGTGTCCTTGGCGGCGTCGCGCTGGCGAGGGAAGGCCAGGCAGGCAGCTGCGTGGAGGCACGGGCGCGCGCGCGCCGGCCACACGCCCTCGTGCCTTCTGGCACGAGGTTGAAGGAGGCGGTGCTGGGCTGGGCCCCCAGAAGTGGCTGGGCCAACAGTGCTGGGCTGCACAGGTTAGTTAGCCCAGGTAAGTCTCTCTCTATCTTTTAATTCCATCTGTTTTCTATTATCTATTTCTTTTGTAACATTGGGGCTTTTCTAAAAATGCTTAGGCACTTTCAAAAATCACCAAACTGCTCATGCCCACTGTTTAGCATATAACCAACATGGAACATTTCAGTTTGGGATTATTTGAGCATTTAAAATAATATATAAAATTTAAATGCCCAAATGCAAATAAGATATGCTTTAATTCAAAAATCCAGAATGGTCCTAGAAATATGTGCAACATTTTTGGCAGAGGTTTTTAATCAATCCAAAAATGATGAACTTTTCCAAAGAGCATTTTGGGTTCATTGAAAAAGATTTGAATTTTGAACCTAGTTGGTTTCATCTGGTGCTAGGGTTTAGTCATCCCCATTTCAGGTTAAGAGAAATTTAAACATGATGCAACACAAGACTAACTGGACCAGAGCAGACCAGAACTGGGGATGTGACACATGTACACAGAAGCCGAAGCCAAAGAAGCACGAGAAGACGATGTAGACCTGCTGGAGGAGGCCCGGCTGGTAGCACTCAGCCGCTCCACCATCTATCAGCAGGGCCTCCGCCGCTATCACAGCCGGCGAGTCAAGCCACGCTCCTTCCGCGAGGGGGACCTTGTGCTCCGGCTGATCCATCGAACAGCCGGCCAGCACAAGCTCTCAGCTCCTTGGGAAGGACCGTTCATCATCAGCAAGGTGCTAGGCAACGATGCCTACTACCTCATTGATGCCTAGAAGCCAAGAGCACGCAAGAGAGATGTCTCAGGCAAAGAGTCAGAGCGCCCATGGAACGCAAACCTACTTCGTCGCTTTTATAGCTAAAAGACAGTATGTGTCGTGCTATATATTTTATTTCGATAACCAATGGGACCCTCGAAGAGTTCTCGGCGACTGCCCAACCGTTTATCTACATGATAAAAATTATGCCTATGAATGAGTATGGTTCATTCCTTTGTCCGGCACCGGAGCCTAGCAGACGGCCCGGGGACTGGCCGCCTAGCCCTATGTTTAAAACTTTTCCTAAAAATAGTTGGACAAGTAATGTGATGGCATCCAAGCCCTCTCCCGCCTTCAGTCACAGACTCGCAGAAAGCGGCTGTCCGACTGGAAGGAGCCGAAGGCAGGAAGCGGTGCCCACATGAAAAATGGCTAAGGAAAGCAAACATAGGGCAAGACGGCCGTTCATACAAAATAGCCGGTTGTTGCATAGGCAACCAGCCGGCTTTGGGCTTAGCCACGACGCCTTCAAGATGGCGGGATACTTGCCCATCCGGAAAATAGCTAAGTACTTGACGCAGCCATAGAACCACAAAGTGTCTGTCTGGCTGGCAGGACGGCAGTTAAAGGAGACAGCAAAAGAAAATCGCCATGAGGAACCAAGGGCGGGGCTAATCCCAGGACTCGGCCAAATTGCATAAAAACCATGCAGCATTAAAAGAATATTTACATCAAACATGCCTCAAGGGCCGCCTCCCAGTAGCAGCTTACTTATACACCCAGTGGGTGGAATTGTTCGGACTAATCCTACCAAGTCTTACAAAGAAACATGAACCAAACGATACAAGAATAAAAGCCTAGGGCACAGCAGGCGCAGCGGGCGGAATGACGGAGCCGACTTCTTGGGGGCGCCTGGCCGGTCTCGGCTTGGGCACTTCCTGCAGCAGGCGGAGCCACCACACCTGGTCCGCTTGTCGAGGATCACTTAGGCTGGTGGCCAGCAGACGAATCCGCCTCCTGGGAGCTGGCCTCCTCGTCGCTATCTTCCCCCTGCTCGCCCTCATCACTGGAGGCGATCTCCTCGTCCGGCTCCTCTGACGCCGCCAGGTCCAGCCCAAAGTTGCTGGGATGCACCACATGGCCATCCTCATCTAGCTCTGGGACGAAGATAGAGGTGTCGGCATACTCGGCAAGGGCGGCGGCACGCCTGGTGAGGTCCCTTTGCACCGCGGCCAGCTCAGGCTCAGCCTCCACCCGAAAGGTCTTCAGCTGGTCGAGGCTCAAGTCCGGGTACCAGCCCTTGGCAAGCTCCAGGACGGTCCACGCACCAGCCCTCGCAGCGGCACCCTTCCAGGCCTCGAAGCGGTGGTCGGCCGCCTCTAGCCATTCAGCAGTCCGGCTGGGGGTGCAGAGCACCGGAGCGCCTGGCCAGAGGGCGGCTAGCACTTGAGCTCCGGCGCGCTGCAGGCGTTGAAGCAGGCAGTGGACCGGCTGGAGGTGCACCTTGACAGTAAGAAGCTGCTCGGCTGGTGTCTTGGGCGCGTTAGGTGCAATCACCTGGCCCGCTTTGCGCCTGTCGTCACGCTCGGCCTTGATGGCATGGGTGGCGGCCACAGAATAGCCCGGGAAGAACTCTTCCAAAGCTAGAAGAAGAATCAGAAAAAAGAAAGGCCGTTGTAACAGATGGCAAGTACAAGAAGGAAGGACAGGTATCTCACCGTCGACAATGTCTGCAATGGCTCCATAGCCGTCTTGCAGAGCCGCCTCCTTCTCAACCCAGTTCGAGCGCTCGGCCTCGAATTCTTCCCGAAGAAGCGTCTCGGCATCCGACATCTTCCCGAGCTCAACCTTGTGGGCCGCCGCCTGGTTTGCCAGCTCCATGGCCAGGCGGTCACGATCCTGAGCGGCAAGATTGCGCTCTCGCCCCTTGGTAGCTAGCTCCTACTGGGCCTCGCCCAGCTGGTTGCGGAGGTTGGCCGCGACCGCTGGCAAGAGAAGAAGAAGAAGAAGAATAATGTCAGCAGCAGCAAAAAGATAAGCTTGGAGTTCCAAGCCGCCTGCTCAGCAGCCGGCTCGGAACTCGGGGACTACGCCCAGCGGGTGCGCTGACGCACCCCCGCAAGGAGGAGAAGGGAAGCACTTGTCAGGACCGGTCCTTCAGTAAAATAATTACTGGAAGACCGACCTTTTTATTAAACCAGCAAGGATTATTATTACCCATTGGCCGACAAATCCTTGATACAGAATTCCAATACACTGAATATTATACAAGGTTGAGCTGGGGTTGCTCAACAATTTTATTACAAGCGCGCCAATATAATACATATAGGCGGATATGACACAAGGCAGGGTGGCATACTACTAACTCGTAATAGAAGGTGGTGGATAAGTCACAGCGAAGTGGATGATGTGACTCCAATATATTACAGTTCATCGAGTGTCGGAGTGAGACCCGGTGAATTTATTTGGTGGTAGGCGGAAGCGTTTATAAAACAGTGATCAACTCCAGGATCGCAAGGGCCTGACTGGGACTCCACTAGACGTCGGACTCGCTATCGAACTCTTCATCCATGAGATCGCCTTCGTACACATCTGGCCAAATCAACAAGCCAAGTGAGTACTTTGAATGTACTCGCAAGACAGTTCGGACTTAAGATATAATAAATGCCAACATGATGCATATGAGTATTCCAGCAAAATGCGACCGGAATAAAATATTAATGAGTTGTATGCAACGATAGAAGTCGGACGGTAATCCTCCCAAAATTCATAAGATAAATAGAAGGAGACCAAACGAATGTCTGGGTGACGGCTCGTGAAATAATAAATGATAGCAGGCCACAGTCGGGCGTCTGAGCGACACCGCATAAAGGGCTTATAGCAAAAGAATAAATAACAAGAATGCCTCAGTCGGACGTCTCAGCGACATCGCATAAAGGGCTTATAAATTAAAAGAATGCCACAGTTGGACGTCTGAGCGACATCACAAAAAGGGCTTATAAATAAAAGAATGCCACAGCAGACGTCTGAGCGACATCACATAAAGGGCTTATAAATAAAAGAATGCCAGAGTCGGACGTCTGAGCGACATCACATAAAGGGCTTATAAATAAAAAGAATGCCACAGTCGGACGTCTGAGCGACATCACTTAAAGGGCTTATAAATAAAAAGAATGCCATAGTCGGACGTCTGAGCGACATCACATAAAGGGCTTAAAAAAAGAATGCCACAGCCGGACGTCTGAGCGACATCATATAAAGGGCTTATAAAGAGCAAGAGTATAACGATGAAATACTTCTGGAAGTAAATTAATACAGAAATAGTTGGTGAGTTCATCTACCAAATGAACTTTGATGAAAACACTACTCTGGTTACCTAACAAGAATATACTAGAGACGGTCACCGGGTTGCCATGAAGATTGACCCTAGGCCATAAACATGGCTACTGAAGGAATTTTAACTCTGCAGAGCTTGTACTATTAACTCATAGCCAACAGACTCTACTAGCCATGGGGACTAGTTCCGTCTACGGTGTTTTAGTAGAAACCCAACTAACCAGTACACACCCATTTAACATCCTGCTGTCCGAAATCACGCGCGACAACATTCACGAAAAACTTTAAGACGGGGAGGCTACAACCTCGAATAGCATGGGATCAAATTTTATATATGCGCGCTCTAAGGGGTGCCCCCCTCTCGGTCCCAACCGGAAACACCCATGCCCCCTGACCGGATGACGGGCTTTAATCCAGGGCCATGGAACCCTCATTCTGGCCCCTCTAATTGGTGTATACTCGGGAAGTGGTTTACAACTTACTAGACCGTAATCTCAACAGACGGCCTATGATAGTACCAAAAGAAGATGAACGGAATCATGACATGATCTCCGTTGATACTGAGTTAACCAACTACTGGCATGCTCCAACAATACCAGCATTCCACCCGTCATATCACCATATGATCGTGGTGGTTCAAACAATATCACTCGGGGCTCACCCGAAGCTTACTTGCATGAAATATAACCATACACCTATGCCCATATGATCAAGCATATGAAACGAACTACTCGAGCAAACATGCAACACACTCATCATATCAAAGGTTCAAACATGCTTGCCTGGTTCTGAGAAGTCGAAGCTTAACTCGGTGTGGTTCGCGTCTCCGTCACGACCTCCGGTATCTAAGTATTCCAACAAATAAATACTGACATAAATACCGCGCGTGCAAATAAAGTTGCTCCAAAAATTCCACATAAATATGACAAAAAACTAGACAGAAAACTAAAGAGGATAGAAAAAGAATCAACTCAAAATCATCTTTAGTTAAAAAGATATTAGAATTTCTGTCCAGGGACTCATCTGTAATGAAACAGAAAAGTTCCAGGGGCTAGAACAGAAAACAGCAAAGCGAATCGGTACGCAGTACGTCAACCGCAGAGGGGAAACCTTCTTTGCCCGAATGCGCTTACAGAAAACGGTTCGTAGGGGAGAGGTGTGAGGCTGACAAGGGGCCCCACGCGTCAGGTTTGAAAACAGGAGCAGAGTCGCGCCGATGCCGGTGCTGCGGTGGTCGCCGGCGCCGATCCAAGGCGAGTTAGGGGAGGGGAGTGATACGTACGGCTTCCCGGTGACCTTCCGCGTCAAATGGTGGTGGAGTCGAGCGTCGGCGAGCCCCACGTCGACGGCGACCCTGTCTCAGGCGGACGACGGCTCGGGTGGTCGTGCACCTCGTCGGAGAGGGCTCCTGGGATCAAATTGGAGTGGGGGTTAGGTCTAGGTGGGTGCCAGGGTACTACGCTCGAGTCCACGGTGCCGGAGAAGCTCTCACAGGAGTGAACGATGCGGAGCCCGAGGCGGAGGGAGTTGGCCGGAGTTGGAGAAGAAGGGCCCCTTGGGGCTCTTCCAGAGACTGGGCGTGGTCTAGGGAGGTAGTGAAGATGCGCGGGCTCGAGAACGAGCTCGGGGGTGCCTTATATAGCCGGCCCGAGGCGGTTGCCGTGAATGGATAAGTCCGGCGAGTCGATTACGGTGATGCAGTGGTTGGACGGCGGATTTAGGGGCTTGAGCATCGTCTAGGTTGTGTAGTGGTTCCATTCCCGCACCTAACTCAGCAGGGGAGAGGGAGTTACGGGCTGTCCTCGAAGGAACAGCCGGGCAGCACGTCGACGGCAGAAAACACGCTCTGCGCGCGCCAGGCCACGACGACGGTGCGGCAGGCGTGCGCTGGCACTGGAGGTGGACACGCGGAGCGCTGGGGTGCTTTGGGCGGCGCTAAACGGCGTCGAGCTGCGGGGTTATCTCTGTCAGCCGCCACGGGCGGCAGTGTTGCCGTGGCAGTCGCCGGCGCGGTCGGGCCAGGGCGCCACCGATGCCCAGAAGCAGCCAAGCAACCGTGTGGCGCTCTGGATAAGAAGATGGTGTAGTGCAGCATCGATCCAAGGAGGTTACTGGTGAGATTGTCGAAGTGCCTGACAAAACTGACGAACTATCGAACTGTCTGTCGACAGTTTCAGTTAACAGCTTCTTAACTTGACAGTACAGTGCATGCTAAGTGTTTGATCAAATGTTTCTGGCATGTGTGAAATATTTCTGGTGCTGATATTTGGTGGAGTGGCCTCTTGATGCATCTAGAGGCTGCCTGAATTTTCACAGGATTTTTGGAAGAAGGTAAACATGAATTTCACCAAATTTTGCAAATCTGGTCCAAACTTGCAGCACATGAAATTTGAAAATTTGGAACTGTGGACCAGTGAAACAAGATGGATCTAGGTTGTGTGTACTAAGGGCCATCTAGGAGAGTTGGTTTGGGATCAAATATCTGGATGGAAATGGTGGCTCCTTTGTAAATCACCAAGGTTCACTATAAAAGACAGAAATAGTTTTGAAATAAATAGGGGGAAAAATCCCAATAAGGTCAAAACTTACTGGAATTGATGAGAAACTTGTCCTAAGGTGTGAAGAGGGTTTTGGAGATAAATATTTCTGTTGGGGCCATGGCAAGATGAAGGTTGGAGGGGAGGATAAGTCCAAGATCAAATTTGAAAGGCATAACTCAAGAATGGGAGAATTCAAACAACCTCTTTGAAACTCAACTTGGCCTTGATCAAACCCAAGAGAAGATCTTCAAGGTCAAAAACCAAGCTTGAGAAAACACCAAAAACTTTGGCCAGAAAGATTTTAGAAGAGGCTCAAGAAAAGATCAAATAACCCTCTTCCAAAAGGCCAAAAGTTTGGAAGAAAACCAACTAAAAAATTTGGGGTGTTACAACACTTACCCCCTTAGGAAAAATCTCGTCCCCGAGATTTCAGCTGATCCTCAAATGGGTGTGGGTGTTCTGTCCGAAGGAAATCTTCCCTTTCCCATATTGCCTCATCCTCAGTGTGATTACTCCACTGAACCTTGAGAAATTTAATAGTTTTCTGATGGGTCCTCCTTTTAGACTCCTCCAAAATTTTTGCTGGGTGTTCTCGGTAGGTGAGATCTCGTTGCACATCAAGGTTTTCATGTGACACATGTTTCTCTGGGTTACTTACACACTTCTGTAGTTGCGAGACGTGGAACACGTCGTGACGTCTGACAGTTCCTTGGGAAGGTCCAGCTGATAGACTACTGTGCCTCTCCGTGCAATTATATGGAAGGGTCCGATGAATCGGGGTGCTAGTTTCCCTTTGACTTTGAATCGTTGCAGTCCTCTCATAGGTGACACACGTAAGTATACGTCTTCACCGGGCTCAAAACTTATTTCCCGATGCTTTTGATCGTAATAGCTCTTCTGTCGGCTTTGGGCGGTTTTGAGTCGATCCCGTATTATTTTTACTCTCTCCTCAGCTTCCTTTAACATATCTGGGCCGAATATACGTCTGTCCCCTGTTTCCGACCAGTTTAATGGAGTATATTCGGCCATATAAGGTTTCGAAAGGTGCCATCTGCAGGCTAGCTTGGTAACTATTGTTGTATGCAAACTCGGCTTATGGTAAGCTTTCCTCCCAACTAGTCCCATATGTGAGGACACATGCCCTTAGCATGTCTTCGAGTATTTGATTTACTCCTTCCGTTTGTCCTCCAATCTGGGGGTGATAAGATGTACTAAACATTAGTTGCGTTCCGAGGGCTTGCTGCAACTGGTCCCAAAATTTGGAGACGAACTGAGTGCCTCTGTCGGATATTATAGTCTTGGGAACCCTGTGTAGGCATACTATCCGGGCGAGGTAAAGCTTGGCGAGCTTATGGGTGGTGTGGGTTGTCTTGACTGGTATGAAATGTGCCACCTTGGTCAGTCTATCCGTGATGACCCATATGTCATCATTACCGTGTTGTGACCGTGGTAGTCCAACAATAAAATCCATTCCAATATCGTCCCATTTCCATTCTGGTATCTTGTTTGGCTGTAATAGCCCTGCGAGTTTTTGTTGCTCGGCTTTAATGGGTTGACATGAATCGCAACATGCAATAAAGGTGGCTATATCCCTCTTCATGCCGTGCCACCAAAATCTTTCCTGAATGTCCTTGTACATTTTTGTCCCTCCAGGGTGGATTGAGTATGGAGCGGTGTGGCTTTCTGCTAGACTTTGCTGTTTAAGGTCATTGCTATTTGGTATGCAAAGTCTGTCTCCGAACCGTAATATTCCTTCACTGTCTGTGGTGAATTCTGAGGCATTGCCCTGACTTACTTTTCTTTTTATCCCTTTGATGATGGGGTGTCCATGCTGAGCCTTCTTTATTTGTTCTATTAGGGTAGGTTGTATTTCCAGTTTTTACACTTCGCCTTCAGTGACCATCATTAGGTTGAGTCTGGCGAATTCTTGCTGAAATTCGGCTCTCAGGTTCTGTATGCTGCCGTTGTACTGGCTGGGGTTACGGCTGAGAGCATCTGCTACCACGTTTGCTTTTCCTGGGTGATAGTGTATACCAACGTCATAATCTTTTACCAGTTCCAGCCAGCGTCGTTGTCGTAAATTGAGTTCTGGCTGCGGTAAAATTTATCTGAGGCACTTATGGTCCGTGTATATTTCACAGCGATTTCCAACCAAAAAGTGTCTCCACTCCTTGAGTGCATGTATGACTGCTGCCAAGTCCAAATCGTGAGTAGGATAATTTTCTTCATGTTTTCGTAGTAACCGGGAAGCGTAGGCGACTACTTTGCCTACTTGCATTATTACGCATCCGAGGCCTTTTCGGGATGCGTCACAATATACTTCAAAGCTCTTCTGTATGTCTGGTACAATTAACACTGGGGCTGTTGTTAACCTCTTTTTGAGTTCTTGGAAGCTTTTCTCACATGCTTCGGTCCACACGAATTTCTTATGCTTCTTGAGTAACTGTGTCATTTGTTTGGCTATGGTGGAAAATCCTTCAATAAATCTTCTGTAATATCCGGCCGTACCGAGGAAACTTCGTATGTCCGTTACACTGGCTGGTGACTTCCAGCCAAGTACAGCCTTGACCTTATCAGGGTCCACAGCAACTCCTTCTTGTATTAATACGTGTCCTAGGAAACCCACTTGCTTCAACCAAAATTCACATTTGCTGAATTTGGCGTAAAGTTGGTCTTTCCTTAATTCTCCCAGTACAATGCGTAGGTGTTCAGCATGTTCTTCCGGTGTCTTTGAATATACCAAGATATCATCAATAAATACCACCACAAATTTGTCCATGAATCTCATAAATACTTTGTTCATGAGGTGGACGAAATATGCGGGGGCGTTGGTCAGTCCAAACGGCATTACTGTAAATTCATAAAGTCTGTATCTTGAGGTGAATGTTGTTTTCGGGATATCTTTTGTTCGTACTTTCAGTTGATGTTAACCTGACCTTAAATCATCCTTTGAGGAAACCTTGGCTTGCGCGAGCTGGTCAAATAAATCATTTATCCGTGGCATCGGATACTTGTTCTTGATTGTGACCATGTTTAGTGCTCAGTAGTCTATACACAATCTCATGGTCCCATCCTTCTTTTTGGCAAATAATACAGGCGAACCCCAAGGTGAGGAGCTGGCCCGTATAAATCCTTTGTCTAGCAGTTCCTTTATTTGCTTCTTTAGTTCAACCAACTCGGATGGTGCCATTCTGTACGGTTTCTTGTATATGGGGGTGGTTCCCGGTGCTGGCTCAATAGTGAATTCTATTTCTCTGTCTGGTGGCATGCCTGGTAGTTCTTCGGGAAATACGTCCGGAAATTCACATACAACTGGAACCTTTCTTAACTCAGAAGTATCAATTTTGTTTAATTTTGGTTGCCGCGACACCGGTCTTTCCTGAGCTGCGACTCTTATTGTTTTTCCGTGATGATGAGTAAGAATCACTGTCCTGTTGAAGCAGTCGATAAATCCTTTATTGGTGGTTAGCCAATCCATACCCAGGATAACATCCAGTCTGTTGTTTTCCAACACGATGAGGTTTGCGTGAAACTTTAATCCCTCAATTTCAATGGTCAAACCTTGGCAGTAATTTTGAGTGATCTGCTTACTTCCCGGGGACATGATGGTCATTGATTTTCCCAAGGGAAGCATTGAAAAACCATGTTGCAAAGAAAAACTCTTTGAAATGAACGAATGAGAAGCTCCAGAATCAAACAAAACCGTGGCAGGTATTGTGTTGACAGGGAACGTACCGAGTACGATATCCCGTGCATCCTGTGCTTGCTCCTTGGTCACATGGTTCTGTTGGGGAACGTTGCATGGGAAACAAAAATTTTCCTACGTTCACAAGATCAATCTAGAAGATGCATCTACGAGGGGAGAGTTGGATCCACATACCCTTGTAGATCGCTAAGCGGAAGCGTTCAAGAACGCGGTTGATGGAGTCGTACTCGCCGCGATTCAGATCGCCGCAGATCCTAGCACCGAACGGACGGTGCCTCCGCGTTCTTCACACGTGCAGCCCGGTGACGTCTCCCAGGCCTTGATCCAGCAAGGAGAGAGGGAGAAGTTGGGGAAGACTCCATCCAACAGCAGCACGACGGCGTGGTGGTGGTGGAGGAGCGCGGGACTCCAGCAGGGCTTCGCCAAGCGCTGCAAGAGACGAGGAGGGAGAGGGGTAGGGCTGCGCCAAGAGGGAGACGTTCTCGTATGTCTAGCAGCCCCAAAACCTCACATATATATAGGGGGAAGGGAGGGATGCGCCCCCTTTAGGGTTTCCCACCCCTAGGGGTGCGGCCAGCCCTAGAAAACCCATCTAGGGTGCGGCCAAGGGGGGGAGAGAGAGGGGGCGCCCTAGGGTGGGCCTTAAGGCCCATCTGGACCTAGGGTTTGCCCCCCTCCACACTCCATGCGCCTAGGGACTTGGTGGGGGGGCGCACCAGCCCCCTTGGGGCTGGTCCCCTCCCACACTTAGCCAACGCAGCCACCTGGGGCAGGTGGCCCCACCTGGTGGACCCCCGGGACCCTCCCGGTGGTCCCGGTACATTACCGATATCGCCCGAAAGTTTTCCGGTGACCAAAACAGGACTTCCCATATATGAATCTTTACCTCCGGACCATTCCGGAACTCCTCGTGACGTCCGGGATCTCATCCGGGACTCCGAACAATATTCGGTAACCGCGTACATACTTTCCCTATAACCCTAGCGTCATCGAACCTTAAGTGTGTAGACCCTACGGGCTCGGGAACCATGTAGACATGACCGAGACAACTCTCCGGCCAATAACCAACAGCGGGATCTGGATACCCATGTTGGCTCCCACATGTTCCACGATGATCTCATCGGATGAACCACGATGTCAAGGATTCAATCAATCCCGTATACGTTTCCCTTTGTCTATCGGTATAGCACTTGCCCGAGATTCGATCGTCGGTATACCGATACTTTGCTCAATCTCGTTACCGGCAAGTCTCTTTACTGGTTCCGTAACACATCATCCCGTGATCAACTCCTTGATCACATATTGTGCACATTATGATGATGTCCTACCGAGTGGGCCCAGAGATACCTCTCCGACATACAAAGTGACAAATCCCAGTCTCGATTCGTGCCAACCCAACAGACACTTTCGGAGATACCTGTAGTGCACCTTTATAGCCACCCAGTTACGTTGTGATGTTTGGCACACCCAAAGCATTCCTACGGTATCTGGGAGTTGCACAATCTCATGGTCTAAGGAAAGGATACTTGACATATGGAAAAGCTTTAGCATACGAACTACACGATCTGTGCTAGGCTTAGGATTGGGTCTTGTCCATCACATCATTCTCCTAATGATGTGATCCCGTTATCAACGACATCCAATGTCCATGGTCAGGAAACCGTAACCATCTGTTGATCAACGAGCTAGTTGTCTAGAGGCTCACTAGGGACATGGTGTTTGTCTATGTATCCACACATGTATCTGAGTTTCCTTTCAATACAATTCTAGCATGGATAATAAACGATTATCGTGAACAAGGAAATATAATAATAACCAATTTATTATTGCCTCTAGGGCATATTTCCAACAGTCTCCCACTTGCACTAGAGTCAATAATCTAGTTCACATCGCCATGTGATTAACACTCACAGGTCACATCGCCATGTGACCAACATCCAAGAGTTCACTAGAGTCAGTAATCTAGTTCACATCAATATGTGATTAACACTCAATGAGTTCTGTGTTTGATCATGTTATGCTTATGAGAGAGGTTATAGTCAACGGGTCTGCAACATTCAGATCCCTATGTACCTCGCAAAACTTTATGTCATATCGTAGATGCTGCTATCACGTTCCACTTGGAGCTATTCCAAACTGTTGCTCCATTATACGTATCCGGTATCTCCACTTAGAGTTATCCGGATAGGTGTTAAGCTTGCATCGACGTAACTCTTTACGTCGAACTCTTTATCACCTCCATAACCGAGAAACATTTCCTTACTCCTCTAAGGATAATTTTGACCACTATCTAGTAATCCACTCCTGGATCACCTTTGTACCCTCTTGCCAGACATGTGGCAAGGCACACATCAGGTGCGGTACTTAGCATGGCATACCGTACAGAGCCTATGACAAAAGCATAGGGGACGACCTTCGTCCTTCCTCTTCCTTCTGCCGTGGTCAAGTTTTGAGTCTTACTCAACTTCACACCTTACAACTCAGGTAAGAACTCCTTCTTTGACTGATCTATTTTGAACTTCTTCAAAATCATGCCAAGGTGTGTGATCTTTTGAAAGTATCATCAGGCGTCTTGATCTATCTGTATAGATCTTGATGCCCAATATGTAAGCAGCTTTATCCAGGTCTTCCTTTGAAAAACTCATTTCAAACAACCCTTTATGCTTTCCAGAAATTCTACATCATTTCGGATCAACAATATGTCATTCACATATACTTATCAGAAATGTTGTAGTGCTCCCACTCACTTTATTGCAAATACAAGTTTCCACCAAACTTTGTATACCCAAAAACTTTGATCACTCCATCAAAGTGTATATTCCGACTCCGAGATGCTTGCTCTAGTCCATGGAAGGATCGTTGGAGCTAGCATATCTTTTAGCATCCTTAGGATCGACAAAACCTTTCTGATTGTATCACATACAACCTTTCCTTACGAAAACTGGTAAGGAAAATTGTTTTGTCATCCATCTGCCAGATTTCATAAATGCAGCTAATGCTAACATGATTCCGACGGACTTAAGCATCGCTACGGGTGAGAAAATCTCATCGTAGTCAACTCCTTGAACTTGTGGAAAACTCTTCGCCACAAGTCGAGCTTCATAGACGGTGACATTACCGTCCACGTCCGTCTTAGTCTTAAAGATCCATTTGTCTCAATGGCTTGCCGATCACAGGGCAAGTCCACCAAAGTCCATACTTTGTTTTGATACATGGATCCTATCTCAGATTTATCGGCTTCTAACCATTTGTCGGAATATGGGCCCACCATCGCTTCTCCATAGTCCGTAGGTTCATCGTTGTCCAACAACATGACCTCTAAGACAGGATCAACGTACCACTCAGGAGTAGTACATATCCTTGTCAACCTACGAGGTTTGATAGCAACTTGATCTGGAGCTTCATGATCACTATCATTAGTTTCCTCTTCAACATCGCAGGTTCCACAGAAACATCTTTCTGTGTTGCACTACTCTCCGGTTGAAGTGAGGGTTCGACGACCTCATCAAGTTCTATCTTCCTCCCACTCAATTCTTTCGAGAGAAACTCCTTCTCGAGAAAGGACCCGTTCTTAGGGACAAACATTTTTGCCCTTGGATCTGAGATAGGAGGTATACCCAACTGTTACCTTTGGGTATCATATGAAGATGTATTTGTCCGCTTTGGGTTCGAGCTTTTCCCGGCTGAAGCCATAAGCATCGCAGCCCCAAACATCAAGAAAACGACAACTTTGGTTTCTTGCCAAACCATAGTTCATACGGCGTCGTCTCAACGGACTTAGATGGTGCCCTATCTAAAGTGAATGCAGCTGTCTCTAATGCATAACCTCAAAATAATAGCGGTAGATCGGTAAGATACACCATAGATCGCACCATATCTCATAAGGTTCGATTACGATGTCCGGACACACCATTACGCTGTGGTGTTCCAGGGGACTTCAACTGCGAAACAATTCCACAATGTCTAAAGTGATTGCCAAACTCATAATTCAGATAATATCCCCTTGATCAGATCGTAGGAACATGATCTTCTTGTTATGATGATTCTTAATCTTCACTCTGAAATTGTTTGAACCTTTCAAACGTTTCAGACTTTTGCTTCATTAAGTAAATATACCATATCTACTCAAATCGTCATTGAAGATGAGAAAATAACGATATCCACCACACGCCTTAATTTGGATCACATACATCAGCATGTATGATTTCCAACAAGTCACTTGCCCGTTTCATTGTACCTGAAAACGGGATCTCAGTCATCCTGCCCAAGAGGCATGGCTCGCATGTGTCAAGCGATTCAAAATCAAGTGACTCCAAACATCCATCAGCATGGAGTTTCTTCATGCATTTTATGCCAAAATGACCTAAGCGGCAGTGCCACAAGAAAGTGGTACTATCATTATTAACTCTACATCTTTTGGCATTAATATTATCATCATGTGTATTACTATGATCGAGATTCAACGAACCATTGGGTGCATGACCATAAAGGTATTATTCATGTAAACAGAATAACCATTATTCTCTAACTTAAATGAATAACCGTATTGCGATGAACATGATCTAATCATTTTCACGCTCAACGTAGACACCTGATAACATTTATCTAGGTTCAACACTAATCTCGAAAATAGATGAAGTGTGCGATGGTGATCTTATCAACCTTGGAAACACTTCCAACACACATCGTCACCTCGCCCTTAGCTAGTCTTCGTTCAGTGCGTAGCTTTTGCTTCAAGTCACTAATAATAGCAACTGAACCGGTATCCAATACCCAGGTGCTACAAGGAGCACTACTAAGGTACACATCAATAACACGTATATCAAATATACTTTGTTGAAGTTGCCAGCTATCATATCTACCATGTATTTGGGGTGGTTCCGCTACCATGTGACCGTTCCCCTTACAATAGAAGCACTTAGTCTCGAGGTTTGGGTTCAACCATGGGTTCCTTCATCAGAGCGACAACAGGTTTGCCATTCATGAAGTTTCCCTTCTAGCCCTTACCCTTTTGAAACCAGTGGTCTTGTTAAACCATCAACACTTGATGCTCCTTCTTGATCTCTACTTTTGCGGTACTAAGAACCGCTGACAGCACCGGGATCAACTCCATCCTTTGCATGTCATAGTTCATCACGAAGTTCTAGTAGCTTGGTGATAGTGTCTAGAGAATTCTGTCAACCACTATCTCACCTGGAAGATTAACTCCCACTTGGTTCAAGTGATTTTAGCACCCAGACATTCTGAGCACATGCTCACTAGTTGAGTTATTCTCCTCCATCCTTTTTGCAAAGGAACTTGTCAGAGGTCTCATACCTCTCAACACGGGCATGAGCCTAAAATCCCAATTTCAGCTCTTAGAACATCTCATATGTTCCATGGCGTTCAAAACGTCATTGGAATCCCGATTCTAAGCCGTAAAGTATGGTGCACTAAACTATCAAGTAGTCATCAGGACGTCTCTGTCAGGTGTTCACAACATCCACAGACAACGTTGTAGGGGTTTGCACATCGAGCGGTGCATCAAAGACGTAAGCTTTCTGTGCAGCAGTGAGGACACTCCTCGGACTACGGACCCAGTCCGCATCCTTGCTTACAATATCTTTCAACTTAGTCTTTCTCTAGGATCGTATTAAACAGGGAGCTACAACGCAAGCTATTGATCTACAACATAATTTGCAAAGGCAACTTAGACTATTGTTCATGATAAGTGAGTTTAACTAATCAAATTACTTATAACTCCCACTCAAATTGACATCCCTCTGGTCATCCGAGCTTGACATGATCCAAATCCACCAACCCAAGTCCGATCATCACGTGAGATGAGGTGGTGTCAATGGTGAACATCTTCATGTTGATCATATCTACTATATGACTCATGCTCGACCTTTCGGTCTTCCGTGTTCCGAGGCCATGTCTGTACATGCTAGGCTCGTCAAGTCTAACCCGAGTGTTCTGCATGTGCAAAACTGGCTTGCACCCGTTGTATGCGAACGTAGAGTCTATCGCACCCGATCATCACGTGGTGCTTCGAAACGACGAACCTTCGCAACGGCGCACACTCGGGGGGAACACAATTTCATCTTGAAATTTTAGTGAGGGATCATCTTATAATGCTACCGCCGTCCTAAGCAAAATAAGATGCATAAAAGGATTAACATCACATGCAAATCATAAGTGACATGATATGGCCATCAACTCGTGCTTTTGATCTCCATCTCCAAAGCACCGGCATGATCTCCATCGTCACCGGCGTAACACCATGATCCCCATCATCATGATCTCCATCATCGTGTCGCCATCGGGGTTGTCGCGCGCCCACCATGCTCTTACTACTATTGCTACCGTTTAGCGATAACGTAAAGCATTACATAGCGCTTAATGATTGACACGCAGGTCATACAAAAATTAAAGACAACCCTATGGCTCCTGCCGGTTGCCGTATACATCGACATGCAAGTCGATATTAACTATTACAACATGATCATCTCATACATCAAATATATCTCATCATGTCGTTGGCCATATCATATCACATACATACCCTGCAAAAACAAGTTAGACGTCCTCTAATTTGTTGTTGCATGTTTTACGTGGCTGCTATGGGTATCTAGCAAGAACGCTTCTGTTCGCACACGAACACGTCACGTGTACCCTCGACGCCGGGGGTGGTGCACCGCAGCTCACGTCGAAGGAGTCTCACCGGAAGCGCGATTCGCAAGTCGACCGGCGAGAGCTTTTGAAGACCCGAAACCCTACACTCCCGGGAGGGACCCCGTCGGGGAGTGCGGCGGCTATGGGCTGCCCTAGGTCGGTCAAGCCGCCCCTAGAGCCTCGGTATTCGCAGCTCTCCAACACGAAGAACGACGAAGAACGAGGGAGCAAGAACGAGGGAGGAACAAAACGTAGATGAGAAAGTTGTAGAGCGTTTGCGATTGTGTGTTGTGTTCAATCGGCCATCACCCCTTGAGTATATAAGAGGCGGCTGGACTTCCCGTGCAAGGAAAAGGCTTGGATTCACGTCCAAAACCCTAGCCAAATTCGGATTGGTTTTATCCGAACTTTCCAAAACTGTTCGGTTTAAATTGGCTGTACCTTGCGGGTAATATTTGAGGTGGTAAACGACCTCGGATGGAAAAGAGCCCAAAAGCAATCTTGACCGTTTCGACGAGACGAACAACTTTCATGTTGAACGTTTTTCGATTTGAAGCCATCTTCTAGGCCAAAACGGTCACGCAATACAGGCTGTTATTCGCGCTACCCATCAGACACATGGCTGGTGGGGCGCGCCACTTTTGGCTCTGTGACAGGGCTGTGTTCGGATGGCTGTAACTTTTGCATACGAACTCGGATTGGGACAATTTTTATATCAAAATCGACCGTTTCGACGAGACGCACAACTTTCATGTTGAAACTTTTTCCATTTGAGGTCATCTTAATAGGGTTTCAAGCCATTCTTTAATCTGGTGTCACCATGAGCATCTCTGAACTTGTCATAACTTTTGCATCCGGACTCCGTTTTAGACAACTTTCATATGCATCTTGATCTTCTCAAAGAAAGCCATCTCATGGTGACTTCCAATCATAAGTTTGAAGTAATCTTGACATAGATTAAAGCAACTTTTACGATTGTGCCACTTTTGAGCGTCAACACATGCCCCCCTGTTTTTCGGCAAAGCAAGCGTGCCGAAAAATAATTTGTACCATGTTGGTTCTAAGGACGATGTCAACACCCCATCGGCCATTTATATGCTTAGGACGATAATTATATATCGGCCATGTTTATGCTAAGGGCGACAGTTATATATCGGCCGTTTGCCTATCTAGGCTTCTTGCCACACACTTGGGTGATACTTCTTTAAATATTTGCCATTGAGAGCTCGAGGTAATAATGTGCCTTGTACGGATTCCATCAAGTATGAGTTTCCGGGAACCACTCTTGTAATCTTAAAAGGACCTTCCCAACTTGAAGACCACTTCCCGAACTTTCTATCTCTTGAACCAATTGGTAGAATCACCTTCCACACGAGATCGCCAACTTGAAAATTCTTCAACTTGACCTTCTTATTGTAAGCTCTTGCCACCCTCAACTTATCCCTCTCTATGGCCTTTAAAGCAACCAAACGTTTATCGGCAACTTCATCAATATTGTCCATCATCAAGTTATAGAAGTCCACAGCCGATAAATCATTTTGTTTCGCTATTCTCAAAGCATTCAAATTCACTTCCACTGGTAGAACGGCCTCCTGACCATATACGAGCTCATATGGAGTCACCTTTGTAGCACCATGCCTTGAGATCCTATGTGCCCACAAAGCTTCGGACAATAGCTCATGCCATCTCCTTGGATTATCCTCAATCTTCTTCTTGATGAGCTTGATTAATATTTTATTACTAGACTCAGCTTGTCCATTGGCTTGGGCATAATATGGAGAGGAATTGAGCAAATTTATCTTATATGATTCAACAAATTCTCTGACTTGATGTGACATAAAGGATGAACCTTGGTCCGTAGTTAATGTTTGAGGAATGCCGAATCTATGAATAATATGCTCAGTTATGAATTGAATTACCTCTGTATGCGTCATATTTTTGAGTGGTATTGCTTCAGACCATTTAGTGAAATAATCAGTCGCCACCAACACGAACCGATGCCCCTTTGAAGAAGAAGGATGAATCTCTCCAATAAAGTCTAATCCCCAACCTCTAAAAGGCCACGGCTTGATAATAGGATGTAACATAGCAGCGGGAGCCAACTGAATATCACCAAACTTTTGACAAGCTTCACATCCTTTATAATACCGGAAGCAATCATTAACCATCGTC
Source organism: Secale cereale (assembly GCA_902687465.1). Taxonomy (NCBI): domain Eukaryota; kingdom Viridiplantae; phylum Streptophyta; class Magnoliopsida; order Poales; family Poaceae; genus Secale; species Secale cereale. The sequence continues at coordinate 333,895,779 of LR738711.1, read as the reverse complement.
GGCCAATAAAACCCAGCACGTCGTAATAGCCATTTCATCTTGGGAGCCGACTGATGAGTGCCACAAATACCTTCATGAACCTCTCCCATAGCAACTCTCGCTTGGTCCTCGTCCAAGCACTTTAAAAGAACATCATCAACCGTTCGGCGATAGAGACCATCATCTCTCATTGTGTATTTGAAAGCCATACGCCGGACAGTCCTGTCCACCCTTTTACTAGGATCACACAAATAATCAATAATGGGTTTCCTCCAGTCTTGATTTTCTCCTGCATTAAATTTTTCATTAGTGGCCGAAACGGTGGGCTCTGGTTCGGCCTCCCCTATGTTGGCAAGACTAGACATCGGCCTTTGAGAAATATGAAACATGCCACGATCAACATGATAGCCGGATGCTTGTTGTGCCAACTCATTTGCTCTCCAATTGTCATGTCTAGATATATGAGCAATGCTAAAATAATCCAAATCTGAAATTATATGTAGACATTTATCAAGATAAACATTAAGTGATTCGTCAAAACATTGAAAGACTTTGGATATTTGTTGCACTACTAATAACGAATCACCAAAAGCCTCAATATGTGTAGCACCTATGGCAAGCAACATCTCTAATCCGAATAACAACGCTTCATATTCGGCTTGATTATTTGTGCAAAAGTATTCTAAGCGGCATGAGGCTTCAAAAACAGCACCACGAGGAGATATATAAACAATACCAACACCTTGGCCATTGCTACACACCGAACCATCAAAATATAATCTCCATGGTGCTAATGAGACAACGTTTATATCAATATCATGCTTATCATCAATACGATGCTCAACAATAAAATTAGCAACAATTTGGCCTTTCATGGATTTCAGAGATTCATAAGCCAAATCATATTCAATTAAAGCATAAGCCCACTTGCCAATTCTACCACTAAGAATTGGCCTATGCAACATGTATTTGATGACATCAGTTTGACAAACTATAATGCAAGTACTAGGCACTAGATAATGTCTCAATTTTGTGCAAGCATAATATAAGCATAAGCATAGTTTCTCAATAAATGTATACCTTGTCTCGGCGTCCAATAACCGTCGGCTCAAATAAGTAATAGCATGCTCCTTTCCTTCGGTCTCTTGAGTCAAAACAGCACCAATAACACCTTCCTCCGCTGCAACGTAAAGTCTAAATGGCTCCCTGTGCCTGGGCGCTTTCATAACAGGAGGAGTGCACAAATATTTCTTAATCATATCCAATGCCTCTTGCTGTTTTGCCCCCCAAGTAAAATCAACATCATTCTTTAACCGAAGGATAGGAGTAAATGCATCAACCTTCCCTGATAGATTGGCTATGAATCTCCTCAAATAATTGACCTTGCCAAGGAATTTTTGCATATCTCTTTTGCATGTTGGAGCCCCTACTTTCTGTATAGCTTCTATCTTTTTGGGATCAATTTCCACGCCATCTTCATGAATAATGAAACCCAGAAACTTCCCAGCCGATACACCAAAGGCACACTTCAAAGGATTCATTTTCAGCCCATATTTCTTCATTCTTTCAAAAGCCAAACGCAAATCGGCTAAGTGAGATTCAAAAGCATCTGATTTGACAACAATATCATCAATATAAACCTCAAGTATAACACCAAGTAAATCATGAAAAATTAAATTCATAGCCCTTTGATACGTGGCACCGGCATTTTTTAATCCAAAGGTCATCACTGTCCACTCATATAAACCAAGAAAACCGGGACATCGAAAAGCCGTTTTGGACAAGTCTTCTTCGGCCATAAAAATCTGGTTATACCCCGCATTACCATCAAGAAAGCTAATGACCTTATGTCCAGAAGCATCATTAATAAGCATATCGGCTATTGGCATGGGATACTCATCTTTAGGTGTAGCTCTATTCAAATCTCTGAAATCAATGCACACCCTCAACTTGCCAGAGCCTTTCTTCTCTACTGGTACAATGTTAGAAATCCACTCGGCATACCTGCAAGGTCTAATAAAATTAGCTTTAAGCAAACGACCGATCTCTTCCTTGATCCGGTCATACGTTTTTGGATTAAACTTTCTGGCCGATTGCTTGTATGGTCTAAAACCGGCCTTTATAGGTAACCGATGCTCCACTAGCTCTCGGCTTAAACCCGACATCTCATGATATTCCCATGCAAAGCAACAAACATATTCTTTCAATAGCTCGATCAACTTAGCCTTATGATCAGCTCTTAAATTTTTGTTTACAAATGTCGGCCTAGGAATTGAACCATCTCCTATATCTATCTCTTCTAATGGATCGGCCGATGTAAAACCTTGTCCTAACTTATCCATATCATCTAACTCTTCTATGGACTCATACATATCGTTCTCATTGGACCGATATTCTACAAGACGCTTTTGTAACCACTCTGAGTTAGGATCCATTTATATACATCATACCTTGGAGCCGATTATCGCCAACCGGCTTTAAAGAAACGGGCACAAAACCACTTTTTGTGGCGCTAAGAAAATCATACTCTGATAAGTCGAGCCCCGTCAAGGAAGTAGCATTGGGATGTTGCCAATCCACCGATGCATCGGCCAAAGCAACACAAGCCGAATTATCCGCATGAATGACTTCTACTTCATCATCAACCCATTGAATCAAAAACTGGTGCATAGTAGATGGCACGCATTGGTTCGCATGAACCCAATCGCGGCCTAATATCACATTGTAGTTACCTTGCACCTCGGCGACAAAGAATGCGGTAGCCAAAGTTTTGCTTCCCACCGTAAGCTCCACATACATCACACCTTTGGCTTCAGTTTTCTCTTTGCCTTCAAATCCATTAAGCACCATGTTGGTCTTTATTAACTCTTCATCACGCAGCCCCAATTTTTTGAAGACCGAATATGGCATAAGATTCACCACAGCACCACCATCGACAAGCATTCTAGCAACCGGCGATCCATTAATATGACCTTTAAGGAACAATGGCTTCAAGTGCGTCACCGGTTCTTTTGGCTTCTCGAATATAGCATTTTTAGGACCAAAATCTAGCTGAGCTACTTCCCCTTCTTCATCTATAGCACGAAATTCAGCGGGTAAGTAATACACCATATTAATATCCATACCTTCATGAACTGGTGTAGACTCATAATCAAGCATTTCATCTCCTTCCGCAAGCATGTCCACTGACTCTGAAATATCTTCAAGGGAAGGGGAAGTAGTAGGCAAAGTGGACGATGTAATAGTAGCCGCATCGTCCTCCGTTGGTGGTGTAGGTGTTGCTATGATCAATGCAGAAGCTGCAATGTTTTCCTTTTGCTTTGGTCTCCACACTTGTTTTGGGGGTACCATGGGACGGCTTTCATTGAATAATTTATCCCTTAGCTTTTCTGCTTCTTGTTCCTCCTTCTCATGACTCCTCATGCGCTGCAATCTCCTTTTTTGCGCCTTGGTCAGACCGGAAGGACACCACTTTGGCTGAGTATATTTTGGATCCCTCGACTTGGCCTTGCTTATGCTAGCTTCATGATCATTAGCCATGGGGCCTTGCTGGACCGCAGCCACATCTTTATTAGAATCAGCCGGATTATCAACAATAATTGGCTCTTTGATTATTAATTCTTTAGTGCCTATCATAATAGTTTCACCACTAGCATTCTTCTCCTTTTGCTTGCTAGGCTCTGAAATTTCAGCACTTGGTGATTTGGCACGCCACACTTGCCGGTTGACCCTTTTTTCATTATCTTGCATTGGCCGATTGACACCATTGTTCAAATGGCCTTGTGTGGGATAAGAAAGCCTCTCATGAACGGGCCTCCTTGTTTCTGCCCAACCAGGATGAAAAGCATAAGGGGCCATTGGAGGCTGCCCCCATCCTCCATTGAAGCCTCCCATGTAGTATGGCGCATAGGGGGGCGGCGCCATCCATGGTCCTGGTGCCCATGACCCATATGACCTTGCGTGATGATGAGATTCTTCCCTCGGAGGTGATCTTGAGCGCTTCAAATTTGATGACCGGTTAGAGCTAGAACCGGCCGCTTGATTGGCATACTTGGACAGCAGCATATCAAAAGTTGGCTTGATTCTCTTGCGCTGCACTTTAGCTTAATTCGTCTTCCACTTGCCAACCTCTGGACTCTTGGGCTTAACAAATTTGACATGAGTGTTCTCTTGCACTTGTGATTGCCCCCCGAGTGTAGGATTCTTGATGGTGATCTTGATTACCTCCTTGCCATCGGGTTGCTTGTCAAGCACAACTTGTCTCCCCAAGACCTTGTTGCTCTCCTCATTTTTCCTGGGCTCACCAATGACAATATTATTTTTATTAGCTGATTCGGTTATGTTGGGCCGAATTAACATCTTCTTCCCCTCCAAATCCATGGTGTTCATTGGGAAAGGTTGCTTATCAACTTGCATTTCAGAAAAATTCAATCGTCCGTCATTAATGGCCGATTTTGTCTGTCGTCGAAAAACATTACAATCATTAGTAGCATGAGAAAAAGAATTATGATACTTGCAATAAGCACGCCGTTTCAGCTCTTCGAACGGTGGTAAAGTATGAGATATTCTAATAATCTTGGCTTGCAACAAAGCATCAAATATTCTATCACACTTAGTAATGTTGAAAGTAAATTTCATCTCTTCATCACGATTCTTATGAATCGGCTTTAAATCATTGCAAGTAAATGATTTGGCCTTAGATGGCCAAACAAATTCAGCAGCATAAATATCACCCTCATCGTCCGAGTGGTCACTACCATACTCAACCATATTCATTTCAGAACGATCAGTTTTATATCTATGCACCTCTTTAAGATCTTTGCTTCGGCTTTCTTGAGCCAAAGCCCTTTGCAAGACTTGGTTGATATTTAAAAACTCGTATCCTTCTAGCCTTTCTCTAATGTGAGTTCTCAAACCACTAAGCACAAGATCAGCCAAATCTCTCTCGGTTATCACCAAACTATAGCACCGGTTTTTTGTATCCCTAAATCTTTTGACATAATCGGAGACCGATTCATCATACTTTTGCTTAACCGATGTAAGATGGGATAGCTTAAGCTCATTGTCACCACTGTAGAAGTGATCATGAAACTTTTGTTCCAAGTGAAACCATGTAGTAATAGAACCAGGTGGTAACGCAGAAAACCACGAGAAAGCAGTACCGGTTAAAGATAAAGGAAAATAACGTACTCTCCACTCATCTCGTGAACTTGCCTCACCTAATTGTGCCAAGTACTGACTAACATGCTCCCAGGTGGTTTTTGTGCCCTCTCCATTAAACTTAACAAACTCTGGAATTTTATATCCCGGAGGGCATTGAATTGCATCAAAGTATTCTGGATATGGCTTTTGATAAATACGGTTCCTTGGCAACTCAACTCCAAAATTCTCTCGGAGCATCTTAGCCATCTCCCCTCTAAGATTAGCTAGACCATCATCCATGGTGGACGATGAAGCTTGTGGCGGTAGCATAGGAGGAGTAGGGTTAGTAGTTGCAGGTGTGAATTGTGGCATGCATGCCGAATTGTAATTCGGCAGTGATCTAATAGGGTTTGCTCTTGTAGGTAGGGTTTGGTTCGGCGTCACCACCGAACTTGGCATACTCATGATAGGATTAATGGGTGCAGCAACAATTTGATTTGTGGGGCTAGGATAAAAATTCATCGGCACGGGGGGCGCCGATGAAATAGGTAAAGTTGGACTAGGGATTTCTGCGGTAACAGGCACACCAACATTACCACTAGATGATTGAGGCACACTATTTTTAGCATTACTATTTTCCAAGAAAATTTGGTATAAAAGATTATTGCTATCAGTAATGCGACTATCAATTTCAGCCCATACCTCAGGAGAGAAGGTATTACTTACAGAGGGTTTAACCTGTTCATCATGAAGAGGAGGAAACTTGATTTCTCCAACTGGAGTGATATTGCCTTGACGATCCTTTTTGAACTTAGCAAGGAACTCCTGCATCTCCTTCTCTTCACGTGCCTTCTTGTACTCCTCATAAGCTTGGCGATGTTCCTCCGATAACTCCTCAAAATTGGGCTTGATTATGTTATCGGCGTCGATTTCCGAGGGTTTGGGGATCTTGTCGTTGCCAGACATGATGGATGATGATGATGATTGATCTTTTTCCCCAGCGGAGTCGCCAAAAAGTGTGTTCGCACACGAACACGTCACGTGTACCCTCGACGCCGGGGGTGGTGCACCGCAGCTCACGTCGAAGGAGTCTCACCGGAAGCGCGATTCGCAAGTCGACCGGCGAGAGCTTTTGAAGACCCGAAACCCTACACTCCTGGGAGGGACCCCGTCGGGGAGTGCGGCGGCTATGGGCTGCCCTAGGTCGGTCAAGCCGCCCCTAGAGCCTCGGTATTCGCAGCTCTCCAACACGAAGAACGACGAAGAACGAGGGAGCAAGAACGAGGGAGGAACAAAACGTAGATGAGAAAGTTGTAGATGCGTTTGCGATTGTGTGTTGTGTTCAATCGGCCATCACCCCTTGAGTATATAAGAGGCGGCTGGACTTCCCGTGCAAGGAAAAGGCTTGGATTCACGTCCAAAACCCTAGCCAAATTCGGATTGGTTTTATCCGAACTTTCCAAAACTGTTCGGTTTAAATTGGTTGTACCTTGCGGGTAATATTTGAGGTGGTAAACGTCCTCGGATGGAAAAGAGCCCAAAAGCAATCTTGACCGTTTCGACGAGACGAACAACTTTCATGTTGAACGTTTTTCGATTTGAAGCCATCTTCTAGGCCAAAACGGTCACGCAATACAGGCTGTTATTCGCGCTACCCATCAGACACATGGCTGGTGGGGCGCGCCACTTTTGGCTCTGTGACAGGGCTGTGTTCGGATGGCTGTAACTTTTGCATACGAACTCGGATTGGGACGATTTTTATATCAAAATCGATCGTTTCGACGAGACGCACAACTTTCATGTTGAAACTTTTTCCATTTGAAGTCATCTTAATTGGGTTTCAAGCCATTCTTTAATCTGGTGTCACCATGAGCATCTCTGAACTTGTCATAACTTTTGCATCCGGACTCCGTTTTAGACAACTTTCATATGCATCTTGATCTTCTCAAAGAAAGCCATCTCATGGTGACTTCCAATCATAAGTTTGAAGTAATCTTGACATAGATTAAAGCAACTTTTATGATTGTGCCACTTTTGAGCGTCAACAGCTTCTTACCTACGCAAAGCCACAACGGTGATATTTAAGTTGCTATTTAACCTTCTACAAGGACCGCCTTTGTCTATTCCGATTCAACTAAGATAGGAGAGACAGACACCCGCCAGCCATCTTATGCAACAAAAGTCGCATGTCTGTCGATGGAACCGGTCTCATGTACGTGGACATGTAAAGTTGGTCCGGGCCGCTTCATCCCATAATACCGCTGAATCAAGAAAGACCAAGGAGGGAAGCAATCTAAACATCAACGCCCACGAACCCCTTTGTGTTCTACTCGTGAAAGCATCTACGCAAGAACCTAGCTCATGATGCCACTGTTGGGGAACGTTGCATGGGAAACAAAAATTTTCCTACGTTCACAAGATCAATCTAGAAGATGCATCTACGAGGGGAGAGTTGGATCCACATACCCTTGTAGATCGCTAAGCGGAAGCGTTCAAGAACGCGGTTGATGGAGTCGTACTCGCCGCGATTCAGATCGCCGAAGATCCTAGCACCGAACGGACGGTGCCTCCGCGTTCTTCACACGTGCAGCCCGGTGACGTCTCCCAGGCCTTGATCCAGCAAGGAGAGAGGGAGAGGTTGGGGAAGACTCCATCCGACAGCAGCACGATGGCGTGGTGGTGGTGGAGGAGCGCGGGACTCCAGCAGGGCTTCGCCAAGCGCTGCAAGAGACGAGGACGGAGAGGGGTAGGGCTGCGCCAAGAGGGAGACGTTCTCGTATGTCTAGCAGCCCCAAAACCTCACATATATATATAGGGGGAAGGGAGGGCTGCGCCCCCTTTAGGGTTTCCCACCCCTAGGGGTGCGGCCAGCCCTAGAAAACCCATCTAGGGTGCGGCCAAGGGGGGGAGAGAGAGGGGGCGCCCTAGGGTGGGCCTTAAGGCCCATCTGGACCTAGGGTTTGCCCCCCTCCACACTCCATGCGCCTAGGGACTTGGTGGGGGGGCGCACCAGCCCCCTTGGGGCTGGTCCCCTCCCACACTTAGCCCACGCAGCCACCTGGGGCTGGTGGCCCCACCTGGTGGACCCCCGGGACCCTCCCGGTGGTCCCGGTACATTACCGATATCGCCCGAAACTTTTCCGGTGACCAAAACAGGACTTCCCATATATGAATCTTTACCTCCGGACCATTCCGGAACTCCTCGTGACGTCCGGGATCTCATCCGGGACTCCGAACAATATTCGGTAACCGCGTACATACTTTCCCTATAACCCTAGCGTCATCGAACCTTAAGTGTGTAGACCCTACGGGCTCGGGAACCATGTAGACATGACCGAGACAACTCTCCGGCCAATAACCAACAGCGGGATCTGGATACCCATGTTGGCTCCCACATGTTCCACGATGATCTCATCGGATGAACCACGATGTCAAGGATTCAATCAATCCCGTATACGTTTCCCTTTGTCTATCGTTATAGCACTTGCCCGAGATTCGATCGTCGGTATACCGATACCTTGCTCAATCTCGTTACCGGCAAGTCTCTTTACTCGTTCCGTAACACATCATCCCGTGATCAACTCCTTGATCACATATTGTGCACATTATGATGATGTCCTACCGAGTGGGCCCAGAGATACCTCTCCGACATACGGAGTGACAAATCCCAGTCTCGATTCGTGCCAACCCAACAGACACTTTCGGAGATACCTGTAGTGCACCTTTATAGCCACCCAGTTACGTTGTGACGTTTGGCACACCCAAAGCATTCCTACGGTATCTGGGAGTTGCACAATCTCATGGTCTAAGGAAAGGATACTTGACATATGGAAAAGCTTTAGCATACGAACTACACGATCTGTGCTAGGCTTAGGATTGGGTCTTGTCCATCACATCATTCTCCTAATGATGTGATCCCGTTATCAACGACATCCAATGTCCATGGTCAGGAAACCGTAACCATCTGTTGATCAACGAGCTAGTTGTCTAGAGGCTCACTAGGGACATGGTGTTTGTCTATGTATCCACACATGTATCTGAGTTTCCTTTCAATACAATTCTAGCATGGATAATAAACGATTATCGTGAACAAGGAAATATAATAATAACCAATTTATTATTGCCTCTAGGGCATATTTCCAACAGGTTCAGGTGGCCTTTCCGGTGATTGATATTCGGGTTGAAGTTGTTACGCTTGGGCGCGGAATTGTTTCTGTTGCTGTTTGGCTTCGGTGCTGAGTTTCTTGGCTTAGGGTATTGTTTAGCATAGTGCACCTCTTCTCCACATGCGTAGCAGGTAACACCCGGGCGATAGGTGAAATCCTTGTCTCTTGCATGAAAATTCTTGTTTGGACATGTGTCATTGGTCGTGGGTCTGTTCGCCCTATTCCTTTGGAAATTCACCTTATTCTTGTTGTTGCGAGGGTGGTTGGTCTGATCCCTTTTTTTCTTGCGAATGTCTTCCAGACTGCGACGTTCCTTTTCCAATGTAATGGCTTTGTCTACCAGTGTCTTGAAATCTGGAAAAGTGTGTACGACTAACTGGCATTTTAGTGCTGGTGCCAGTCCGTCCAGGAATTTCCCCATCTTCTTATTTTCAGTCATTCGCTCTTCGTTGGCATAACGGGATAATTGCGCAAACTGACTGTTGTACTCCTGTATTGTCATGCCTCTTTGCTTGAGCTCATCAATTTCTCTTTTCTTGATCTTCATAATACTCTTAGGGATGTGTGCCCCGCGAAAGCCTTCCTTGAAATCTTCCCAGGTGATATTATTTACATCGAGATGCATAATCAGAAATTTTTCCCACCATGACGCGGCTACTCCAGTAAGGTAATGTGGTGCGTACAACACCTTTTCATGATCTGAGCATTGTGCCACAATTAATTTCCTTTCAATATCTCAAAGCCAATCATCGGCCTCCAGAGGTTTGTCTGTGTGCGAAAACGTTGTTGGACGCGTCTTCTGAAATTCAGATAATTTTGAGTGCTGCTGGTTTGGCTCACGGTGAGTTCCCATGTTAATGACATGGTTCATCATTTCTTGGTGTTGTTGCTGACTTTGCTCATAAAGACGACACACTTGAGAAAATGCTGTCTCACTGCCCTGCTGACTTGACTGCCCCTGTGTGAAATTGTTGTCTGTCTGTGTGCCATAATTTTATTCCGGCGGACATGGCATGGAACGTGTCCAGGGACGAGTCATTTCTTACTCTAGGGTAATAAAGCAGAAATACTGAGAAGAATCGAGCAGCAAAATAAACCAAGACTTTGCAAAAGCGACAAAACACGAGCTCGAACGAGACTTTTGAAATAAACTGGTTGATTGCGCACGGAGAAGGACTGCTAGTACATATTTTACACTCAGGTTCTAATTATACATACGTCACTCAGGGTGTGCATACACATCCTGACATGTTATTTAAAACTAGTGCACTCCTCCAAGATCCTACATGATGCGCAAACAGACTACTCCCATCAACCTATTTTACATATCACACACATATTACAAGCGAGCACAGTGCATCGCGGAATAACGCACTAGTTGGAGATGTTGAAGATTTCCCTCGGCCTGCCGAGGGTAAGGCCCAGTGGTGCTGGAGACTCAACTTCCTCCTCACTAATAGGCTCCAGGCACGGAGTATGGGTACGAGGTGTCGAAGGACGTGCAGCAGGCGGTGCAGCTCTGACTGGGGTAGGAGCAATGACCTGGTCAAACTCCTCACTGGTAGGCAGACGGCGAGCGGTGGCTAAGATGGAAGGTGCGTAGGATGCAGCGGACGAGACAAATGTCAATGGTGGTGCAGTGTGGACTAGCTCCCTCCTGTTGGCGGAGCCACTGTGGACCAACTCCATACGGGTGGCCACCAAGTCGTCCACAAGATTATCAAAGGCTGCCTCAAGTGCCCCATTGATTCAACCATTGATTCAGTGGCTTCATCACGCTCCCCATTTGCGCACGCAAATGCATAGTGGCACGTGTAGGGTACGTGGCATGGGAGGTAACAGTAGCGACGAGTCTTCATGGACGGAAGGATGTCCCGGAGACGAGCTATCGCCTCACGGGCAGCCATTTGCATGGCATGCCTTTCCGTAGGCATGGCTCTGCCCACAAATTGGAGGCGGCGCGCTTCAGAACGCCCTCCTTTGAAGTGCACACGACCTGATGCATAGACACGCTGTCGTTGAGCTTGTGACCGTAGAGTGTAAACTCGGGACGGGTGGATGGCCCAATCGCGACTTTGGTGATGGCGAAGAGGAGCTTGACAAACCCCTCAGGAATGTTGGCGAACACATGTGCATCACAGTCATTGCTGGCCATCTACAAAAGTAGACAAGAACTCCGAATAGTCAAGTCATAAATTTAGGCTGACCAACAGAAAATTGCTACATATGTAAAAATGCTGAATAGCAATTTTTTTGCTAATAAACCGATTAGCGAGCGCACCTAGTGGCTTCGTACAGTCAGCCTGGCTCTGATACCAAGGTTGTCAGGACCGGTCCTTTAGTAAAATAATTACCGGAAGACCGACCTTTTTATTAAACCAGCAAGGATTATTATTACCCGCTGGCCGACAAATCCTTGATACGGAATTCCAGTACACTGAATATTATACAAGGTTGAGCTGGGGTTGCTCAACAATCTTATTACAAGCAAGCCAATATAATACATATAGGCGGATATGACACAAGGCAGGGTGGCATACTACTAACTCGTAATAGACGGTGGTGGATAAGTCGCAGCGAAGTGGATGATGTGACTCCAATATATTACAGTTCATCGAGTGTCGGAGTGAGACCCGATGAATTTATTTGGTGGTAGGCGGAAGCGGTTATAAAACAGTGATCAACTCCAGGATCGCAAGGGACTGACTGGGACTCCACTAGACGTCGGACTCGCTATCAAACTCTTCATCCATGAGATCGCCTTCGTCCACATCTGGCCAAATCAACAAGCCAGGTGATTACTTTGAATGTACTCGCAAGATAGTTCGGACATAAGATATAATAAATGCCAACATGATGCATATGAGTATTCCAGCAAAATGCGACCGGAATAAAATATTAATGAGTTGTATGCAACGATAGAAGTCTGGCGGTAATCCTCCCGAAACTCATAAGATAAATAGAAGGAGACCAAACGAGTATCTGGGTGACACCTCATGAAATAATAAATGATAGCAGGCCACAGTCGGGCGTCTGAGCGACACCGCATAAAGGGCTTATAGCAAAAGAATAAATAACAAGAATGCCTCAGTCGGACGTCTGAGCGACATCGCATAAAGGGCTTATAAATTAAAAGAATGCCACAGTCGGACGTCTGAGCGACATCACAAAAAGGGCTTATAAATAAAAGAATGCCACAGTCAGACGTCTGAGCGA
>LR738711.1:333839718-333867313 GCA_902687465.1 Secale cereale | reverse complement strand
TCGCCTAAGTTACAAAATCTACTCCGAGTGAAGGGCAACCCTCTCACTCGGGGCTTTGCTGCGACCCCGTAATCGCCTAAGTTACAAAAACTACTCCGAGTGAAGAGCAACCCTCTCACTCGGGGGCTTAGCTGCAGTCTATCGAGCTACGCCATAAGTACAACATGGCTCTATCCTCCGAGCTCCACCACGAGTACAATGTAGCTCGTAATCGCCTAAGTTACAAAATCTACTCCGAGTGAAGAGCAACCCTCTCACTCGGGGGCTTAGCTACGGTCCTCCGAGCTACGCCATAAGTACAATGTGGCTCTGTCTTCCGAGCTCCGCCACAAGTACAATGTAGCTCATAATCCCCTAAGTTACGAAATCTACTCCGAGTGAAGAGAAACACTCTCACTCGGGGGCTTAGCTGCAGTCCTCCGAGCTACGCCATAAGTACAACATGGCTCTGTCTTCCGAGCTCTGCCACATGTACAACGTAGCTCGTAATCGCCTAAGTTACAAAAACTACTCCGAGTGAAGAGCAACCCTCTCACACGGAGGCTTAGATGCGGTCCTCTGAGCTACGCCATAAGTACAACCTGGCTCTGTCTTCCGAGTTCCACCACAAGTACAACATAGCTCGTAATCGCCTGAGTTATGAAAACTACTCCAAGTGTAGAGCAACCCTCTCACTCGGAGGCTTAGCTGTGGTCCTCCGAGCTACGCCATAAGTACAACGTCACCAACAAGTGGTTCGAACCGCCAGAGCCAAGCCACAGAGATGACGTCGACTCAAAATCCATAGACCAGAAAGGGTCGGAAGCAAAACAAGCGAATGAAAAAGGAATCAAGTCCAGATAAAGTCCCATAAGATTCGTGCAAGAGTACTTGCGTAACGAGCCCACAAGACTTTTACGGTTACATGATCACTCAGCATTCCGAGGCAAATGGAATCGAAGTATCAAAGTTCACTCATTCCTCAGGGGAGGTGGGCTCACAGGCGCGACGAACTCATCCAGGTCGATCCCGTTGGCAATGCGAGTTGAAGCTTCCAAGAAAGTCTCCATAAACGATAGAAACTGGAGCTCCTTTGTATTGGCAACCTTGAGCGCAGCCAGCCTCTTCTCCTTCACCTCCTTGCAGTGCACCCGAACCAGAGACAGTGCCACGTCAGCTCCGCAACGAGCAGATGACTTCTTCCACTCTTGCACTAGACCATGGATTTCATTGAGTTGAGTCATTAGGGACTCGAGGTCGTTCTCTTGCACGGCTCCCCTCCATACTGTAGCGTCGATTCGGGGCATCACTGCTTTCAGTCGACCAAGATAGTCTGTGGCGCTGGTAAGGCGTGCCTCCAACCTAAAAATGTTCATGGAAGCTTCTTCCTTGACGATAGAGTTGGTGGGGTCCAGACCAGGCTCAACCCGCCTAGTCTCCTCATCAAAGTTGCGGCAAAATTCTGCACAAGGGAGAACGCGTCGAACTAATAAGCGAGTTACGAGTCGACCACCTTGACCCAGACCAGAACAAAAGAGGCTTACCTTCAAGCACGAGATACCACTTCTTAGTGAGTCCGCACAGATAGGCTTCGAGGTCGTTCTTCTTCTGAAAGAGACCCTCGTACTTCTCATTCAGGGCGTTCTTAGCCCCCTTCAGTCGAGTCACTTCTTGGTTGGCCGCGTCGAGGGAGCTCTTCAGCCTGGTGATCTCTGCTTCAGGCACGCCGACTGAAGCCAGCTTCTGCTCCGCTAGTTCAGTTTTCTCCTGCGCCCTCTTGTGCGCCGCCGCCAAGTCGAGGTCCTTTAGCTCCAGGGCCTCCTTCAGTTGATCTACAAGAGACGTCACTAGACAGATGAACATGAGGATACACATGGCATATTTATCGAAGGTCAGTCGACGAGTTGCTCTCGTTAGTTACCAGCTGCTTCGTCCCGAGTCTTCCTCAAGTGGTCCCGAGCCAGCTGCAAGTCAAGATTGAGTTGGACCTGCTTCTTCTCAAGATCCGCAAATTTGGCTCCGAACTCACAAGATCTCTGCATCAACACAACAAATCAGAATTCTAAGACTACAATCGGGTGAAACACTCAACCGCAGTCTCAGGGACTACACCCAGTGGGTGCACTGAACGTGCCCCCACTGGTTCTCACTCAGCCAAGATCAGTCTGACCCTAGCTAAAAAAACACATGGAGGAAAAGTTCTATTATCAGACCATGGCCTACTACCAGCTGTCGACCACGGTCTCGGGGACTACACCCAGTGGGTGCACCGAGCGTGCCCCCACTGGTACTATTGGTTGGCCTACAAAAGCTAAAAACTACAAGACAAGGCACATTCTAAAAGACCACAGTCGACTGACTTCAGTCGACCATGGCCTCGGGGACTACACCCACTGGGCGCACCGAGCGTGCCCCCACTGGTACTATCGGTTGGCCTACAAAAGCTAAAAGCTACAAGACAAGGCACCCAGTGGGTGTGGAATCATCTCACGAACAAGGCAGTAGATTTCTCAAACTGAAGACTACACCAATTCAGCCAATCAGTCGGAAGAGACAAACCTGGACATTGGTCCAAAGGGCTGAGCTAGCGTTGTAAGCAGCCATGCTAGCCTCGTACGCCACCTTCGTCCTCTCCATCATCAGCCCCATCTGGCAAATGGCTTCTTCAGCTGCACCCACGGGATCCTCCGGGTCGTGATGGGTGGAGAAGAGAACGGACGGCGGAGCAGGGGCTGGGTCGACGGACGGACCAGTCAATGAAGGAGGGCGGACAGTCGACACGAGAATGGCGAAGGAGACCGCGGTTCTGGCCACATCTCCCTGCTGTTGGGCCTCAGTGCCAGAGAGTACCTTCCGGCCCTTCCTTCCCGTGCGTCGTCGAGTCACTCCCGAGCGCTCATCATCGTCGTCGTCGTCGTCTTCTGGGAGCTCTATGACTTGGCGCGGCACTTCAAAAAAGACAACCACAGAGTTCAGTCGACCGATTGGTTTAAGCGGACAAAAATAAAAGTACGATCTACAACCCGCACCTGCGCGAGACGTGGCAGCATCAGCGGTCTCCTCGTCATCCCGAACCTTGTCGATATCCATAGAGGTCGCAAAAGCAGCATCACTGAAGATTTCCTAGAAAGTGAGTCGACGAAGACAAAGTCGACCTCCGAAAGGCAGGGCGAAATAAAACAGAACATCACTTACGTAGAGACGATCGAGACGTCCACCTTGATCTTGGGCAGGACCTTCTGAGGCTTGGCGGCGGCGACCTTGGGCTGCTTGGGCACCTTTTCGGTCGGATCGGGAGTGGTCATGCGAGCCTGCTTCTGCACTTGGGAGCTGGAGGGGCCCGCTCGGGAGCGCACAACCTCTGGGTCATGCTTTCCCTTGGAGCGCTTCTCACCGCAAGGAGGTGACTCGACCTCCTCGTTGCTGCTAGAGTCCTCGCTCTCCTCTCAGGTCTCCTCGTCAAACTTCCACTCGGAAACGTCGCCCGCGCCCTCTTCGCCCTCCTGGACCTGATCCCTGTTGGGTACCGAGTACATTTCGGTGTAGATCTGCAGAAAAGAAAAATTAACCAAACATCAGTCGGATTCATCAGGACAGCCACAAGCAAGAAACAAGAAAATCACTAGGAAGTTAAGGCTAGACCTTGTCAGGAAGATGGTCGGCATCGAATGGGGGAACTCTACCTAGCCCCCTAGGGTTGTCCTTGTTCCCTGTGATGCACTTCAGACACTGCGCCACCGTCTTCGCTGAAGCTTCCTGTGGGTGGACTCGAGACGAGTCGTCGACGCCAGAATACAGCCACATTGGGTGGTCTCGAGCTTGGAGAGGCTGGATCCTCCGCATAAGGTACACCTAAAGCAGATCCAGCCCTGTAACCCTGTCGCGGACCAACTAGATGACCCGCTCCACCATCATGTCTACTTCCACCCTCTCGGCCCGACTCACAACCAACGACGGAGGCTGGCTGGCTCGACTAAGAGAAAAGGGAGGAAGCCCGGTCGACTGACCAGGAGTCGGACTGTCCTTACAGTAGAACCAAGTCGACTGCCAGCCTCGAACCGACTCTGGGAGGATCATAGCAGGAAAAGCGCTCCTATTTCTAAGCTGGTGACCAGCCAACCGCAAACCTGGATGACGTGCGTCTTTTCATCACTCGGATTCGCCTTCTTGATGGTTTGCGAGCGACAAGTGAAGATATGTTTGAACAAACCCCAGTGCGGTCGACAGCCGAGGAAGTCTTCACACATCGAGATAAATGCAGCCAGAAAAGCAATGGACTTGGGCGTGAAGTAGTGCAACTGGACGCCGTAAAAATTCAAGAAGGCGCAGAAGAAAGGGTGCGGGGGCATGGAGAAACCTCAGTCGATGTGGGTCGCAAGGAGGATGCACTCGCCCTCCCGTGGCTGAGGCTCGAGCTCGCCTTCCGGCACCGGCCAGGAGCCGCGAGCGACCAAGCCCTCCTCCTCCAGCTCCTCCATGTCCTCCACCATAATGGTGGACCTGATCCAGTCCCCCTGGATCCAGCCAGGTGGGAGCCCGGACCTGGACGACGACCCGCCGTGACCGGACTGCTTCGCTTTCCCCGTCCCCGCCTTCTTCGAGCGCTCCAACGCCGCGGTCTTCTCCTTGCCCATGGCGTGCGAGCTGGTGTTGGCCGAGGAGAAGGAGAAAGATGCAGAGGTACGGCGGAGGGACGGAGGCGAGGAAACAGAGAATGGGCGCACAGTGCCCTCGCCTCGGCCGCGGGGCGCATTTATAGCATCACGGTCGAGTGGCTGACCGATGGCCTCAAACAATCCCGTCAAATCCCGCAACATGCGCGCACGCGATACGTGGAGAAAAAGGCGGCGCGAGGATCGAGGCGTCCCAAGCATATCCGATCAGATTGCCACGACACGACCCGTCCAGCATGCTTGCCCAAATTTCAAAATCCCGCAAAATACGGAGACTAGAGAGCAACCGATCCTGCAGGAAACTGCTCGCACCAACGGCGCTCGACGCCACGCACAAAGTTCAATCGATGGTCAACACAACAAGCACACTTGACGGTTCCGGACTCGATTAAGGCGACCAGGACAAGATTGAAAAGACGGGCTGGTCCACAAGTTCAGAGAAGACTACCCGAAGGGCAACAAACCCAGACCAAGGCTCACTTCAGCACTCTCTCCTGCTCAAGCCTCAATCCATTCGGGGGCTGCTGACGAGGTTACGGACCTAGGGTAGGGTCAGAGGCCTGACCAAGATACCCCACCCAAGGTCACTACCCTAGAAGCTCAAAAGACAAACCGATGGTAACAAGGACAGTCGACTGAGACAGCCCAATTGGGCATCCCACTCGATCGTACCCCACAAACCAGACAACTCAACTTCACTCGACCCATCCAAGGCACTCGACCCCGAAGGTTAAAGGTTCCTTAGGACAGCAACGGTCTGGTATTCACTCCGCTGCAGTGAATGCCTTTATTATTCTTTACTGCAGACGTTATCAGTAACGCCTGCCTTTATGTACATTGAACCCTTAATAACGTGGAGCATGGCTGGGGTCCTGGCACACTATATAAGCCACCCCGTTCCTCCAGTACAAGGGTTCGCACCCCCTGTAACTCAAATACCCCCACGCATTCCAGTCGACCGCCTCTGGGCACCGAGACGTAGGGATGTTACTTCCTCCGACAAGGGACTGAACTCGTATACATCTTGCATACAATCTCACCATAGCTAGGGCCTTGCCTCCTCTTACGTACCCCCTACTCGTACTGTCAGACTTAGAACCACGACACCTCACGACCGCACTGTCTCATGCTCCAAAGGGGCGGCGCTCTTCTCGCCACACTACATCAAGGGCATCTTTTAAGAGGACGACGCCTACGCATGGCGAGTCTTTGAAGCAAAAGGAAGCGGGTGGCACAGTCGAGCCCCCTCCTTCATCGAAGAGGTGTAGTTTTCAGTATGTGCCCGGTAGCAAGGACGGATTGTCACATTCTTTCCTTTCGTCTTATTCTAGAAGGAGCATACCCCGAACTATGTCCGAGGACCCCACTGGCCGAGCACCAACCAATCTGCCCCCAGGCCAATCAACAAGGACAAGAGCCGATACGGGTGTAACGCCGGATTTTCCTCTGTAGGAGGATTCGAATAATGTATCACTCACAAATTCTAAAGTGGAGTGCTGATACGTCTTCAACGTATCTACTTTTCCAAACCCTTTTGCCCTTGTTTTGGACTCTAACTTGCATGATTTGAACGAAACTGACACAGACTGACGCTGTTTTCAGCAGAATTGCCATGGTGTTGTTTTTGTACAGAAATAAAAAGTTCTCGGAATTGCCTGAAAATCAACGGAGAATTATTTTGTAAGATATAAAAAATATCTGCAAGTAGATCCTCAACGGGGAGCCCACACCCTGTCCACGAGGGGGGGGGGCGCCGCCCTGCCTAGTGGGCCCCCTGATGCTCCACCGACGTCCCCCCCAGATCCTATATCTTCCATTTCAGGGAGAAAACAATAGGAGAGAAGGAATTATAGTGTTTCACAAGACGGAGCCGCCGCCAAGCCGTAATCTCTCTCGGGAGGGCTGATCTGGAGTCCGTTCGGGGCTCCAGAGAGTGGAGATTGTCGCCATCGTCATCATCAACCTTCCTCCATCACCAATTCCATGATGCTCACCACCGTGCTTGAGTAATTCCATCGTAGGCTTGCTGGACGGTGATGGGTTGGATGGGATCTATCATGTAATCAAGTTAGTTTTGTTAGGGTTTGATCCCTAGTATACAATATGTTCTGAGATTGATGTTGCTATGACTTTGCTAGGCTTAATGCTTGTCACTAGGGCTCGAGTGTCATGATTTCAGATCTGAACCTATTATGTTTTCATGAATATATGTGTGTTGTTGATCCTATCTTGCAAGTCTATTGTCACCTACTATGTGTTATGATCCGGCAACCCCGAAGTGACAATAATCGGGACCACTCCCGGTGATGATCGTAGTTTGAGGAGTTCATGTATTCACTATGTGTTAATGCTTTGGTCCGGTACTCTATTAAAAGGAGGCCTTAATATCCCTTAGTTTCCAATAGGACCCCGCTGCCACGGGAGGGTAGGACAAAATATGTCATGCAAGTTCTTTTCCATAAGCACGTATGACTATATTCGGAATACATACCTACATTGCATTGATGAACTGGAGCTAGTTTTGTGTCACCCTAGGTTATAACTTCTACATGGTGAATTGCATCCGACATAATTTCCCATCACCGATCCAATGCCTACGAGCTTTACCTATATTGCTAGTCGCTTCTTTACTATTCCATTGCTATTATCACAAAAACTACAAAAACAATATCTTTACTTTTATTGCTGCTACCGCCACTATCATATTACTTTTCTACTAAACTATCTTGCTGCAGATACTAAGTTTCCACGTGTGGTTCAATTGACAACTCAGCTGCTAATACTTAAGAGTATTCTTTGGCTCCCCTTGTGTCGAAACAATAAATTTGGGTTGAATACTTTACCCTCGAAAACTGTTGCGATCCCCTACACTTGTGGGTTATCAACACTATTTTCTCGCGCCTTTGCCGGGGAGCATAGCTCTATTCTTTAAGTCACTTGGGATTTATATCTGTTTATCACTATGAAGAATTCGAAGGACTCAAAAACCAAGATCTTACCCACAACTACGAGGGGAGGTAAGGAACTGCCATCTAGCTCTGCACTTGATTCTCCTTCTGTTATGAGTAAACTTGCGACACCTACTCCTGCTATTGAATCTGATATGTCGTATGTTCTTGATGATACTACTTCTGCTATGTATGATGAAACTACCTCTATGCCTGATACTGAGCCACTAGGTGAATTTCTAGATGAACAAATTGCTAAGGTTAGGGAGAGTGCAAATGTTGATGATATTTATGAAAGTGATGGTGAAACTACTCCCAATAGATATGAATTGCCTGTTGTGCCTGAGGGTTATGTTATGGATGAAGAAACTTCTAGAGACTTTCTTGCTTGCAATGATAGATATGATCTTAAGAAGTTATTAGCTAAGCTAAAAGAAAAGTCCTTGAATGCTAGAATGAAACATGACCCTGCTTTTGCTACTTCACATATCTGTGTTACTGATAAGGATTATTAATTCTATCTTGATCCTGAGTTAATTACTTTGGTTGAATATGATCCTTTCCATGGCTATTAGTCTGAAACTGTTGTGGCACATCTTACTAAGTTGAATGACATAGCCACCCTGTTTACCAATGATGAAAAGATTCGTTACTATTATATCCTTAAATTATTTCCGTTCTCGTTAAAGGGTGATGCTAAGACTTGGTTTAATTCTCTTGATCCTGCTAAATATTTTCCCGCTCATAAGAAACAAGCTACCTTACGGGAAATTTATAACTTTGCTCAAATTGAAGAAGAGAGTCTCCCACAAGCTTGGGGGAGGCTTCTCCAGTTACTTAATGCTTTGCCTGATCATCCTCTTGAGATGCATGATATACTTGATGTCTTTTATAATGGACTAACCGATGCTTCCAGAGACCACATGGATAGTTGTGCTGCTTGTGTTTTCAGCAAAAGAATAGTTGAACAGGCTGAATTACTATTGAATAATATGATGGCCAATGAAAATAATTGGACACTTCCTAAACCAGCCCCTAAGCCAACTCCGAAGAAAAGAGGTGTTCTATTTCTCAGTCCTGAAGATATACAAGAGGCAAAGAAATCTATGAAACAAAAAGGTATTAAAGCTGAAGATGTTAAGAATTTACCGACTATTGAAGAAATACATGGTCTTGATAACCCGACACAGGTAGTAAAGGTAAATTTTCTTAATAGATTTGAAGAAGGTGATATTCCTCGTTATAAGTCTACTAGCCAATGTTTAGATGAGGTTGACAATTTTATTGTGAAACAAGAAAACTTCAATGCTTATGTTGGTAGACAATTACAACACAATGCTTATATGATTGAACGCTTGAGTGATTATCTGTCTAGTGCTAAAAGTGAACTGAAACTTATTAGTAAACATGCTTCTATGGTCACCACTCAAGTAGAACAAGTACTTAAGGCTCAGAATGATTTGCTCAATGAATTAAATAGTAAGAACAATGACTATGATGTTAGAGTTGCAACTAAAGGTGGTAAAATGACTCAGGAACCTCTGTATCCTGAGGGCCACCATAAGAGAATTGAGCAAGATTCTCAGAGAGCAAATTTTGAAGCACCTAGTTCTTCCAAGAAAAAAAAACAAAAATGATAGGAATTTGCATGCTTCTAGTGAACATGTAGCTGACACACCTGAGAATCCCAATGATATATCTGTTTCCGATGCTGAGACACAATCTGGTAATGAACATGAACCTAGTGATAATATTAATAATGATGTTCATGATGATGCTCAACCAAGCAATGATAATGATGTAGAGATTGAACCTGCTGTTGATCTTGATAACCCACAATCAAAGAATCAACATTATGATAAGAGAGACTTTGTTGCTAGGAAGCACGGTAGGGAAAGAGAACCATGGGTTCAGAAACCCATGCCTTTTCCTCCAAAACCATCCATGAAAAAGGTTGATGAGGATTTTGAGCGCTTTGCTGAAACGATTAGACCTATCTTTTTGCGTATGCGTTTGAGTGATGTGCTTAAAACAAATCCTTATGCTAAGTATATGAACGACATTATTACCAACAAAAGAAAGATACCTGAAGTGGAAATTCCAACCATGCTTGCTAATTACACTTTTGAGGGTAGATTGACTAAGAAATTAGGAGATGCAGGAGTACCTACTATACCTTGCACCATTAAGAGAAACTATATTAAAACTGATTTGTGTTATCCTAGAGCTGGTGTTAGTGTTATGCCTCTCTCTTTATATCGTAGAATTGACTTGAGTAAGTTGACACCTACTGAAATATCTTTTCAAATGGCCGATAAATCGACTGCTATACATATCGGTATTTGTGAGGATGTGCCTGTTGTAGTTACAAATGTTACTATTCTAACGGACTTTGTTATACTTGATATTCCCGAGGATGATAGTATGTCTATTATTCTTGGAAGACCTTTTTTGAATACTACAGGGGCTGTTATTGATTGCAACAAAGGCAATGTCACTTTTCATGTCAATGGTATTGAGCATACAGTACACTTTTCTAGGAAACAACCTCAGGTCCATAGTATCAATTATATTGGAAAAACTTCAACTATTACTATTGGAGGTTTTGAGTTTCCTCTTCCTACTATCAAGAAGGCATATGACATTCTTATTGTTCGGGACATACATATCCCCATTGAGGTAACATAGTGTCATTAGAAAATTCTTCGGTTTCATGTTACTCGGAGAGAGTTTATTAACAAGACCTGATCAACCTTGTTAATGGATTCCTTTTGATGAACATGGGATAGGTGAATCTAGATAGCACAAACCTTCTGTACCCTCCTTTTACTTTCTGTTAATTAGGTTAAATCGAACAAAAATAGCATTGTCTGTCTCTCTCCAGACTTATCCGTGCAATAAAAAAATATACCAAAAATAAAAGTTCTCCCAATGCCATGAAAATGAAATATGATTTGTCTAGAATATTTGAGAAAATATGGCACTGAACACACAGCGAGGGGAGCCAGCACGTGGCCACGAGGGTGTAGGGCGCGCCCCCCTACCCAGGGCGTGCCCCCTGCCTCGTGGGCCCCACATGCCCCCCTTCACTAATCCTTTCACCCATGCTCTTCTTCTTCCTCCCGAAAAAAATCCCCAACCAACTCAAACCCGAGTTCTAGCTCATCTTGCTGCTATTTTCGATCTCCTTGCTCGAAGCACCATTCGCAAAACTATTTGGGGAGATTGTTCCTTGGTATGTGACTCCTCCATTGGTCCAGTTAGTTTTTGTTCTAGTGCTTTATTTGTTGCAAATTTATGCTACTGCGGTGACCTTGTTCTTGAGCTTGCATGTCAAATTTTGTTGGTCCCAAGTAGTTCTAATGCATGATATAGCCTCTAGGCACTTGTAGGAGTTGTTGCTATCAATCTTGTTGAGTTTGGTTAACTTTTATTGTGAGTTACTAAAAATTTCAGAAATTTTCAGAAAAGGAAAATGTTAAAAAGTTTATTGAGGGGCTCTTCCAGCAAGATATCTGAGGAGAAGAAGAAAGAAGAAAATAAGAAGCCCAAGTATCATCTTCCTCGCATGGCGGAAGTTCGACCGTGCGAATGGCCTTGTAATAATTTCATGATGTCCGCTGGTATTATGAAGACTTTTATTGGTTGGCGAATAATACAGGCCTCACCGACTTCCTCAACGACCAGAAAGAACAGTATCTCTTACTTACCAATATTTTCAAGCAAAGCTATCAGTTTCATTCTAGGAAAACACCACCTACGGTGGAGTTTCGCTTATATGATGTGGTTAAGGAGATATCACTTTTAGATTTTTGTGAAATATGCAAAGTACCCTTCGGAGGTCGACTTGATGAACCACGTCATCAAGACGTTGAAGGGTTCATTGACATGATAGCTGTAGGAGAAACTAGACAAGTTTCAGGGGCAAGAATCACTAGCATACATTTCCCTGTTCTGCGCTACTTTGCTTTATTTTCTAGTAGATGTTTAATTGGTCGTGGGAACAGTGGGAATCTCAGTGCCCCTGATATTATCATTTTACGCCATGCTTTGTTTCAAGACACAACTTTTAGCTTGGGCACCGTCGTTGCCAAATGATTGAGTCTGAACCGCTCAAACGGGCCCGTCTTTGGAGGCATCTTTGCTTCTCGCCTTGCTGAATATTTTAATATACGTATTAGGCATCATGATAAGGAAGAAAATTTGCTCGCATCCGTTTATCTAGACTACAAGAGCATGGTAGCTCATGATTTTATTGTTAAAGACAAGAATATGGAGCTTAATTATAAATTAAGGTTTGATGAAATATACTGTGAAATTGTTACCTTGCCTGCACCATCTTTGTTTGATCTGTCCAGAGGCAAGTATATCATTACATCAGATGCCTTCTACAAGTACCAAGGCCAGACACAAGCTTCAGAGCTTGTGCAAGAACCACCACTTGATCCTTCCCGTCAATATGTTTATGGATGGGAACTGGATGAGCTCGCCAACCAGTGGCACCCAGAGGATGCATCTCAGTACACTGGAGGGAGTGACATCGATCTGTGGCCATAGACCAACTTAGGCCAAAAGCCTAAGCTTGGGGGAGTACGTGTTTCCCACCGACTTTACATTCATGTTCATACTTATTCTAGTTGTCGGTGCTCACACTATTTCACTGTAGCATCCATGCTTAGTTTCAATTTCTTTTTCTTAGTCTTTTTCTTGTGTGCCAGAAAAACCCAGAAAAACAACAAAATATTAGTTGCAGCTTCTAGCTAGTTTACTCTCTTTGCTTGTAGTAGTAACTAAAAATGAAAACCCAAAAAGAATTCCCGTTCTTCTTTTGCTTGTTGGTAGTTTACCCGTGTAAATAGTTTCTTTTCTTTTCATTAGGGGTTAAGAGTAGAAGACCATGATTGAAATGCTTAGTGGCTCTCACATGCTTTGTTTTTTATTTAACCTTGAGCCATATTACCTTCTCTTCTCTCTTGTATTAAATGCTTGCAGATTCCAGCTTAGTCCAATGCACGTGCACTATTATTATTATCCACACCGTTCAGTCGTGCGAGTGAAAGGCAATAAGGATGATATATGATGAACTAATTGAGATGAGAAAAGCTGGTATGAACTCAACCTCTCTTGTTTTTGTAAATATGATTGCTCATCGTTCTTGATTCAGCTTGCTATGAATGAAACATGTTTGCAATGACAATTAGAGATCATAGCTGCTTATGCCATGCTTAATTAGCTGAGAGTTTATAATGGTCTATCTTGCGTGCCAACATGGTATTAAAATGGTTGTGATGTGGTATGATGGGTGGTATCCTCCTTTGAACGATTTAAGTGACTTGACTTGGTACATGTTCACGCATGTAGTTGAAACAAATCAACATAGCATGCAAGATATTTATATTCATGGTGATTTATATCCTACTAATGCTTGCATTCATTGTTGACTAATTTTAATTCATGTTCATGACCATTGTTGCTCTCTAGCTGGTCGCTTCCCAATTTCCTTCTAGCCTTCACCTATACTAAGCGGGAATACTGCTTGTGAATCCACTTTCATAAACCCCAAAGTTATTCCACATGAGTCAAATCTCCTTCCTATATGCGGTATTTACCTGCCGTTCCATGTAAATTTGTATGTGCCAATCTCTAAACCTTCAAATGAAATTCTGTTTTGTATGCTCGAACAACTCATGTATCAACTAGGGTTGTCTATATCTTCCATGCAAGGTGGGTTATTATCACGATGAGTGGACTCCGCTCATCATTCATGAGAAAATGGCTGGTAACCGGGATGCCCAGTCCCATGCTCGAAATCATAATAATTAAACAAAACTCCCCCAGGGTTGTTGCTAGTTTGGACAGTACCCGTTGTTTCGGGCTAGCCGTGGAGTGTGCTTGTTGGTGGTTGGGGGAGTATAAACTTTACCATTCTGTTTGGGAACCGCCTATAATGTGCGTAGCATGGGAGATATCGAGATTCTTGGTTGTTACGTTGACAATGAAAGCATACAGGTCAAAATGTTATTCATCTCTATTTAAAAATCGAGCTTTGGCACCTCTACAAATCCATGCTTCCCTCTGCGAAGGGCCTATCTATATACTTTTATGCAGAGTCATCATCCCCTTATCAAAGAGCACCAGTAGGAGAGCACCTCTGTCGTTGCAGGTATTACTATTAATTTGCATTGAGTATGATCATGACTGGATCTCTTTTACCATGAATTACAATGTCTAGTCAGTCCTTGATCCTTAAAGGTGCTCTGCATTTATGTTTTGCGGTCTCAGAAAGGGCTAGCGAGATACCATCCTGTTATATCATATCATGATTGTTTTGAGAAGTGTTGTCATCCGAGGTTTATTATTATTGCTCGCTAGTTGATTATGCTATTGATGTGAGTAGTCTTGAGACTTGAAAGTTATTGTGAATGTGGTTAGTTCATGATCTTGTTGAAAACCTGAATGCTAGCTTACATATTTACAACAACAAGAGCAAACATAGTTTGTCAAAGTTTTTCTTTATCACTTTCAGTTTATCAACTGAATTGCTTGAGGACAAGCAAAGGTTTAAGCTTGGGGGAGTTGATACGTCTCCAACGTATCTACTTTTCCAAACCCTTTTTCCCTTGTTTTGGACTCTAACTTGCATGATTTGAATGGAACTAACCCGGACTGATGCTATTTTCAGCAGAATTGCCATGGTGTTGTTTTGGTGCAGAAATAAAATGTCCTCGGAATCGCCTAAAAATCAACGGAGAATTATTTTGGAAAATATAAAAAATATCTGCAAGAAGATCCTCACCGGGGGGCCCACACCCTGTCCACGAGGGTGGGGGCGCGCCCCTGCCTCGTGTCCCCCCCGATGCTCCACCGACGTCCCCCCAGATCCTATATCTTCCGTTTCGGGGAGAAAAAAATAGGAGAGAAGGAATTATCGCGTTTCACGAGACGGAGCCGCCGCCAAGCCCTAATCTCTCTCGTGAGGGCTGATCCGGAGTCCGTTCGGGGCTCCGGAGAGTGGAGATTGTCGCCATCGTCATCATCAACCTTCCTCCATCACTAATTCCATGATGCTCACCGCCGTGTGTGAGTAATTCCATCGTAGGCTTGCTGGACGGTGATGGGTTAGATGGGATCTATCATGTAATCGGGTTAGTTTTGTTAGGGTTTGATCCCTAGTATCCACTATGTTCAGAGATTGATGTTGCTATGACTATTCTAGGCTTAATGCTTGTCACTAGGGCCCAAGTGCCATGATCTCTGATCTGGACCTACTATGTTTTCATCAATATATGTGTGTTTTTTATCCCATCTTTCAAGTCTATAGTCACCTATTGTGCGTTATGATCCAGCAACCCCAAAGTGTCAGTAATCGGGACCACTCCTGGTGATGATCGTAGTTTGAGGAGTTCATGTATTCACTATGTGTTAATGCTTTGGTCCGGTACTCTATTAAAATGAGGCCTTAATATCCCTTAGTTTCCAATAGGACCCCGCTTCCACGGGAGGGTAGGACAAAAGATGTCATGCAAGTTCTTTTCCATAAGCACGTATGACTATATTCGGAATACATGCCTACATTGCATTGATGAACTGGAGCTAGTTCTGTGTCACCCCAGGTTATAACTTCTACATGATGAATTGCATCCGACATAATTTCCCATCACCAATCCAATGCCTACGAGCTTTACCTATATTGCTAGTCGCTTATTTACTTTTCCGTTGGTATTATCACAAAAACAGCAAAAAACACTATCTCTACTTTTATTGCTGCCACCGCCACTATCATATTACTTTTGCTACTGAACTATCTTGCTGCATATACTAAGTTTCTAGGTGTGGTTGAATTGACAACTGAGCTCCTAATACTTAAGAGTATTATTTGGCTCCCCTTGTGTCGAATCAATAAATTTGGGTTGAATACTTTACCCTCAAAAACTGTTGCGATCCCCTACACTTGTGGGTTATCAAGAGCGCGATGAATCATCGGCGGCGAAAAGAGGCCATGCGCGATCCGGTATTTATTGAGGAGGTGTTCAATGCCCTCAGCTCTGTGGATGCGTATATCCATGCTGCTCGGGTTGGGCTTGCCAGAGCCACTCACCTGCTTTCAAAGGATATGCGGGTAACATTTTTTTTAATTTAATAAACATATGCTAGTAGCCCCCACGAGTTGAAGAATTTGGCCCAACTAATTTAAGGATTGTTATGATTGCAGGTTCTCAAGGAAAAGAATGATGCGTTGTACAAGGAGCTTGAAGCAACTCGGATCAAGCTTAATGTCGTCACCACCGAGCTGGAAGACTTGAAGAAATCCAAAAAGGGATCTAATGCTAAGGACGAATAGTGCCCGGGGAAATATGATTTTCGCCGTCAATGATGTTTAAGCATACATTGTTTTAGTTTCAGTGGCGGAATTTACAGATCAACTGGAGAGATGCTAAGGGCTGCTCAGGAGGACAAAAAACATGCCAAAGGGCAAGAAGCTGCTGGTCAGCATTTATTAACACGGACCATTTAGCAAAATAACAAAGTGCTGGATGAAAATGTCAAGCAAGCCGAAGAGCTAAAGGACCTAAGGGCCCAACTATCGTATGCCTTGAAGGAAAATAGTAAGTTAAAAGGAGGCATATTCAGTACGACCTTTGTACTAGCTTTCATATTATCCTATGATTCAGAGCGTTACAATGCTATTCCTGCAGGTTTGTTAACTGGGCGGCCCGAAGGAGAAATATTCGGATTTTATGGCGACTTGCTACAAGAGCTCTCCAAAGTGCATTAGCGAGTTTGGGAAGCCATGAAGAACATAGCTAAAGTGTTATGGCCATCCGATTCTCCTCGAGAAATTATGTAGGATCTGGCGAACTTATTCAAAGCAGCTCAGCGTCGCTTTGAACTATGGAAAACGTCAACATGCCGAGAAGGTGCAATACTTGAACATACAAGTTTTTTTCAGGGAGTTATGTTATATACTTGTGACAAACACTCGGTATGTTCGGAAACCAGGCAATCAGGTCATTTTGCTAGAACAGACTAGTTTTTTTCTGGGAGTTATGTTATATTACTATTTAACGTACGAAACATCTTGTGGGGAGAATAGTTCCAATAAGGTTTCCTTTCCCTGGGTATTTATGCATGCCTAGGCTTTGATCCTAAAAATAGGATTACAGGAAGCTTATCCTTTGATATTGTAAAATTATGGGCAAAAAAGCAATTCATCGTTTGTACGCCGACCAATGATTCCCTTAAGAATGCTAGCTTTCGGCTTCACCCGTTTGAGGTACAGGTCCGGATTACCCGGTTGTAACAATCGCACAGGTGCTCCCTTTACACCCTACCTGATCAATCGGTAACGTAGGGATTAAACATAGGAGCCAGGCAACCTAGCTTGGCAAAAACTTAAGTCATAGAGGTCTATATAATGGCGAAGAGACTGTATGAAACAGACGACATGAGTACTCTAAGCAATAAGCTTCATTATAGAACCCCCAAGTATCTTCAGGTAGATACATTTAAAGATATTCACCACTAACAGTTCGGTATAGCAGAACACTTTCTAGGAAGAAAAAACAAAAAATGAAGAGGAAGAAAAACAAAGGAAGAAACCTAGAGAAAAAGAGAAATAAAAGGTGCTACCAAACTATCTGTAGAATCGTCGGAGCCTAGCAGCGTTCCATGGATTCGGCTCAAGGTGATTGTTTGATGCATTTCGAAGGCGATAGGCTCCTCCGGTGAGAACTTCGTCAATGATGAAGGGACCCTCCCATCTTGGTTTGATCTTATCATTTTTCTTGTTCGAGAGGCAAAAAACGAGTTCACCAATGTTGTATGTTCTGGACCGTACTTTTCTGCTCTGGTATTGCCTAGCCTGTTGTTGATAGAATGTGGAACGAGCCTACGCGATATTGCGCTCCCCTTAAAGGTCTTCTAAGTCATCCTGCCGATCGAGCTCGGCCTCTCGCTCTTTGTACATTCGCACTCGAGGTTAGTTGTGAATAATGTCGCAGGGCAAAACAGCCTCTGCGCCATACACCTTGAAAAAAGGTGCATATCTGCTTGTCCGGTTAGGTGTGGTCCGCAGCCCCCAGAGTACGGAGTCAAGCTCCTCAACCAAGTGTTTATATGACTCCGTAGGGAGCGTACCAGTCGGGGTTTAATGCCGCTCATTATTATGCCATTAGCCCGTTCGACTTGACCATTTGTTTGAGGGTCTTATACGGAGGCGTGATCAAGTTTAATGCCTAACTTGGCGTCCCAATTCTTCACCTAGTCCAATGTAAAGTTGGAGCCATTATCTATGATAATACTATGCGGGATACCATAACGGACGCCGGATATAAAATCTATCACTGGCCCTTTTTCAGCCGTTCTTACTAGTTTGTCTTCTATCCATTTAGTGAATTTATCTACCATAACCAGTAAATATTTTGTTTTGTGGCTTTCCCCTTTAAGGGGTCCAACTGTATCCAGCCCCCAGACCGCAAAAGGCCAAGTAATGGGGATGGTTCTCAGGGCGGTGGGAGGCATATGACTTTGATTGGCGAAAAGCTGCCATCCAACACAATGTTGGACTAGGGCTTGTGCATTTGCGCTGGCTGTTGGCAAGAAGATACCTGTTTGGAAAGCCTTACTAATGAGAGCCAGGGATGCGGTGTGATGGCCGCCCACACCA
Source organism: Secale cereale (assembly GCA_902687465.1). Taxonomy (NCBI): domain Eukaryota; kingdom Viridiplantae; phylum Streptophyta; class Magnoliopsida; order Poales; family Poaceae; genus Secale; species Secale cereale. Next base: position 333,849,047 of record LR738711.1, on the reverse strand, counting down.
GCATGTATTTCGGCTAAAAGTTGTCGTCCCTCCTCTTCAAAGATGCACCTTTGTGAACTTTATAGGCTTTAGAACACCGAACTATGCGACGGCCCTCATTTTGATCCTCGGGGAGCTCTTGCCTATTAAGGTAGGCCGGGAAGTGTTCGGTCTAAGGAGCGATGACGGCCATGATCTCATGAGCCGAAGGTGTTATTTACATATCAGAATCCCCGATGACATCTATATTGAGTTAAGCTGGTTGGGGTGTGGTCTGGTCTGAGTTAGCATCTCTGCTCTCGTCCTTCCATATTACGAATGGCTTGAATAGCCTTTCTAGAAAGGTGTTAGGCGGGACCGGGTCGCCCTTGGCACCCATGTGAGCGAGTATGTCCACTGCCTGATTACTCTCCCGAGCCACATGGTGAAATTCGAGCCCCTCAAACCGAGCCGATATTTCCAATATGGCGTTTCAATAAGCCGCCATTTTTGGATCCTTCGCGTAAAATTCTCCATTTACCTGAGAAATTGCGAGGTGTGAGTCTTCGCGCCCCTCTAGGCGTTGTATGCCCATGGATACGGCCATGCGGAGACCATGGACTAGCGCCTCATATTTGGTAGCATTGTCTGAGTCCATATACATGATTTATAGTATGTAGCGACTGTATCCCCTGTGGGAGATGTCAAGATGACACCAACCCCTAGTCCAGCTAGCATTTTTGAGTCGTCTAAATACATGGTCTAGTGGGAATATGCCCTGTACTCTTTAGGGAGTTCGTCCTCTATCTATTCTCTGATGAAGTCAGCCAACACCTGAGATTTAATAGCCCAGCGTGGTTTGTATGTTATTTCAAATGGCAAGAGCTCGATGGACATTTGGCTCTACGGCCTGTGTCGTCCTTGTTGTTCATAATATCATTAAGTGATACCTCTAATGCCACAGTAATCGAACACTCTTGAAAGTAGTGTCGGAGCTTCCGAGATGCCAAGAACACCAGATGGGCAATCGTGACTTGCATGGTGTTTGAACCTCTGATAAGCAGTATGCTGGTTTTTGGACAGGGAATTTATGTCCCTCTTCCTCACGTTCGAAGACGAGTACAACACTCACAACTTGGTGAGTTGCTGAGATATAAAGCAACATTGGCTCGCAAACACTTGGAGCGGCTAGGATTCGGTTGCCCGCTAATAGGGTCTTTATTTCTTCCAGTCCGGCTATGGCCGAATCCGTCCATTCAAAGTTGTCCGTGCGCCTTTGCGGTCTATAAAGTGGTAATGCATCTTATCCTAGTCTGGAGATGAAGCAGTTGAAGGCCCCTATGCACCCTGCTAGCTTTTGGACTTGTTTTAGGTCTGTTGGTGTAGCTAGTTGTGACAAGGCTCAAATTTTAGCTGGGGCGCTTCAATTCCTCTATGGGAGACGATAAACCCTAACAGCTTTCCGGCTGGAACTCCGAAGACGCATTTTTCCGGATTGAGCCGTATGTCATATGTTCGAAGGTTATCGAAAGTGAGGCGGAGATCGTCCACTAGTGTTTTGACGCATTTAGTCTGGATGACTACATCCTCAATGTATGCCTCCACTCTCTTGCAAATTTATGTCTCTAAGCATGTTTGAATCATGCATTCCTCAACGGCCGCCACCAGGTGAGTGATTGGGGTGGAATTGTCTTCCCTCTGTCCGGGCTTAAGCCCGATCCGATCATTGGATGCTGAAAGTCCCAGGGCGGCGATGCGATCCAGCAACTCGTTTAAGGACGAGGAATCCACCAGATTCGCATTTCACTGGTAGGTGCTGGTCCTAAACAAACGGTTTTAAACCCCTTTCCACGACGGCATCTGGAAACGTCGCCAAGTGAGTGTGGGCGATAGGGTGGTCCTTCCCACACGACCCAGAAACCGTCGGGGATATGCCCTCCTGGCACACACGTTCGGCAAAGTGCGACCGACGAGCGCTCAAATATGGAAATACATACAGTACAGCTAAAGTAATACAATTATACGGCAAAATTGTTTCCAATCGCAAGAACATCCCACACAGTCAGTCCCCGCTAAACATTTCCTTTCATATGTACATCCCACACAGTTGTTCCAAGGAAAACGTTTCCGTTCACAGGTACATCACACACAAATTTTCCCGTTAAATCGTTTGTGATAAGTTGCCATTGCACACGATATTAATAATTTTATCATTTGCGTTATTGAATGCATCACACACAGTGTGGCAAAGGCTGTCCATCACACACACTTTTTATGTGATAAACGTTGGCACAAGGTGGCCTATCACAAATAGTTTTCAAGAGAAAGTCGTGTGTGAAATGGAGATTGATCGCACACGTAGTGGATCCTAGAAACGTTTGTGATCTCCATGTATATCGTAGACGTTTCGCTTTCGCAAACCGTGTGCAGTGTAATCCCTATTTAATCCATAATTAATCTAATTAGTCGTTAATTTAAAAATCACATGGTATGAATTTAAAAGTAGGCAATCACATATTTCATATCCAACCATGTTTATTACAAATATATGTTCAACCATGAATCCATATTGCAATGCACAGGTACATATACTGAAGAACTACTGAAGCACCAAGTAAAAAATGATGAACCACAGTTGTACTAAAGACTGTAAAGAGAGAGGTGAAAGACTTTCTGGTTGCTGGAGAAGGTGAAGCGGAATGCCCATATTGTGCCCTCCTCCATGCGTAAGGCACGCACGACTCTAGGCCAACCCTTTGTGCTGGCTGGCCGTCCATCCTTCACTGTCTTCATTACGACTTATCGATGCTCATTGTAGTTTGGATGAAGCACTTTAAACTTCATTTTGTGTCCACCAATGATGTACTTTGTGAGGTAATCTTGAGTGAACTGCTTTGGGAACCACTGGGAACGAAAAAGATTTAGACATTGTTGTCTAACAACTCATTATGGGCAGTAAAAAGAGAAGGCTGCAGAGTTTGTAATTACCATCCTACAACTCACTTTTGTGTTGGATAGAGCATAAGTAAATAATTTGCTTGCCGCCATTCATATATTTTTGCTAATAATCCTTATCAGTTTCCTCACTTGATGCTTGTTCATCAATATCTCATTGCCCCATTCGCAAAAAGGGTCGATGTGTCACTAGTAGAAAAAGGGTCAAATGTAGAGCTCATTAGTCCCGGTTTGCAACTAAACCGGCACTAATGGGACCATTAGTGTCGGTTCCAGAGGCTAGGCCGGCGGCGACCATTAGTACCGGTTCGTGGTGAACATTTAGTACCGGTTCTTGGCACGAACCGATACTAAAGAGGCTATTGCATGTTGTGGTTAGGCTGGGGGCCCACCAGAACCTTCAGTACCGGTTCGTGCCATGAACCGATACAAAACGTTCTACTCACTTCATTCTACAGCGCTTTTTTAGTTCCACCTCACTCGTCTAACAGAGATTTTACAACCTTAAATATGTTATTTCTCAAACTATCACAACGACTTAGTCTTCATTGAACTCTATGTGTAGGATTTGTGGCTGCAATAGGAGTCCTCGCCAGTTCCTAAACCGATGAGGGTCAATGCATTTTTAACATCATTTAAAAAGCACTACAAAGTGAACTCTGAAAATGTTAAAAGTTGGCATGGTATCATCATTTCACCCACATAGCATGTACAAAGGCATTGCATTTTTTTGAACTGGATGCACTTCGTGTACAAACTGGATAATCTATTTCGAGGTATCAGGGTTTCGAACGAAAACTCATATGTTACAAAGGCATTGCATTTTTTGAACTTATTTGAACTCCAGACTTTTTGTGTGTTCAAAATGCACCATTCAAATCCACATCATCAATTATCAACCCTTTCTGAATTCATTTGGTATTTTTATGAAAAGGGTCCAATATTGAGCACATTAGTCCCGGTTTGTAACAGAACCAACACTAATGTGACCATTAGTGCCGGTTCCAATGGCTAGGCGGGCGGAGATCATTAGTACCGGTTCGTGGCCAACCTCTAGTACCGGTTCATGCCACGAAACGGTACTAATGAGGCTGTGTCATGCTGTGGTTAGGCTGGGCCCGACGAGAACCTTTAGTACCGGTTCATGGCATGAACCGGTAATAGAGTTTCTTAGTAAGCTGATTTTTAGTCCCACCTCGCGAAGAGAGAGGCACTAGGAGCGGTTTATAAGCCTTGAGTGTAGAGACAATGTGGGAGAGGCGTAATGCTCACCTGCATGTTGCTTAGCTTTAAGCTTTGAGGAATAGTCTAGACTGCACGGAGCTATGTGCAGTGCTTTCTACACTATTCCGAAAGGCTTGAAGCTAATTAACGAGCATTGTGCCTTTTTTTAATAACTTATTACAACTCCAGGCTTCTTGTGTTACAGAAAAAATTGGATGCACTTCGTGTACAAACTGGACAATCTCTTTCGAAGTATCAGGGCCGGTTTCGGACGAAAACTCATCTGTTACACCGGCACTTCATTTTTTAAAACTTATTACAACTCCAGACTTTTTTGCGTTCAATACGCACCATTCAAAGCCACGTAATCAACTTTCAACCTTTTCTGATATCATTTGCGCCTTTTTTTTATTTTTATTAACTTATTACAACTCCGGACTTCTTGTGTTACTGCAAAATCTAGATGCACTTCGTGTACAAAATGGACAATCTCTTTCGGGGTATGAGGGATTAGGACGAAAACTCATATGTTACAAAGGCATTGCATTTTTTGAACTTATTTGAACTCCAGACTTTTTGTGTGTTCAAAATGCACCATTCAAATGCACATCATCAATTATCAACCCTTTCTGAATTTATTTGGTATTTTTCATTCATTTACTGATATGTTTTGAGAGAGCTAAATGATCGTGAAATTGAAAAGCACTACAAAATGAACTCTGAAAAGGTTGAAACTTGGCATGGTATCATCATTTCACCCACATGGCATGTGCAGAAAAGTAGAGAGGGTCACGGCAAAATCTGGATGCCCTTCATGTTCAAAATGGACAATCTCTTTCGCGGTATCAAGGTTTAGGACGAAAACTGTGATGGTTCCTTCTCTTTGGGTGTCCACCGCCCGCGCCGATACCCGTCGTTCGCTAGGATTTTAGCTGCATTAATTAGTGATGTTATATGTATGATACTATATTCGAGATGTATTAGTGATAATATTTCGATGATGTACAGACGCAATAGATGATTTAATTAGTTTTGCCTATTACTGGTTTTAGCACTGTATTAATTAATTGAACTAGTTGATTGAATTAATTAAACTAGTAAGTGTTTGTCAACCTATGTTTCACATATGAACATTGGGAATGTCCTCTGATGACGAAAATGATTTCGTTATGTGCGAACACTGCAAAGACAAGCCCGGTCTGTGCGACAGATATTTACTAGTTGATGATAGGCGCTTCAGCATCAAGCTGGATGAGACCTTCGACGTGGATACACTAAGTCACAAGGACAAGTTTTTTTTCCTAATTTTAAATTTTCACTATTTGCTCTAACTGATATTTTTAAATTTCACTATTCTCTACTAGCGTATCCCCTATGCAAGAATTTTTGTCTTGGATAAGGTAGGTTTCAGTCCTAACAAAACTATGGAGGTAAAGAGAGTTTATTTGAAGACCGAGCATGGTTATACCTTCGACGTCAAATTATACAATGCAGACACGTACACCTATTTTGAATTCAAAACTTGGCAAGCACTATGCAAGGCTTATGCATTTGAGCCTGATATTCTTATCACCTTTGATATTCGTCCGAAAGATGATATTGAAGGTAATAGAGACATTTGGGTCGATGTGCAGATGTCTCTAGTTCTACCATTATGTGACTTTCTCAACCATATTTACGTCTTTTTCCGATATTGTATTCATAAATAGCTGACAACTAATTTATATTGACAGCTTATTTCCATTCAAGCAAACATGTCCAGCGCTTGGTAGACAGGACCGTCCACTATCCCGGGGTTGAACTAAACTGCGAGGAGATAAGTCATTATGTTTCATGGCTTAAAGATCTTGATGCTGTCAAGAGAAATTATTTTACTGAATTTTAAAATCTTAGTACTCAAAATGTGCGACCAATAGTGCTCGTATTGAACTACGATCACATCTCTTTGTGCAAGATGGTAATATTTTTACTATTTGTCCTCAGTGCATCATTTGCATACATTATTTTTTAAGCTAAACTTCTTTGCTAAGTATGTTACTATATGATATTCTTTAACAGGGACTCCCGATGACAGTTGTGCCTTAGTCGATTGGTAATAAAGGTCGCATGTCAATTGTTAGCTTATGGCCAAGACATCCTACATTACACATGAGTGCATTCAGGATTTCTGGCACCGAACAATGCTTAATAGTGAAAGACTGGAGAAAAATTGTGAACGATCGCAGAGAAGTACTAGGGGGCAGCAATCAGAAGCGTAGCCCACGATTAGGAGACATGTTCATCTGCATGCTCCAATATGATGAATCGGGAGATCTACAAATGTTCTATGCTATTTTACCTGAGAGAGATCAGCAGGACAGATTATATAGCTAGTTCATGCTCTTAGTACTCGCATCTCATGTCGTGTTCTTCGTCCTCAACTTATAATCTCAAAATGATTTCTTTGGGGTCTTATATATGAACGCTTAATTATAATCTCATGACCATGTTGAACTCGGTGATATCTTTGCTTCTGGTACAAGTGAATGTTTTTTCTCTAAGCTAGAGTTGGTGGTGATTAGATAGCGGTAATGATCGACTATGATGATTAGATAGTAGTAATGACTACTATGATGATCATTACCTAGCTATATAGTACTGTTGTTGGTGATGATATGATGCAGGAGTTTTTATACTAATATGTTGATGATGATTATGACGAGTTTGTATATCATTTATGAATGAAACCGCATATTATAATGAGTTGTTAAATCACTAGGAGTATCGCGGATTAGCTACTTTGAAGTGGACGATATGAATCGTCCTAAGTGATCAAGTACATTACTTGATCACTTAGGACGATCCATGCATATCCACTTCAAACTAGCTAATCCACGGTACTTTAACATATTGATTTAACAACTCATTATAATGTAAGAACAACCTCTAAATTAAAAATATAACACAAAATTAAAGGGAAAATACCAAAAACCACCTACAGCATTTAGTACCGGTTGGTGCTACCAACCGGTACTAAAGGTATCCTCTACCCCGCCGTTGGCTCGTGCCACGTGGTGGCCCTTTAGTGGCGGTTCGTGCTGAACCGGTACTAAAGGGCGGGGGGCCTTTAGTCCCCACCCTTTAGTGCCGGTTGCAGAACCGGCACTAAAGGCCCCTACGAACCGGTGCTAAAGCTCGGTTCTGCACTAGTGCGTGGATCCTTGCCAAGAGCATATGTACCTACAAGCAACAAGTCAATATTAGAAGCTAACTAGTGTCCAGGCCTGGATCTATATGCACTACGTTATGGAACGACGGGGGAAGTACAAGCCGAGGGATGAAGCTAACCTCGGCGGAAAATGGTGGCCACTCCCGTTGTTGTCCAGCATAAGTAGTGGAAAGGAATGATACGTACAACAATCTTAACATCAAACAAATGTAGAAAAGGTAAAGAACATCATCAACAAATGATAGCTTGAATGTGTTGGTTTCAGCATGCTAATAAAGCAGATATAAAATGGAAGGCAATGTTACCTACAGCAGGCTTAACAGCCATCAAATATTGCAATTCAAATTGGTATTGTTGAAAATGAATAGAATGTAGGTAATGCTTAACCATCACAATGGATAAATGTGTAAAACTGAAATAAAGGGCATGTGTTAACTACACCAGGAATAACTGGAACCAAATATAGCCGTTCAAACTGGTATTGATGTAGTCGAGCGGCATAGTTCCGACTTGCACATAATGAACCACACATTGCGAATGACTAAAATAAACAAGGCATAAATGACCAGTATAACAACCAAATATAGCCATTGAAAACTGGACAGAGTCTCACTGCAACCAACCTAACAAGAAAATATAGATAAACAAGGCATATGCTTGAAAACTGGACAAATGCTCACTGCAACCAACCTAACAAGCAGATAAAGATAAATAAGGCATCTGCTTGATAATTGAAGAAATGCTAAAAAACAACCTAACAACCAAATACAGATAAACAAGGCAGCTGCTTGATAACTGGAAAAATGCTAAAAAAAGCAACCTAAGAACCAAATACAGTTAAACAAGGCATCTGGTTGATAACTGGACAAATACTCACTGAAACCAAACTAAGAACCAAATACAGATAAACAAGGCATCTGCTCGATAACTAAAAAAAATGCTCACTCCAACCAACCTAACAACCAAAAAGAGATAAACTAGGCATCTACTCACTATAAAAAACAAAATATAGCCATTCGTGAAACTAAAGTGGACAATTCATACTTAAACATCACATAGACCTATTGAACAATATATTTTTGCATAACTGAAATAATTAAACATGGCACAATCAAACACCGCACGACAAATGCTACGACAACAAAGGGTACAGGTTGACAAGCTGGAAAATATAATATTTGTCGATAGAATGTTGCCTCACATTTCATGGACGTGATCCTTCGAGTTGGAAGAGCACAGACCCATGGTGCGCTCACTGATGTCACAGATGGGCTATTTCACCTTGGAAGAACCTTCGTGGGCGCCCTTCTCATGGTCGTGGTTGTGGTCGATGAGATCTAACTTCGCAATTGAGGATCCCAAGCTGCCGCCGTAGAACATGTCCTTCAGAAGTGACAAAATGGGCGCGATGGTGTATAAAGCTCGCAAATCCTTGACCGCTTGGCGGAGGAGATGAGCGCCAGGGCCATCGAAGAGATCGACGGTGGTTAAACCATAGGGGTTGGGGATGGACCACTTTACCTGTGACATGGCCCGCGCGAAGCCGTCGGTGTGGACGAGCTAGATGTTGTAGCCAGCTTTCCCAAGATACAGTAATACGCTATCCCGCTGACATGAAGGCTTCGGCATGGCAACATAGTCAACGTCTTCGCCGGCTTTCGCAGCAACGTGTTGCTCCGGGATCGACAGGTCGGGGCGAACGGCGGCCACCACGCCAACGTCCACCGGAGAGGCCATGATAAACCTCTTCTTGGCCGAATGCTTGTCGGGCTCCCCGGGATACATGGTCGGGCTTAGGCTACGACATTCTGGAGCAAGGGATGTGGATCTGGCGGGGAGGGACACTGCATGCCTCATCTAAAAACACAGGGGAGTGGGGCAACGATATGGGAATCGCTGGATAACCTGAACATTATTATCTAAGCTAGGAGGACCGGGCAGACCGGCCGGGTTGGCGCCGACGGTGACCGCGAGGTAGGGTTCG
>LR738711.1:333747004-333837778 GCA_902687465.1 Secale cereale | reverse complement strand
GGGGTCGTCCCACGCATGCACTCAAACTTTATTTTGTCTAGCATGGGACACATCTAGATATATGTATACATCTATACACATATATAGTGTGCGAATAACTATGAAAGTTGCTCGTGGGATGAAGCCAATCCGACGACACATAGATGGCAAATCCGAGCACTACTGGCCGTTGGATATCATCTACATTTCACCATATTCTGCCACATGTACAATCTAGAAGACTCCATGGTTGAACTTAAGCATAATGGACAAACATGAAAACACAATCACTTCTCCTTTGTTCTCTAGAATCTTCCATATCTTAAATTCCTAAACCTTTTTTTCTAAATGAACTCTCACTTTTTGTTTTTACCTTTACAATGCACAATTCCATGAATCTTAAAATAGTTTTTTTACAAAACTAATTGATTTTGGATGAGATGAACTATAAGAATTAAATGAACACCTACATCATGAATATCTTGGAGAAGAGGCGGGAAACAGATGAGAGGAGTGGTGAAAAACGGTAGCCTGTTTTGAATGAAAACCTAGTTGTCACATCCCTAGCTTTGGTCATGCTCTAGGCTAGCCTCATGTGTGCATCATGTTTAATTTCCATTTAACTTGAAATGGGGATTGTTCAAAACCCTAGCACTTCAATTTCCGAACAGGTCCAGTCAAAAATTGCATTCAATGTTTCCAAAATGTTCCTAATAATTGTTGGATATTTTTGGCAAGGCTTTTGCAGCAAACCAAAAATAATGAACATTTCTGTGGAATATTTTGGGCATGGAAATTAAATTATTATTGTATTTGAATTTGGAAGTATATCCATAATATATATAATATATTTTCAAATAACTTTGAAAATATTTTATGTGCTTTTGGAAAAGTCCATCTAGCAACATAAAATTCTTCAGAGGAGTTTTTGGCATTGTTTGAAATTGTTTAAATTTCAAAACAGTGGCAAAAGAAATTTAAAACAGAAGCAGAAAATAGAAAGTAGAAACTATTTTCAGAAAAAAGAGTGAGAGAGAGAAAGTACCTGGCCTTACCTGTGTGGCCCACCTGGCCGGCTCAGCCCACCAGGGGCAAGGGCGTCTTCAACCCCGGCCAGGAGGACAGGCAGGTGCGTGGCGACGGCGCACGCCCGCGGCCTCCACCTCCTCCCTGCCTGCTTCCCTCCCCGATGCCTGGACGAACGCCACGCGCCCCTTGGAACCCCCTCGACCTCCCCTCCTCACTCGCTACTCTCTCCTCCCTCCTCTGTCTCTCTCTCACGCGGCGACCGAAACGTAGCCGTCGCCGCCGGCGAGCACCACCACGGCCACCGTCCACCTCTCGCCCCTCCGTTGAGCCCTCGAGCTCCGCCGTGCTTCCCCTCTTCCTCTCCTTCATCTCATGCGACGCCAGGAGCACCCCAGCGCCTTCAACGCCGTCGTTCCCCTCCTCTGCATCCGGTGATCGCCCCCGGCGATTCGCGCCGTCGAGGACGCCCCCGAGCACGCCGGCCTTCCCTACGGATTCCCTGTGAGCCTCCGTCCTTCCCCCTCCTCTCCGTTTGCCTTCTTGTGCACCACAGCGACCGCGCCGAGCTCAGCCGGACCCGCCGCCGCCACCGCACGTCGCCGTCGTGGCCACAGCCGTCTCCGCCCGTTTCTGAGCGCGTCACCGTGCTCACCGAGCCCCCAGGAGCCCGTAGCACCACTTCGCTCGCTTCCCTGAGCCCCGCAACACCTACCCCGTCGATACCCGAGCTCCGGCCGCCGCCTCGCTCGACGCCGGCGACGATTCCGGCCACCCCAGGACGAACGGCTCGCACCGTTGGATGCGGCCGAGTGCCAGCTTTCCAACGGGACTAAGCGCGCCCAAAACCATCCCCTGTACGCGAATTCCGAACCACTCCGGCGAGACACCGCCGCGGATCGTGGTCGCCGGCGAGTTACTCCGGCGGGTACTTTTTAATTAGTGCTAATGACCCCCCCTGGGTCGATGACGGGTGGACCCAGGGCCCTACAAAATTAGTTTAGTTACTAAACCAGTTTTAATTATCCACCGAGACACTGACTTGTGGGCCCCAGTGCCTATTTAGTTTAGTTTAAACTTCTGTTAAGTTTAATTAAACCTGTTTAACAGTTGAGTCACTGACGTGTGGACCCCACACGTCAGGTTTGACATAGACCAGCCGCTGACCTGCTGACGCCAGAGTGACGTCATGCTGATGCAGTATCTGTTTTCTGGGTTTTTAAATAAATCAGAAATGATTTATTTATTTTGGAAAATAGCCAAAACTTCTTAAAATCATAGAAAATAATCTATAGCTCAGATGAAAATAATTTATATATGAAAATTGATCAGAAAAATCCAAGGAATCTGTTTATGGCATTTTCATGTATGTTAGAACAACTTATGGCTGATGTTTAGGACAATTTGAATAAATGACATTTAAATAATCACATATGGAGTTTGAATTTGAACCTTGGTTCAAACCAACTCCATTTAACATGGTTGCTAGTTGCATTTGGCCAAACCACATCATATTGGCATGTCATATCATGCATCATATTGTTGCATTGCATTGATTGTGATCTTTCCCTGTTTGTCGGTTTTGTCCCCTCTCAGTAGACGACGTTCCGACGATGTGTTCGATGACACCGATGAAGACTCAATGTTATCTTCAGAAGTGCCAGGCAAGCAAAACCCCTTTGAGCATTCCGATACAATCCCACTCTCTCGCTCTTGCTCTCTTTTACTGCATTAGGACAACAACGCTTCAACTGTTACCTGCTGCGGTAGTTGAACCCCTTTCCACTGCATGACCCGTCATTGCCACAGTAAATAGTTGAAACCCACTAGTATGAGTAGGAGTTGATTGAGCCATGTTGTGCCTACTCATTCATGCTTTCTGGTTATGCCTGCTATTGCTTAGAGTTGTGTCAGGCCTGATTCATCGGGGATGAATTGGAATGTGGTGAACATGTCCTACTGTTGAGAGCTAAGTGTGTGAACACAATTTGGTAAAGGTAGCGATGAGAGGCCATGTAGGAGTACATGGTGGGTTGTCTCATTGCAGCCGTCCTCAGGAACTGAGTTCTGTGTTGGTTGATCCATGACCAGTTACTACCATGCATTGGGCCCGAAACCAATGGACCCTCTCGACTTATTAATCAACATGATCTCTGTCCAGGAGTTGCAACTAGTTTCTGGTGTTTGTAGTTTACTGGAGGTCGTGCGCAGCGCTGACCCTCGGGGTGGGCTGTGACGCGGCAGGTACGTGGCACGGTGTACCGATTGCCCGTTTGGTGATGCGGGAACCCTGTACACATCATTTGGGGCCGTGAGCGACACCCCGGCCGGATCTCCCCACGGATGGAACCCAAATAGGCGATAAACCTGGACGAGAGACTTGTGTGGTTAGTCAGGTCGTGGACGACACCCTCGCTGGGCCTCCGCTTGAAGGTTGCCAAGTACATGTCGTGTAAACGGCGGTAAGTGGTGAGAGCGTGTGTGAAGAAGTACACCCCTGCAGGGTTAAATATAATCTATTCGAATAGCCGTGTCCGCGGTAATGGACTTCTGGGTTGCCTATTACAGTTCATAGACAAGTGAAAGTGGATACTCTAAAACACGCAAGATAAGCGTGAGTGCTATGGATGGCCTTCTCGTAGGGAGACGGGAGCGGATCCATAGTGGTGTATTGATTGGAGAATATGTGGACTCGTGTGCGCCACCTCAAAAGAGTTATTTGCAGTTGTAGTTCAGGATAGCCACCGAGTCAAAGCTGGCTTGCTGCTGTCAAACTCCACCACCCCTTTGTTGATACCGATGCATATGTAGCTAGTTCTGATGTAAGTCTTGCTGAGTACCTTTGTACTCACGTTTGCTTAATTTATGTTTTTGCAGAGAGACCTCAGTCTCGCTAGTGGTTCCGCGTGGACTTCGACGTTTAGCTTGTTACCTCAGCTATGATCTTGTACACTTGGGAGGGTCTTGTAGATAGTCAGGCTTCTTAGTCTTTTTCATTTGTAGATGTCTGTACTCAGACATGTAATGCTTCCGTTGCCTGTATGCTCTGTATGTTGGGTCATGTGACCTCTGATTGTAATAAATGCTATGATGGCTCTTCTGGGCCTTTATCTATTTGAGTTGTTGAGTTATGTTGTGATGCCATGTTGTACAGCACATACTTGCATGTTATGCGTACGTGTAATGTGTATTGCTATGTGTGGGATCCGACACCTAGTTGTTTACCTTTGGTAGCCTATCTTACAGGGAAATGTCTCCTAGTGCTTCCACTGAGCCTTGGTAGCTTGCTACTGCTCCGGAACACTTAGGCTGGCCGGCATGTGTCCTTCTTCGTTCCTGTGTCTGTCCCTTAGGGGAAATGTCACGCGTTGTTCCTTTAAGTCCTTGTAGCTTGCTACGACTTGGGTTCATACGTTGATGACCGACACGTTCGTTGCTGGGTCATGTATGCCTGTCTCTGTAATTTAGTGCCACTTTTGGTTTATAACTGGTCATGTCGGCCCGGGTTCTCTGTCATATGGATGCTAGCGACACTATCATATACGTGTGCCAAAATGCGCAAACGGTCCCGGGCCAGGTAAGGTGGCACCCGTGGAATATCGTGCGTGAGGCCGCAAAGTGATATGATGTGTTACAGGCTAGACCTGTGTGACTTAGGATCGGGGTCCTGACAGCTTTGGTATCAGAGCCTGACTGCCTGTAGGATTAGCAGGCCAAACTGGTCGAAGTCGTGTCTAGAAACTCTTTAGTTATGTAAGGGAATTGTTTGTGGAAGGGAACGTAAGGCTCTTTTTACTCCTTTACCTTATGACCTTCTGATTTGAGTCACCTTCTTCTTTCTACGGGGATTAAGAACTAGGCTTTCTCTTATGTCTATTAGGATCACGTTATTGTGGATTCAACCCTCAGCTCAGTTCTACTACTTCTGTTTGTCCAACTGTTGGTCTCAGAACCTTGACGTTATGTTACTCTTTTGCTTGGATCTCAAAGTATTTTCGAGCAATTACAGTCGTTATGCTGTCTGAATCATCCCAGGTTTCTAAATAGTCTGATGCATTTGCAAACCTTCCTCCCTATTTCCGATGTCCTTTTAGGCCAGATTAACCACACTAGACGGTGAGTTGTGGTACTTTGTTACCTCGACACATATGTTGGAGTTATTATTATGACCCTAAGTATCTTAGAAGATCACCCAGTAATCCAGCAATGTTATATATTCCAGTGTGATGATTTTGGCCATCATTCTCGAAAGCATCCCGTGATGTTATTTAGTTGGTAGGTATTCTATTCCTGGGTTCTTGAACCCGAGTTTCACCCTACTTACTTCATGTTGATAGTATTTGCTCGTTCCTTAGGATATTAGTAACCTTGTGATAGTCCTCGAGGTTCGTGGTTATCGTTCTTCCAATACCATGAACCATCCTTGGCAGAAGTTCTCCTGAACCAAAAGATCACAACCAGAGTGCTCCTGAGTGGTACTCCATTCATATTGTGACTCTGCCAGTCCTACCTTTCTGCATGGGTTATCCGGAAGAACTATGTGGAACTCGTTCGACATACTAACCTATGCATCCACAACTCAGAAGTTATATGTCCCTGGAGTTGTCTCCTTTTAGTTGTATTATGACCCTCCTCTATCAATTGATAGTCAGGAGTAGTCGTGCACTCGTGTTCATCGATGCCTTTTACTCTTGTGGTCTGTCAAGCCATTCTATTCTGGAATGACTAGGAGAAACAAACTCCAGTACCTTATCCATATCCAGGATTGGGTCAAAGAAGTTGTACTTCGCAGATGAAGAATGCTAATGCAGCTTCTAAACTGTTCTATCCTGGAGTATTACCATCTTTATGTCAAGAATGTCATGAGAATTGCACAACCTTCTATGAACTCTTGATACAGTGATACTTCTCGCCATTATCGCTCATTCCTCGGTCTCCGCGTTGTTATAACCGGAATACCGACAAGTGAATTGGTAGTTAATGGACGATAATCTCATTCTTAGCATGATGGTTACCGAATCATCATCCTAAGATTGATCGTGCTACCTAGTCCACTTCTTGGTGCACTCCGGGATTGATGAGTTAGGATTTTGTCAAGTCCTTTCTCATGTGATCATATCGTCTTGCCTTGAAAGGCAAGATTGTTCTCGAGCTTAGTAACATATCGGTGGTTCGTGGTTTTCTGAATATCTTCTCGAAAGTATTACCAGGTTGTCACCTGACCGCTATATTCAGTTCGTGATGAAGTTGGTTTACCTATAAACCACCCCTTCTCCAAGAATCTGTGTTGGATACCCCGAACTAGTTGGTTAAGCTAAAACAATAACTTGGAGAGTTGGAAGATAAAAGCTTGCCAGCTTAGTTCATCCAAAGGGATATCTTGTATGTGTATTGAAGATAGATGATATCTTCCTCAATTGATCCTGTGATCATTTGTGGATCTATCGTCTTGTCCAAACTTTGATTTGAGTATGGGTTATCGTCAAGTCAAATCAGAACCAACGATATTCGTAATGTTGTCTTACTCATAGTTGTTCCCTTGGGCATACACCATTATATCTTTTGGGTCTGACCAATGCTATCACTTTGTTCACATTGTCATGGAACTCCAATTATATGGAAACCTGGATGAATTGTTGTTGAGCCCATCAGCAACATTGTTATCTTCTCCATGATCTATGTTGAACATCCAGCTAGTATGGGAAAGTTTTATAAGCATTATCTTCATGACCCGTTCGTGAAGCATATGTACGGAAGAAAGAAGTGACTTCCTCTAATTCATGAGCATCTGATGCAAGTTGCCGTCGTGAATTCGAGAAAGCATGTTTTACCTCCTCTGGAGTCATCCCAAGTCAGTCATGCATACGTGCGAAGTATTCTATGGTCCGATAGACTGATCATCTTCATTCTGTATGTATCCCTAGCACACCAAGCCACTGATTGATTTGTTCAAAGAAAAGAAGTTCAAATGCTATTCCCGAAGGGCACGAACGGACATGCACAAGACTTCGTTATCTCCAATGATGATTCCCAATCTTAACTCGATAGTATTTTATTATAAGACTACTATGTGGTCATGCTTGTCTGGGACAACGTGTTCATAGGTTTTGTAGCAGAACCCGCTCATGTTTTGGAGCTGCTATAGTAGTTCATTCCTGAGAATCTCGCAACGCCGTCTCGTCGATTGGTGGTGTAAACTTTCATTTTTTCCTTCTAGTCTCGATGAGTCTGGAATATCCTGACACCAACCAGAACTGAATCTCAGGCAGTTATGATGGTTGGTGCATTTCCCAAGAGCTATAATATTGGTCTCTCGATAACCGGTAAAGTGGATGTCGTGGCCAACACACCCCGCCGGAAGACCTATTGTTGCAGTATCTTGTTTGAAGAAGTTGGCCACCTCCCCATAAAGACTTCGTAGGACTTACTCCCTAGTTGTTCCTTATGGATTTTTGTGCCCCTGAAGTCCGACCTTTTATTTGACGTTCTAGGAACCAAACCATTATAATAAATGGGTTGTGCTAGCACATCAAGGAGAACATTAGTAGCGGAGTGCTAAATGTCTCTCGGTCGATCGTCCAGATTTTGCCCCTTGGCCCCGCTAAGGTGAAATCTAGGAAAGTGTTATCTTCCTTGCATCTGCATCATCCATCGTTATTCATCATGGTAGTATATGATGTTGCCAGGATCCTTGACACGGATATTGGTAAAACCTTGATGAATGTGGGAATACTCAAGTTCTTGAGAGCACGCACAAGCACTAGGTGTTATCCTCGACACTAACCGGGATTGCTCCCAGTGTTCTTGGTTATGTTGTAACCTCTCAAAGAGCAATTTACTCTCTACTGTTGGGTTTCTCCCCAGTTACCAGAATCGTTCCCCGCATTTGCATTTTGCTCCCAGCTTGCACCGCCAATGTGTCAATTCTCCATGGGATACCATTCTCAATCATTGCTGTTCGGGATCATCCTTAAACGTGGACTTACCATGGGTCCCATTCATTCCTGATGATAAGCAAATCATCCCTTGTGTTGTCTTCAGCAAGATAATCCACATCATCCATTCTAGACGAGTTTGTCATTCTTTCGGACTCCGTCAAACGAACGATTGTGTTTTGCCCCCGGCTGGTATAGAGAATTTTAATGATCTCTATATCAAAAGTAATTCTTTTTGCCACTTAAGGGAATAACTCTATGAGTCACCTTCTCTAAGGTGCCCCGTCTGGTGGTATCGTCACCATCTTCTTAGGTGTGGAATTATAGCCACTAGGTGAACCTTCATCGTTTGTTTCATTCCATCCCCCTGGAGGTGTACTCTGTGTCTCAGCTCAAGAGATGTTTCAACGTCTCACTCCAAGAGTTGATCTTGAGCTGCCCGATCTTGCACAAGATCAACTATTGCAGAGTTTCTTCTGTTATCACTGTGTTGGACAAAGATCTAGTAAGCAAGGGTTTCAAGATCAACATGATGCCAACAATAGACATTCGTATGAAGGGCCCTTGGATCATGAAGATTGTGTTAGCTAGTGTCCCCTCCGATTTCTTAAACTACGCTTGAATCTCGGGACGAGATTCTTGTTTAGTAGGGGTGAGTTGTCACATCCCTAGCTTTGGTCATGCTCTAGGCTAGCCTCATGTGTGCATCATGTTTAATTTCCATTTAACTTGAAATGGGGATTGTTCAAAACCCTAGCACTTCAATTTCCAAACAGGTCCAGTCAAAAATTGCATTCAATGTTTCCAAAATGTTCCTAATAATTGTTGGATATTTTTGGCAAGGCTTTTGCAGCAAACCAAAAATAATGGACATTTCTGTGGAATATTTTGGGCATGGAAATTAAATTATTATTGTATTTGAATTTGGAAGTATATCCATAATATATATAATATATTTTCAAATAACTTTGAAAATATTTTATGTGCTTTTGGAAAAGTCCATCTAGCAACATAAAATTCTTCAGAGGAGTTTTTGGCATTGTTTGAAATTGTTTAAATTTCAAAACAGTGGCAAAAGAAATTTAGAACAGAAGCAGAAAATAGAAAGCAGAAACTATTTTCAGAAAAAAGAGTGAGAGAGAGAAAGTACTTGGCCTTACCTGTGTGGCCCACCTGGCCGGCCCAGCCCACCAGGGGCAAGGGCGTCTTCAACCACGGCCAGGAGGACAGGCAGGTGCGTGGCGACGGCGCACGCCCGCGGCCTCCACCTCCTCCCTGCCTGCTTCCCTCCCCGATGCCTGGACGAACGCCACGCGCCCCTTGGAACCCCCTCGACCTCCCCTCCTCACTCGCTACTCTCTCCTCCATCCTCTGTCTCTCTCTCACGCGGCGACCGAAACGTAGCCGTCGCCGCCGGCGAGCACCACCACGGCCACCGTCCACCTCTCGCCCCTCCGTTGAGCCCTCGAGCTCCTCCGTGCTTCCCCTCTTCCTCTTCTTCATCTCATGCGACGCCAGGAGCACCCCAGCGCCTTCAACGCCGTCGTTCCCCTCCTCTGCATCCGGTGATCGCCGCCGGCGATTCGCGCCGTCGAGGACGCCCCCGAGCACGCCGGCCTTCCCTACGGATTCCCTGTGAGCCTCCGTCCTTCCCCCTCCTCTCCGATTGCCTTCTTGTGCACCACAGCGACCGCGCCGAGCTCAGCCGCACCCGCCGCCGCCACCGCACGTCGCCGTCGTGGCCACAGCCGTCTCCGCCCGTTTCTGAGCGCGTCACCGTGCTCACCGAGCCCCCAGGAGCCCGTAGCACCACTTCGCTCGCTTCCCTGAGCCCCGCAACACCTACCCCGTCGATACCCGAGCTCCGGCCGCCGCCTCGCTCGACGCCGGCGACGATTCCGGCCACCCCAGGACGAACGGCTCGCACCGTTGGATGCGGCCGAGTGCCAGCTTTCCAACGGGACTAAGCGCGCCCAAAACCATCCCCTGTACGCGAATTCCGAACCACTCCGGCGAGACACCGCCGCGGATCGTGGTCGCCGGCGAGTTACTCTGGCGGGTACTTTTTAATTAGTGCTAATGACCCCCCCTGGGTCGATGACAGGTGGACCCAGGGCCCTACAAAATTAGTTTAGTTACTAAACCAGTTTTAATTATCCACCGAGACACTGACTTGTGGGCCCCAGTGCCTATTTAGTTTAGTTTAAACTTCTGTTAAGTTTAATTAAACCTGTTTAACAGTTGAGTCACTGACGTGTGGACCCCACACGTCAGGTTTGACTTAGACCAGCCGCTGACCTGCTGACGCCAGAGTGACGTCATGCTGATGCAGTATCTGTTTTCTGGGTTTTTAAATAAATCAGAAATGATTTATTTATTTCAGAAAATAGCCAAAACTTCTTAAAATCATAGAAAATAATCTATAGCTCAGATGAAAATAATTTATATATGAAAATTGATCAGAAAAATCCAAGGAATCTGTTTATGGCATTTTCATGCATGTTAGAACAACTTATGGCTGCTGTTTAGGACAATTTGAATAAATGACATTTAAATAATCACATATGGAGTTTGAATTTGAACCTTGGTTCAAACCAACTCCATTTAACATGGTTGCTAGTTGCATTTGGCCAAACCACATCATATTGCCATGTCATGTCATGCATCATATTGTTGCATTGCATTGATTGTGATCTTTCCCTGTTTGTCGGTTTTGTCCCCTCTCAGTAGACGACGTTCCGACGATGTGTTCGATGACACCGATGAAGACTCAATGTTATCTTCAGAAGTGCCAGGCAAGCAAAACCCCTTTGAGCATTCCGATACAATCCCACTCTCTCGCTCTTGCTCTCTTTTACTGCATTAGGACAACAACGCTTCAACTGTTACCTGCTGCGGTAGTTGAACCCCTTTCCACTGCATGACCCGTCATTGCCATAGTAAATAGTTGAAACCCACTAGTATGAGTAGGAGTTGATTGAGCCATGTTGTGCCTACTCATTCATGCTTTCTGGTTATGCCTGCTATTGCTTAGAGTTGTGTCAGGCCTGATTCATCGGGGATGAATTGGAATGTGGTGAACATGTCCTACTGTTGAGAGCTAAGTGTGTGAACACGATTTGGTAAAGGAAGCGATGAGAGGCCATGTAGGAGTACATGGTGGGTTGTCTCATTGCAGCCGTCCTCAGGAACTGAGTTCTGTGTTGGTTGATCCATGACCAGTTACTACCATGCATTGGGCCCGAAACCAATGGACCCTCTCGACTTATTAATCAACATGATCTTTGTCCAGGAGTTGCAACTAGTTTCTGGTGTTTGTAGTTTACTGGAGGTCGTGCGCAGCGCTGACCCTCGGGGTGGGCTGTGACGCGGCAGGTACGTGGCACGGTGTACCGATTGCCCGTTTGGTGATGCGGGAACCCTGTACACATCATTTGGAGCCGTGAGCGACTCCCCGGCCGGATCTCCCCATGGATGGAACCCAAATAGGCGATAAACCTGGACGAGAGACTTGTGTGGTTAGTCAGGTCGTGGCCGACACCCTCGCTGGGCCTCCGCTTGAAGGTTGCCGAGTACATGTCATGTAAACGGCGGTAAGTGGTGAGAGCGTGTGTGAAGAAGTACACCCCTGCAGGGTTAAATATAATCTATTCGAATAGCCGTGTCCGCGGTAATGGACTTCTGGGTTGCCTATTACAGTTCATAGACAAGTGAAAGTGGATACTCTAAAACACGCAAGATAAGCGTGAGTGCTATGGATGGCCTTCTCGTAGGGAGACGGGAGCGGATCCATAGTGGTGTATTGATTGGAGAATATGTGGACTCGTGTGCGCCACCTCAAAAGAGTTATTTGCAGTTGTAGTTCAGGATAGCCACCGAGTCAAAGCTGGCTTGCTGCTGTCAAACTCCACCACCCCTTTGTTGATACCGATGCATATGTAGCTAGTTCTGATGTAAGTCTTGCTGAGTACCTTTGTACTCACGTTTGCTTAATTTATGTTTTTGCAGAGAGACCTCAGTCTCGCTAGTGGTTCCGCGTGGACTTCGACGTTTAGCTTGTTACCTCAGCTACGATCTTGTACACTTGGGAGGGTCTTGTAGATAGTCAGGCTTCTTAGTCTTTTTCATTTGTAGATGTCTGTACTCAGACATGTAATGCTTCCGTTGCCTGTATGCTTTGTATGTTGGGTCATGTGACCTCTGATTGTAATAAATGCTATGATGGCTCTTCTGGGCCTTTATCTATTTGAGTTGTTGAGTTATGTTGTGATGCCATGTTGTACAGCACATACTTGCATGTTATGCATACGTGTAATGTGTATTGCTATGTGTGGGATCCAACACCTAGTTGTTTACCTTTGGTAGCCTATCTTACAGGGAAATGTCTCCTAGTGCTTCCACTGAGCCTTGGTAGCTTGCTACTGCTCCGGAACACTTAGGCTGGCCGGCATGTGTCCTTCTTCGTTCATGTGTCTGTCCCTTAGGGGAAATGTCACGCGTTGTTCCTTTAAGTCCTGGTAGCTTGCTACGACTTGGGTTCATACGTTGATGACCGACACGTTCGTTGCTGGGTCATGTATGCCTGTCTCTGTAATTTAGTGCCACTTTTGGTTTATAACTGGTCATGTCGGCCCGGGTTCTCTGTCATATGGATGCTAGCGACACTATCATATACGTGTGCCAAAATGCGCAAACGGTCCCGGGCCAGGCAAGGTGGCACCCGTGGAATACCGTGCGTGAGGCCGCAAAGTGATATGATGTGTTACAGGCTAGACCTGTGTGACTTAGGATCGGGGTCCTGACACTAGTAGAGAACCAAGTGCGAGCTACACGACGCATGCGCACAGTGCTTACCCATGTACTGCATGTGCTGTCGAAAGGGCTCAGGGTTGCCGTTCGATATGGGAGCATCCAACGGTGCGCACGTATGATCCATGGGGTTTGGGTTTTGGCCAGTCAGAACGCAGGACTCAGATTGCGCGCGCAGCGGGGGGGGGGGGGCATATCATATGGAAACCAACATTCGGTGGAAACCGGTGAAAACCACGAGAAAAAGATGTTTTGAAGTATAAAAAAATTCAAAAAAATGCGGGATGTTAATAGGATGATGTTTTATTGGAATACAAAGTTTCAAGATGAAACACATTAAGAGATGTGAGCTATTAAAAAGACCAAATCAGTGTTGAATATTGTGGAATGGTAATGTCCCTATTGAAGGCAGAATTTCTCTTTTTCATAGCTCACATCTTGTAATGTTTTTCAACTTGAAATTTTTTGTCGCACTAAAACATCACCTTCTTAACATCCCACATTTTTTCAGATTTTTATGAAACTTTAAAATATGGTTTCCACGAAGTTTTCATTGAATATCGGCTTTCGTGAGTGAATCGTGTGCTATTTGAAAACATTTCTTGAGAAGAATCTTGGTTTTTACATCCCCGTAAACCCAAAACTAAGCTGAAAAACATTAAACCTGCCATGGTGTCATGACATCGCACTTATATGTGGAGGAATTTTTTTCGTCCATTGTGGCACAAGTTTTATTACAAGCCTCTTACAAACTGGAGCTGCCATCAAAGGAGCTTTGTGGTTCCGATAGGGAAACGTGTCCCCTTGTGGGCGAAACGTAATCACTGCATCTTTTCACCTTGTATTTTCTTCTACGGGCAACATGGAATGACATGATATCCATTATGAAATTTAAACTTATTCAGGGTTCGTTTGGCCTTTGTATACACTAATTGAGTTTCGTAGGCATTTAATGTCCATAATTCAAATCTGAACAAGAAATACATGCTCCAGTTCACCAAAATGGCTAGAAAAATTATACGTGTATCCTTGGGTGCATGTTTAGGTCCCATGCCATGAATGGGAACAAATTACAACCATACTGGTGTCATGGCTCGTAATCAAACATTTCGAATCTCGGTTTTTAATCCCCATGAATCCTAAACTCACCAGAAAGTCATCAAAGGTGGCATGGTGTCATGTCATGGCACATATATGTCGTGGTAAAAACATTGCCCAATTTGGGCCAAGCTTTATTACAAACCTCTTACATAAACCAGAGCTTCTCTCAAAGAAGCCTCGTTGTTCTGATAGGAAAACGTGTTCCCCTTGTGGGTGAAATGTAATCACTGCTTCTTTTCGCCTTGTATTTCCTTCCACGGGCAACATGGAACCAAAGGATATCCATGCTGAAATTTAAACTTATTCAGTGTTCGTTTGGCCTTTTTATACACTAATTGAGTTTCCTAGGCATTTAATGTCCATAATTCAAATCTGAACTACAAATATATAAATTCTCCAGTTCACCGAAATGGCTAGAAAAATTATACATGTGTCCTTGGCTGCATGTTTAGGTGTGCCAGGAATGGGAACGAATTACAGCCATACCGGTGTCCTGGCTCTTCCTCAAACATTTCGAATCTCGGTTTTTAAGTCCCCATAAATCCTAAACTCACCAGAAAGTCATCAAAGGTGGCAAGGTCTCATGTCATGGCACATATATGCCGTGGTAAAAACACTGCCAATCTGGGATAAGCTTTATTACAAACCTCTTACAAACCAGAGCGTGTCGCAAGAACCCTTGTGGTTTCGATAGGGAAATGTGTCCCCTTGTGGGGAAAACGATAATCACTCCCTCTTCTAGCCTCGTATTTTCTTCCACATGTGACACGGAACAACTGGAGATTCACGCTAAACTTTGAAAGTATTCAGGGTTCATTACACCTGTTTTATTCATTAATTGAGTTTTCTAGGCATTTAATGTCCATCATTCAAATCCGAACTATAAATACATGCTCAAGTGCACCAAAATGGCTGGAGAAAACGTAAATGTTTCCTTGGGATGCATGTTTCGGTCCCACGGAAAGAATGGGAACGAATTCAACCGTCTCGTCGTCCTGGTTTGGCCACAAACATAGCGAATCTCGGTTTTTTAGTGTTTGTAAATCCAAAACTCACCAGGAAATCATGAAACTAGGCATGGTGTCACTACATGGTATATATAATTGTCCAATTTGGACGAAGCTATATTACAAGCCTTTTACAAACCGGAGCATGTCGCAACCCTCGTGGTTCCGGTAGGGAAACATGCCCCTCTTGTGGGCGAAATGATAAACGATGCCTCTTCTCGTCTTGAACTTTGTTTTCTACATGCAACATAGAATAACAGAAGTGTCGGGCTGAAATTTGAAATTGTTCAGGGATTGTTTGGCCATTGTATATATATATATATATATATATATATATATATATATATATATATATATATATATATATATATATTACTAATTACTAAGTTTTGTATGCATTTAATGTAGTCCATAATTCAAATTTGAACTACAACCACATGCTCCAGTGAAGCAAAATGGGTGGGAAATCATACATGTGTCATTGGGTGCATGTTTAGGTCTCGTTTAAGGAATGAGAATGAATTACAAACTTGTCGTCGTCCTGAAACAATGAGAATCTCGGTTTTTAAATCCTAGTAAACAAAAAAGTCACCCAAAAAACATGAAACTTGGCATGGTTTCATGACACGGCACATATATATCGTGGTAAAAACAATAGTCCAATTTGAGAAGAGGAGCACACATTAGTAGCCAACGAAGTCCTATTTGAAACAAAAAGCTGACACGTTAATATCGCAAAAGGTTTTATTATATTTACCGTGTCAAAACTTGACCATACTCGGTGGCGTGCGTTGATTAGATGGGACAAGCGCGAGAAGTCCTCCATGCAGGTTCGACGGGACGCGTGTGAGCAGTCCGCCACGCAGGCTCGACGAGACGCGTGCATCCTAATCACCTCGCAGGCTCGACGGGACACGTGCAAGCGGCAAGGCCGCCCATGCTTGCCGGGAAGCGAGCTCTTTGACCTCCATGCACTCGCCGCTGCCTGCCTCGCTCACAACTTCTCAATTAATGGGTTAATTAAAGCACCTGGACGAAGGTGTTTGCTTGTGATCCCATGGTAGCATTTGCTTTGTTCGTGTTTTCAACTAGTATTCATCCCTAATTTAAATTGCCACATAGGGCAACCGATAATACGACCACAAATAAAATGGCAACGGATAATACGACGACAAATTTACAATGGCGCACATAATAATTGTCTTACATATTCCGGATAATTTAAAATGCCACATGCGGCAAAGCCCGGAAGACACGGGGGTAAGAGGAGAACGAAATTGCACACAACGATCTGGGTCGCTACAGTCTCTACTCGTTGATGGATCGCCAGGCTGCGAAATCCTCCAGCTCCTTCTTCGATTCCTCACGACTTTGCTTGAAATCAACCACGGATTCCTCCACCTCGTGCTCGCGCTCGAACAAGGGCTTCCTCAAGCCACCCATCAGTTCCTCGATGACCGCTTTCAGTGTCATCTCCGAGGCACTGCTCTGCTCATGCAACATCTTCCAGCCGGCGGCCTCCTCCTCCTTCTCGGCGACCAACTTGAGGATCTTCACATTGTTATCCATGAGTTGCTCGACGAGGTCGGTTACGTTGTCAACCGAGGCATCGCTGATCTTGAGCAGCTTCATCAAGCCGTCGACCAGCTCCTACTGCGTAGTGACGCCAGCGAGAATGTCGTCGTTGCTGCAAGTGGTCCTGCGGCCTTGGTCTTTGCTGCCTAGTTATATGTCCACCCTAAACTCCTCCTACCGGTCATGGCGGAACGACTTGACAGGGAAAACCAGTTTTGTGGGTGATAAGGAGAGGAACTGTGAAGTAATTTACGAGTAGGTAGTTTTTATAGCCCGATGCTAAGTGTGAACACATATTAGTTTGATAGGTGTGAACAGATTTGCAATTACTTATTGTGTTGTAATCAGCAATGTGACGAGAAACAAGGTCAAAATTTATTGATGGTAGAAGGTTGACCACGTGGTTGCTCGGGAAGCATTCGCTGGATCGCGGGAAGACTAAGTGGAGCACACACACAATCCGAATACTGTATCCGGCGCCACGTGTTATTTATCACACAAGTGCTAAAATAAGGAAACGTATGTGTAACTTACTAATCATCGCACACGAGTACTCGCAGACGCATCATGTGCGATATTCCTAGCCACTGCAAGCAAATAGTTTGCATTTCTCAAAGTTTGTTATACACACAGAATCGCACATGCACTAACTGTATTATCCGTCTGTGCTATAATTTCTCATCGCAAACGGTTCATCGGAGCGAACTGTATGCCATATATTGCACACACATTGATATGGCTGCCGTTTCTGATGTTCTGCCTCATCGCAAATAGTTTGAATGGGCTAACCGTGTGGCCTCAATTGCACACGCAACTAAAATATGAACCGTGTTTGATGCATCCTCCATGGCAAACGTTTTGCACCTTTTTGACGGTTTTCATACATCACTGTTTGCGATTATTGCGTCGCACACAGATTCTCGAAGGGTCTCTGATCGTAGTGTCGCGTTAGCAGCATCCTGCAGTAGTGTTTTGGGAGTGTTCGAAGCTGATGTGGGACTAATACTCGACGACCGCGGGGGACGCGGTTGGCTTGACAGCCATGCGGGTGCATATGGCGATCCCGACGAGCTGGTGGACCTGACCAAGAGCCAGTTTGTTTCTGAAGGTGATGTCTTCGTTGATGAAGAGATGAGCCACTGATCTCTTCTCGCGAGTACACAGCGGAGCTCTCAATGAAAGCACCATTGTTGATGTCAAAACCGGAAGATCTCGGGTAGGGGTGCCCAAGCTATGCGTCTACGGATCGATGGTAACAAGGGACTGGGGACACGACGTTTACCTAGGTTAGGCCCTCTCTATCGAGGTAATACCCTAGTTCCTGCTTGATGATCTTGATGAATATTGGGCTAGAAGATTTGATCTACCTCGAGATCGTAATGGCTAAACCCTAACAGTCCAGCCTATGATTGTTGTGATTCTGCTAGCTTCTACGGACTAAACCCTCCAACTTATATACACGCTTGAGGGGGCCTAGGGTTGTACAAAGATGACTTGGGCAGGAAGGAATCATTACATTCGGACACCTATCTTTCCTTTTTACATACATAGGAGTCCTATCTAGACACGAGGGATGGCCTTCTGCTTTTATCTTCATGGCCCATCAGACTGGCCCACCTTCAGTAGTCCGGACACCTGAAGACCCCTAAATCCAGGACTCCCTCAGGAACTGCTACTGCCGCTACCGCTGCCGTGACCGCGTCTCAGTACATCTTGTCCACACAAATGATTGTGTGCTTCTCATCTGATGGGATGGTGATAACTCCCAGTGGCCCAAGCATCTTTAAGGTGTTGTAAGCATAGTGGGCAGCCGCCATGAACTTAGCCAGGGCCGAGCGTCCAAGAATCCCATTGTACGGCAGGGGGGAGATCAACCACATCAAACATAGTCCTCTCAGTTTGGTAGTTCAATTATCCCCCAAATGTTACCGGCAACGTGATATTTCCCTTAGGATGACTCCTGCCGGGATTAAATCCTTGAAATGTGTTGGTAACCTCTATCTCTTCCTTTGTTATCTAAAGCTTGCTGATAACTACTGGGGAAATCAGATTCAACCCAGCCCCGCCATCCACCAACATCTTTGTTACCTTGAGGTTGCGAATTGTTCACGAGACCAACAATGGTAAGCACCCTACCATAGTGGTACGACTAGGATGATCCTCCTTGTCAAAGATGATGGGTGTGCGGGACCACTTGAGAGGCTTCCGGGCCTTTGGCGCTGGCTCCACGACATTGACTTCTCACGCCCACCGCTTGAGCTGACGGTGAGAGCCGTGCAGAGATGCACCTCCATCAATGCATTGGGCGTCAGTGGCCTTCTGAAACTCTTGCTCACTAGTTTCCTCTTCATCCCCTCAATCACTCTCATCATCACAGCCTTTCTTTTCTCGACCTCTGGCGGGCTTTCCTTGGTTCCGAAGGGGTTTGCCAGGGCGATTTACTTTAGCACCTCGGCCCTTACTGCCAGCAACTTTCTGACCCTTTTCCTTATCACGCTTCTCATACTCTGCTCTCTGTCTCTTGACAAGTTGCTCAACCTGATGACACTCTTGAAGGTCGTGGACCTTGGTCCGATGAATTTTGCAGTACATCCCATCACCTTTCCCCGCTTTCTCGGCAGCAGCAGCTTCCCAGCAGTCAGTGCACACGGCAAGTTCCTTGCCGGGGGCCTCAGCCTTGGCCCTGTTGCCGGTACTTGGCATTCCCGATCATTTGACAGTCATCACTACCTTAACTCTCCGCTTCTTGCTGCACTTCTTGCTCTTTTTCTGACTGGTTGATTCATCATCATCCTCTGAATCAACATTGATGCAATCTTCCTTTCCAGGAAACTTCCTTCCCTCCTCCATCCGAGCACATTTATCCATTAGTGTGTAGAGCTCATTCACAGTCTTGGGCAATCGCACGTCCATCTTAATGAATCCGACAGTTGCACACATTGGACTGGAAGGCGGCTATTACGGCTGTCGGATGGACATTTGGGATATTTCTATGAACTTTGCTGAATCACTGTAAATACTTACGGAGGGTTTCTCTATTGGAGAAGCCACAAATCACTGGGCATGCTGGGTTCTTGGTGCCCACCTGTGAAGGCACCAATGAAATCGTGGCATAGGTCAGCCCACGATGAGATGGAGTTCTCCGACGGGTGCATCAACCAAGACCTCACATTGCACTTGAGGGCCAAAGGAAAGTAGTTAGATAACACCTTCTCGTCTCTTCCCCTGGCAGCCTGAATAGCGATGGTGTAGATGATGGCGAACTCTGTCTGGTTTGTCCTCTCATCGTACTTCTCAGGTATCTCCGGCTTGAACGTGCAAACAGACGCCAGAAGACTTGCCGCTGCTCACGAGTAAAGGAAGGGGAACCAACCTCGAAAGGTAGGTACCCGCCAATACCGAGCGCGGGCCCATCGACGTCAGGGCCGTTGCACCCGTCGGCCCGGCGGAGGTCGTCGCGACGTTGCTCAACAATGACGCACGTGTCTCCTCTCCGCCTATCCTTTGGGGCTCATCGTTGGACTGGACGCGCTCGAGGGTCAGAAGAGGCTACGAGACTTCTTCGGGGTCTTGATTCGGTGGCGCTCGCGCTGGCTGCAATGGTGGGGACTGCACCGTGGGGACGGTTCCCTCTGTACGGCCAGCAGCATCAGCCGTTGCTGTCGCTTGGGGAGGCCGCAGCAGGTCAGCTCACTGTGAGCCCCCAGCTTCGGCAAAACGGAGCAGACTTTGGATGGTGGCACGCTATTCATCCATCTGCTCGGCCGCTGGCGAAAACCTCAACGCAGCTGAACCCACGCCATGGCCTCCGAGGTTGTACTTGGCATGGGTGATGATGAAGTAGATCGCACCGTCGCTCGGCTCCTGACGGTGCCTGCAGAGGCTACATTGCACCCCCACTGCTATGAGGCGACCACCTGAATGGCAGGGTGGTGCGGCGAAGGCGCACAAGGGCCAGCGGCTCCATCGAGCGCAGCGGCTTGGTCGACCATTCCCGAGGGAGGCGCACGTGCTACGACAGCGCCTCTTGTGGGAACGGTGGGAGGGCGGCCATTTGCCCCGGTACGAGCGACGTTGTGGGTCCTGGGGAGAATGGCCATCGTTGTTTTTCTGATGTTGCTCTCCTCCGATGCCTCCTGCTCCCGCGTCAGCCACGGGGGAAATGGTGACGTTGCCGCCTGCTCCGACCACATCCCCAGCAGCGTCTGTGTCCTCGCGTGCCTACGCAACTCCTGCAGTGTCCGTGTCCTCGCGTGCTTCTGCAACTCCTGCGGTGTTAGAGGCCACGGGCGGCGGAATCTTCGAGGTGGATAGATGCGTCCAAGAAGTGGGTTTCTGCTCTGGCGCCATGGTCGATGGCACTATTGAAGATGAATATGGCGATGAAGATGACGCACTGCACACACCTTCTGGTTCGCATAAGCGATCCCCCTACCTAGCGCGCCAAAGATGTCATGGGAAAACAGGGCTGCCTATGGGACCAGTAGGCCCCTTGCTGGTTCTGGAGAGGGACGTCGCATCGCACAAAGAGTAGACGAGCGTGGGACAACATGACAGAGATCACGCGGGCAGTTTCACCAAGGTTTGGGCTGCCATTGTGGCATAAGACCCTTGTCACACCCTGATTTTCATGCCACATTGCTTAAGCTAATTATCATGTTAAAAATGTGGATTTACAAAAACTTTTGAGTGTTTTTGACCTTGCTTGATTTGACTTTTGTCTGTTGTTTGCTAGTGCTCTAAAAATCAAATAAATCCTCCAACTCTTATACTTCACCTCCTTGATCCAAAACCTTTTCCCAATGATCATGCCATGTGTATAGACCAGTATAGAATTTCCTTATAAAAATATTTTGGCCAAATAGTATTTTCTAAAATTAATTTTCCAAAAACCCTTTCTGGATATTTCAAGCTTTTGAAATATTTACAAAGGAAATATTCTCCAAAAATTCCAGGGAAATATTTTGGCCAAATAGTATTTTCTAAAATTAATTTTACAACTGGATGGAAGACATTTGAAGACCACCCTGTCAAGAAGGAAGATCTACACCGACTACCGTCATCAAGAAGTAAACTTCCGCATCGAAGACCGGGCGTATCTGCAAACCACTACTCCCAAAGGAACCGAGCATTTCCGTGTCGAAGACCGTTGCAAAGTGTGATGAGTGCCAAAGGGTCAAGGCTGAACATCAGCGACCCGCTGGATTGCTTCAACCACTCAAGGTTCCTGAGTGGAAGTGGGATAAAGTCGGAATGGACTTCGTCACTGGATTACCAAGGTTGGATAGAAGACATGACTCTATTTGGGTCATAGTCGATCATTTGACCAAGGTGGTCCATTTCATTCCTGTCAAGACCACTTATGATGGCAACAGGCTGGCAGCTCTCTACATCGACCGAATCGTAAGTCTTCACGGCGTTCCCAAGGAGATTGTGTCAGATCGAGGAACCCAGTTCACCTCAAGGTTCTGGAAGAAGTTCCAAGAAGCCTTGGGAACCAAGTTATCTTTCAGCATGGTTTTCCACCCACAGACCGAAGGTCAGACAGAACGAGTCAATCAGATTCTCGAAGACTTGCTCCGAGCCTGTGTCTTGGCATATGGAGCCAAGTGGGAAGATTGTCTCCCTTTTTCCGAGTTCTCCTATAACAACAGTTACCAGTCGAGCCTTCAGATGGCACCATTTGAGGTGTTGTACGGACGCAGATGACGCACACCCCTCAACTGGTCAGAGACTGGAGAAGGGCTAGGTTTTGGACCGGATATTCTCTGCGCAGCAGTAGAGCAAGTCCAACTAGTCAGAGAGCGTTTGAAGGCAGCCAAGTCAAGGCAAAAGAGCTATGCTGACACTCACCGTCGGGACATGAGTTCCATGTCGGGGACCGTGTGTACCGCGGGTAACTCCTCTGAAGGGAACCAAGCGTTTCCACGTCAAGGGGAAGCTCGCACCAAGGTTCATTGGACCCTTTGAGATCACTGCACGACGAGGAGAAGTGGCTTACCAGTTGGAACTACCACCCGAGCTATCCGGTGTGCACAATGTATTCCATGTGTCACAACTCCGGAAATGTCTCCAAGTTGCGGACAAGCCTAATCTCTACAAGGATGTTGATCGCCAAGCCATTGATCTGCAGCCTGATTTGACCTACCGCGAGAAGCCCATCCGCATTCTGGACGAAGCAGAACGACGGACGCAAAGCCGCACCACCAAGTACATCAAGATTCCAGTGGAGCACCGCCCGTAAGCATAACCAACAAGAAGAAGTGAAGACTACCCCGTATCCAAGACTCCGCTTTTCTTTCCACGCCTAGTCTGGGAATCTCGGGGACGAGATTCTTATAAGGGGGGTAGGTCTGTCACACCCTGATTTTCATGCCACATTGCTTAAGCTAATTATCATGTTAAAAATGTGGATTTACAAAAACTTTTGAGTGTTTTTGACCTTGCTTGATTTGACTTTTGTCTGTTGTTTGCTAGTGCTCTAAAAATCAAATAAGTCCTCCAACTCTTATACTTCACCTCCTTGATCCAAAACCTTTTCCCAATGATCATGCCATGTGTATAGACCAGTATAGAATTTCCTTATAAAAATATTTTGGCAAATAGTATTTTCTAAAATTAATTTTCCAAAAACCCCTGAATTGAGGTTTGCACTACAAGTACCTTATTTAGGGTGTGAAAAATCTTCCAAAAAGTATATTTGAATCCTATTAGGTATAGGACACCCAGAAACCACAAAATTATAATTTTAAAAGTTATTTTTATATTTTATTTAAAAGCTTTTTCTTAAGGCCAGAAATGGTCTTAAATAGGGAAAAATTATTTAATTATTTGAAAAACATTTTCCAAAATTCAGGGAGACTCATAGGACATATATTGTCCAGATATAGGAGTTTCAACACATGGTCATGTTCAAAATATCAGACAAATCCTTCCAAAACCCTTTCTGGATATTTCAAGCTTTTGAAATATTTACAAAGGAAATATTCTCCAAAAATTCCAGGGAAATTCTATCATGTCAAATATGACATATTTGATGATCTTGCAAAGCCTCATGCCTTGAAGATCAAAGAAACATCATCTAATCCTCTCAAAACCATTCTGTCCATATTTGAAGTTTGAGCAACTCTACATTACCAAACTTGTCCAAATGCTCTCAAACTTGGTGCACATGCTAAGATGATGTAATTATGCATCTATGCCAAATGGCACAAGTTTTGGAGAAGCATAACTTGGTCTAAGTGCCCAAAACCATTTCTGTTCAAATTCAAATTTGAACAACTCTACATTGTCAACTTTTTACTTGGGGCTTCAAACTTTGTGGGCATGATCAGTACCCCAAATGATGAAACTACACCAAGTGGTGCATCAAGGGGAGATGATTAGCTCAACTCAAACATGGTGAAACCATTTCTGTTGATTTCTAGGGTTCACCAAAGTTACATTGGCAACTTTGCCCAAATGAGCTCAAATTTGGTAGAGGGGCCTAATTATATGTGACATTTGAGCCTGTTAAGTTCCATGCCAATTGGAAGTCATTTGATTTTCCAAAACCTGATCAAACACCTTCTGCAAGTTTACCAAAACCAGTGTTTGGACCCCTTTTACTATTTCCCTTTACCCCAAATTCTTACCACAGCTTCCCCTGATCATCTCCTACCCCCAGTAAATTCCCCATGTCCTCAGCTCAATGATTGGGGGGTAAAACCCCAATTCACTCTTCTGGACAGCAGTTTTCACCTCCTCCATCACCTCCCTCCTCATCCCAGTGGCTCCCCAGGGCATCCAAGGCCACAGAGCATTTCTTTACTACCCACTCGACCCCCCAGACAGCTTTGGGCATGAAGGACACGACCAGCACGGCGAGGGCACGGCCATGCCAGCCAAACGGGTGCTCGGGAGCACGCTACAGTGCTCTAGCGCACTGTAGCCTCGCCCAACCAGGAGCCCCCGACCACCTCGGGCCTCCTCCTCGTGTCCCCCGAGGTTTCCTCGACGTCCGCAACCTGCCAGGATGTCGGCCTTATCCTCCCCTGCCCTCCTCCTCTCTCCACGAGCTCGCCCGAGCGCGTCCATGGGCGTCGCTCACGGTGCACCGCGGCTGCACCTATAAAAGGCCTCCCCCCGAGCACCTCTTGCCTCTTCTGGACTCTCCTCTCTCCCGTGCATCTCCTAGACACGTTCCCTCTCCCCCTCGTGCTCTCCTGTCCCTCCATCGCCGGGATGCCGCCGCCGGCCACCGCTCAAATTCGCGTCGTGGGAAGCCCCCCCTTCCCCCTCTTTGCTCCAGAGCAACGCCAGGACCTCCGCCAACACTCCCCGCACGTCCTTCTCTCCTCCCCGTGCCTGTCTTGCCGTACCCACTCGTCGCCCGAAGCTCTGTCCGCCGGTGTCAAAGCCACTAACGGCTCGGCCCTCCCCAGCCGGCGTGAGACCCCTGGTTGGGCTCGGCTCGGTCCCCCGGAGCCGATGGTGTGCTGGACGCCGCCGGGGAAGAACGGGATCGCCGGGAAGGGCGCCGGCACCCTACTCGGCCAGCCTCCCCTGCCCCTCCTCTGTTTTGAGCGGGAGGTAGGAGGAGGGCCTGCCAGTGGGACCCGCCTGTAAGAGGCTAATGCCCCGGGCCCCTGGGGTAAGTGGAGACGGCCTTCGGGGGAAGGCGCCTGCAAGGGTCGAAGGCGTACTCATGGAGTACGCCAACAACGTCACCCGTGCCACCCCGCGCGGCTGATGCCACTGGGCCGGCCCACGACCACATCCCGCCTGTGCGCAGTATAAGGGTATAACCCCTTTTCCCTTTTATTTTCTTTCTCCAGTCAACTTCAAAAATCCATGAATAATTCATTTGAACTCTAAATTGCATGATTCAAATTTCTGGTAGTCTCTAAAATCATGCTCTACCACATGGTGCAACATACACACTTTTCCAGAAACATTTCTTTCACAAATAATTGTCAAATGCCAATATTTCATTTCTGTGATGAACTTTAGAAAATCACAGAGAGCTCAATTTTGATCCAAATGCAGTGGTTCAAATTCCTAGATGCTTGTCATATCCAAACTTAGTTTTGGAACATTTTTATTAATACTTTCTGTACCCCACCTAATATTGAGCCATTTCTTCATATTTATCAGCTTTGCAAAATCCTAGGAAATTCATTTAATTCCAAATCCAGTGAAACCAACTCCTAGATGCTTCTAAAATCATGACTTGTGGATGGGTAGCTTTGCTCATCATTCAAGAATATATTTCTGTACACTTCTTTCAAAATCCATAAAACCCTTGATTCTATCATACTGAAATGATCCAAGCTATTCATTGATCCAACACCTATGAAACCACCTTGGTTATTTTTCATATTACCAGAGGTATCCTAGAAAAGTCCAACTCCTATTTTTAGAGCACTTTTATTTTTGCTTTGATTGTGTTGCTTATTATGATTGTTTCCATTGTTAGTTGACGAAATAAACGGAATACTCGAAGAGGGACCAGAAGGTTTGATGACTCGAGAGAATAAGGCAAGCAGCCCTTTGACCATGTTCAAGAAACCTTTTTATGCATGTCTCATAGCACCTTATTATCAATGCATCGGAATCATGTTGAGGTGGAGACCACTTTTGTTGCTACCTATGTTACTTACTATTGATACTTGCATCAAACATGACCCTACCTTCCTATGAGGGTTATGTGGGTGGGAGTAGATAGATGTATGCTATAGTAGATGGCTACGCAAAATGGGTCAGGGTTATGCATTGAGTGAAACAAGTGTGGTTTGACATACTTGCAAAAGACCCAGTGGGTGCCACTAATGCCCCTGGGAGGTGATGAGGAGCTAGGGCACTACTTGGTGAAGAAGTAGTGTGCCGAGGCTTGTTGAGAGTGTTGTTTACAGAGATGGATTAGATTTATGTGTGACTACCGTCCCAACCAAACATGCGCAAACCACTCTACCCTGATATGGGAACGGGCATTATTGATTACCTAGGTCGATACTAGCATGGTGCCCGCATTACTAGTGACGGGAGTGACATGAGGTCACTCTTGGGACGGGGTCGCGCTTGGATAGGCGGCCATGACTGTCTTTACAGGGCACCGGACACACCGTTGGTACCCCGTGCTTGTGGTATGTGATGAATATGGAGCAAGGCTCCAAAAATCTTGAGATGTGAAATGTGGGGCACGGGGCTGTTACCAATCGAGTGGACTCTATGTTACTCTCGTCTAGGGAAAGATAGTGATAGGGTGCTTACCCCGGGTACTTGAGGTACCGCGGGTCGTGGATGTCACGGAAGTTCCCCGGATCTAGTGGGTAAAATGTGCAACCTCTGCAGAGTGTAAAACTATTCGAATAGCCGTGTCCGCGGTCAAGGACAGTTGGGTGGTGCTACTTAGACTATGTCCATAAGTTTTTGGGTAACAACACGATTCTGAGATATTATTGATGTGATCGTGAGAAAGACACAATGAGCTTGAGCATGAGTTGATTACAACTCTTTCTCGATAATGATGTCTGTGACCTCCTGATACTTGTTGCAGACACATGCATGTCCATGTTACATGTTGATCATACTTGCATATGAAAAACTAGCTTTACGCAAAACTGCCAATTTAGCAGTAGGGCCTTGCATAATTATTCTGCTATCACACTTGGGTTGCTTGCGAGTACATTCAATGTACTCATTGGCTTGCCACTGGTTATTTTATTGGCCAGGCAGGAGAGAGCAGGTTATGATGAAGATTTCTTGGAGACGAGCACGCGAGCTAGGACGCTTCCTAGTCAGAATGCCTGTAGGGTTAAGGCAGATGGCATGGGTCCAAGTTGTTGTTGAAGATTTCCGCTGCGAGGATATACTAAAGACTTGACCATTATGGTCCTATTTGTGTAATACGGTATGTATGTATGTAAGACTCTTGTTATTCAGCTTCTGTGTGTTCAGTGAGCATTGATCTCTGGGATCACTGTACACGTGCATTCGGTGATCACGACTTACGAGTCGGGGTCCCCACAACCCTACTCCTGCTTTGGCGGATTGATGGTGGAAAATGAGGTGGTGGACCGTAGTACACTTGCCCGGCAGGGGTTGCCTCAAGGCGGCATTGAGTACACGCTTATGGGTGTGTGAGCTATCCAATCTTATAAACCTGTCTACGGTTGCCATGGGCCTCCTTTTATAGATTAAGGGGTTACCACAATGGCAAAGTAGTCATTATGGACTGATAAGACAGCAACAGTTCTGCCACACTTAACTCTGCGGGCTGACAGGGCGCATTACATGCACCGCTTAACATCACATCGATGGTTGCCCAGCAAGGCTTGCCGGGCTATCTTGCCAGCTCCACGTCTGCATGCTTGACACGTCACAGGACGTGTGTCATCTGTGGAATTTTCCTGTAGGGAGAGGCTACCATGTGGCGAATGGCTATCACTTAGTCACTGTGCGGCTTGACACTGCACTGACTGATGGTGTGGGTCGTGGAGGAGTGTTTGGTGCGGGAGTCCTGGATTAAGAGGTCCTCAGGTGGCCGGATCGTTCATTATGGGCCGGACTGGTGAGCCGAGAAGATTATCGATGAAGACTATCTCCCATATTCGGATTGGACTCCCCATGTGTAAAATAGCAAGTTTAGAATCCAGGTGTAATACTTTAATTCCTCTGCAAGGTGATCACATACAAACCTTAGGTCCCTCTGGTGCATATATAAACCAGAGGGTTTAGTCCGTAGAGACAACAGCAGAATCATAGCAATCACATAGGCTAGAATTTAGGGTTTAACCATTACGATCTCGAGGTAGA
The DNA here is from genome assembly GCA_902687465.1 of Secale cereale. Lineage (NCBI taxonomy): Eukaryota > Viridiplantae > Streptophyta > Magnoliopsida > Poales > Poaceae > Secale > Secale cereale. Next base: position 333,809,550 of record LR738711.1, on the reverse strand, counting down.
TCAACTCTTGTAACCGATATTCATCAAGAGCAATGAAGAAGGAAGTAGGGTAATACCTCGATCGAGAGGGCCCGAACCTGGGTAAACATCATGTCCCTAGTCTCCAGTTACCATTAATCCTCAGACAAATAATTCGCGACCCCCTACCCGAGATTTGCCGGTTTTGATACCGACGTTGGTGCTTTCATTGAGAGTTCCACTTTGTCATCGCTTGAAGGATTAATGGCTTGCTTCATCACCAATGACGGCGCCACCGCCGAGGTGCCAACACCGAAGGCCACCTCAAGCAGGTTTTCCAACACTGAATGACACCTCGATACCGACATTGGTTCTTTCATTGAGAGTTCCACTTTTCGTGTTCGGAGGCTTTGTGCTTCATGCCAACACTAAAGGCCACCTCGAGAAGGTTGACAGCTGTCCCCTGGTTACTAGATCAGATTTGGAAGCCTAAACTACGTTGCTGATGTCCGTGGAGATCTGATCTTCGACGGATTTGCACCCATGGCAGCTGCTCCCTGCTACCATGATTGGACCCCACTCAGGGGGTAACACCTGCAGCAGCTCTGTCCTTAGATCCGGTGTAGACGGGGATGTTAAACCCACCATGGAGTCTGCAGACCTAACGGCGCTTGAGCTGCACAGAGGCCCAGCCTTGAGCGTGATTCCCTCCACCAAAACTCTGGACTCATCTCTGACCTCAGGTTTCGAACGCTCAGGAACTGCATCGTACGGCCATGATCGAACGACTATAACTGAACTCGGCCCAGCAGATGTCCGAACACATATCCGACACTCGCCCTTAAATGAAACTCAGGACTTACTAAAAACTCTCTCTCTAGCTGAGAATTCCAAGCCGAATCATGCCCAGTTCGAACAAGGGGCTCAGGACAGGGAATTTCGCTTCCCACCGACCACCCACTTGGTAGCCACGGTCGAGGTCTTAATTGATCTATTAGATTACATTTCCGAGGACATCAACGGGATGGACCACGATGCCGAAGCCAATCTAAATACAAACCCGCCCACAACTGGGCGATGGACGGCTACTTCTACATATGTTGTATACATGGTGGACACACCCCATGAAAAGGAGGGCGACGGTGATATCAGTCCGGAACGGGACAAGCTCATTGATGAACCTCCCAAACACTAGCGTCCGAAGCATTGATCTCGACCCCATAAAGGGAAAGAGAGTAACACTATCACTGAAGACGATGACGATCCGGAACAAGCCAATGACCCCGTGGAGCCAGCGGTAGAGAAGGACGAACGGGAGGATGGCGAACACAGTCCAGAGGAACCGCTGGCGATCATAGCGACGCGGATGACGGCAGTTATCAACCTGTCTCCGAAGAGGACATCAGCCTGGGAGACAAAGAATAGATCGTCCCAGAAGAACCGCTCGAGCAGAAGTGTTTTAAAAAACAACTCATTGCCACTAAAAGGAGCCTGAAGAAGCAGCAACAGATGGAACGATGTGCTAGACGCTAAAGAATTGTACGCCTATAAGGGCCAAACAAAGAGCTATCCTAAGCGCAAACTACTGCCTCAATTCGACGACGAGGCCCTAGTGCCAATTCTGCCGAAGTATGATCAGTTCGATCAACCGGACCGACCACCCCGTGGACAGGACAAAGCGGCCAGCAATGCTGTGCACAAGCCCACACCTCTTCACTGTAAAGGCAAGGACACAGCGGCTCAGGGCCATAAGTACGACCTATGTCAGGACCTGAATAAAATGGCTAGCCCGACAAGATCAATCTACGGACCAAGGGAACGTACCAACACACTGAGAGGTGGCTATCAAGACAAATAGACCGGTCACATCCCAGCTCGGAGTCAACACCAAACACCAATGCCGTCGGAACTATGCCACGTCATCGCAAATTACAAGCGTGCTTCTCACCCTCTGTGATTCACCGATGAGGTGATGGATCATGAATTTCTAGAAGGGTTTAAACCCGTAAACATCGAGGCATACGATCGAACAACAGACCCAGCTATATGGATAGAAGACTTTATTATACATTCACATGGCTCATGGACATGATCTCCACGCCATTAAATTCTTACCTCTCAAGCTGAAAGGACCAGCTCGACACTGGTTATATAGCCTCCGAGAGAACTCTATCGGAAGCTGGGAAGAACTTGAGGATGATTTTCGGGCCAACTTTCAGGGGACATATGTCTGGCCCCGGACGTTGATGATTTAAGTCATATAATCCAGCAACCTGGGGAGTCAGCCCTTAAACTTTGGAACCGGTTCTTAACTAAAAACAACCAAATTGTAGACTGTCCGAATGCCGAAGCCTTAGCGGCACTCGAAGACAGTGTCCGGGACGAATGGCCGGCTAGACACCTCGGCCAAGAGAAGCCGAGAACAATGGCAGCCCTAACCCCACTCATGTCCCACATATGCCCGCGCGAGGACAGCTGGCTGGCTCGTAGAAGCAACATCACCAGCGATCCCGGCACATCCGAAGTCAGGGACGATAATGGGAAGCCACAGCGTAAAAAAATATGGGCCGAAACAATACTTGAAACACAAAGGACATGGCGGTAAACACCGGATTCAGTGGCTCCAGGACCAGTGAATGGAAGAAGCCATTTAAAGGCAATAGAGATAGTCCATCTAGTTTGGAGAAAATCCCACCCCTGATAAACCTGCAAATCATACCATCCACATCCGGCAAGCTAAATGCCGAACATAAGGGAAAAGGACCTCAAAGCAGGCAGGCAATCTAAACGCCGAACCTAAGGGAAAAGGACCTCAAAGCGAAGACGAGGATGAACCTTGCCAGCCGAACACTGGGGGCAGAAGAAATTTCCACCGGAGGTAAAAACCGTGAACATGATCTAGGCCACCCACATCCCTAAGAGAGAGCGCAAGTGCGCACTCCGGGACATATATGCCATCGAGCCTATCGCCCCCAAATTCAACCCATGGTCGGCTTGTCCGATCACCTTTGATCGTAGGTATCATCGAACCAGTATCAGTCATGGAGGCTCGGAGGCCTTAGTGCTCGACCCCATAATAGATGGAGACCATCTCACTCGAGTCCTTATGGACGGCTGCAGCAGTCTCAATATGATATTCCAAGACACTATCCGCAAGATGGGGATCGACCATCAAGAATTAAGCCCAACAACACTAACTTTAAAGGAGTGATACAAGGCGTTGAAGCCCGCTGCACGGGCTCATTAACATTGGAAGTCGTGTTGGGCTCCCTAGATAACTTCCGGAGCGAAGAGTTAATCTTAGACATCGCTCCGTTCCGAAGTGGCTATCACACACTACTCAAAAGAACGACCTTTGCTCGCTTTAATGCAGTCCTGCATTATGCCTACTTTAAGCTCAAAATGCCTGGACCACACGGCGTCATCATGGTCAATGGAAATATGGAGCACTCCCTTCGCACGGAGGAAGACACTACGGCGCTAGTGGCCGAGGTTCAAAGCGGCTTATTCAGGCCGAATAGTTCATCGATCGTCAAGACAACGGACAGGGCTAAACATGTCCGTCCGCACTACAATGCGGCAGCTCAGAAGAACCTGAGCTCGATTAGCAGTTGCACCCCTGTCAACTGCCCCATAAGGTGGTAGCATACGAACCTCGCGTGCACAAATATCCCCTTAGAATACCTTGGATGGGGAACAGAATCATGTCTTTGTTCTACAGTTGGGTTGCCCGACTTCTGTGCTTGGCACCTTACGTTCCGCCTTGTTTGGCTAAGGTAGTAAAGGGAGAACTACTACAATTGTACTTATGGTTCGTCTGGTTAAGTACCTTAGTATAGAAAGCCGATAACTAACCGTCATGATGAGGCGAGAGCCGGTCAAGCGATCCGGTGACCTAGTGTCATACTACAATCGATAGCTATCCCCTCCATGTTATACGAGGGGCTGGTATTCACCCAGCCACGTCAAACAGACACTATAGTTCAAAAAGCCTCGTATGCACCAGGGGCTAGTACTTAGCCCCACTAGGCACTATAGGTCAACCGAACTCGTCGTCATTGAAGACTGGTGCAGGGGCTACTGAGGGCGTACTAGATTAAGGGGTCCTCAGGTGGCTGGATCATTCATTATGGGCCGGACTGGTGGGCCGTGAAGATTATCAATGAAGACAATCTCCTGTATCCGGATAAGACTCCCCATGGGTAAAATAGCAATTTTAAAGTCCGGGTGTAATACTTTCCTTCCTCTGCAAGGTGATCATGTACAAACCATAGGTCCCTTCAGTGCATATATAAACCGGAGGGTTTAGTCCGTAGAGACAATAGCAGAATCATAACAAACACATAGGCTAGACTTTTAGGGTTTAACCATTACGATCTCGAGGTAGATCAACTCTGGTAACCCATATTCATCAAGATTAATCAAGCAGGAAGTAGGGTATTACCTCGATCGAGAGGGCCCGAACCTGGGTAAACATCATGGCCCCAGTCTGCTGTTACCATCAATCCTCGGACGCATAGTTCAGGACCCCCTACCCGAGATCTGCCAGTTTTGACACCAACAGTTGGTGAGGTAGTTTAGCCTCCGATAGTCCAGACAGGCTCCGTCGGGACACTTTAGTTGTCTTCTTCAGGTGGTGGCCTCGGCCCTTGCCGGGATCGCCTTCCCGGCAAGGGAGGCCTTTCTCTCGGCGATACCTTGCTTCTCTGGATTACTCTTGGTCCTTCTGATCTGCTTGTTGGTCCCTTGAACCTCTTTGTTTCTTATACTCTGACTTTGGCTGTTGCTTCTTGTTCCCGCGCCTATGCTCAGTTAGGGCAAGAGACCCAGGGTTTGTTGCACCGACATGCTGGCATGAGGAACTTGCACACGCTTGTGAAAAAGAAGCACAACATTGGTATTGAGGGTGTCAAATTCCTCAAAGGTCATATTTGTGGGGCTTGTGAAGCTGGAAACATGACCAAATCCAAGCATCCCTGAAAGACTATCATGAGTACCACTCGTCCTTTTGAATTGCTTCAGATGGAGCGGCTGGCGAGGGAGCTATCTGCGGAGTGCGGCCGACTGGAGGAGCTGAAGCGGGCGACGGAAGCAAAAGAGGCCTAGCTGGAGGCTAAGGCGAAGGTCCTTACCGAGGAATGTGCGGCCTTCAAGTCCCTCGAGGAGAGGTCCCGCCAGGCGCTGGGGGCACAATACTAGAAGGGCTTAGATAAGCCGCTAGCGATGGACGATGAAGGCCCTGCCCAGCTGCTTCCTTATCTTGTCCGAGCTCTCGAGGATGTCACACGCGAGATCGATCCCCTGGCGGAGGAGGAAGCTCGCGTGCTTTCTTCTTCTGCCTTGACGCGCGTCCTCAGCCACCTGCACCTTCGTGATCCCAACGCCGATCTCGGGGCACTGCTCGAGCCCGTGGAGGCGGATCGTTATGAGGCCGTCGCTGAAGCTATGAAGGACCATGTGGAGAATTTGGAGAAGGAGTTCCTCATCGTCCATCCTTCTCCTCCAGCCGATGGCGCCACTGATACTGCAGCCGAGACCGTTCTCAAGGCGCGGTAGTGCCACTGGCGAGGAGGTCCCTTCAAGAAGCAGCGCTCAGGGATGAAGGAAGGGCATGCTGGTGGGTGACGGCGCTCCCCATTATCTTCATTACCCTGCGACATGAGCGAGCCTCGTGGAGGCGTTAAAACTACTTCTTGATGTTTCAAAGGACAACTTGGTTTATAATAATTGCTAGATATTCGCGCTTCTATGTCGGCAGGGCCCGACCTCGCACATACCTCTGCCGCCAGCTGGCTTGTCCAGGTCACTGGGTCAAGACTAGGGAGTGAGGGGCTGTGTGGCCAGTTAGGCTCCTGAGTCGGGATGCTCGGGGATCACCCTTAAAGTGCAAGTGATCCCTAGGCAAGAAGCACTAGGCAGGGCTTTTGGTGTTCTACGCCGGCAGGGCCCGGGCCCGCTCGTACCTCAGCCGCCGCTGGCCTAGACCGGAAACGAGGACAAGAACAGGGAGTGAGGGGCTACGGGACCGGTTAGGCCCTTGGGTCGTGATGCCCATGGGCCCCCCTTGACGTACGAACAGCCCTGAGGGAAGTGAGTGCTGGACTTAAGCCTTGATGTTCAGCGTTGGCAGGGCCCGGCCCCGAGCGTACCTCAGCCGCCGCTGGCCCTGACCGGAAACCAGGACAAGACCAGCGAGTGAGGGGCTACGGGACCCGTTAGGCCCTTGGGTCGCGATGTCCAAGGGTACACCTTAACTTACGAACATGCCCCATCCCTGTCCTGACCGGGCTTGCGCTCGGGAGGGTTGTATGTCGACCAGGCCCGAGGGACCTGGTGGGGCGTGCACCAGGCATGACCTGGACGCAGCCCCCATGCCCGACCCCCTCGCGCTATCCTCTCGAGGGGAGTGCAACCCTGTGGGGCTGGTCACTGAGCCGAGGGGCTCCCTAAGGATAATGCGGCCGTGTAACCACCCCTAGGTGTTAATCACCAGCGCGGAGCGTGGTGCTGCTGTTTTTGCATGGGCTAAGCCGCTCCTTGACCGTCTCGTCACCCAGCACGGAGCCTGGTGCTTCCACTAGACCGTGGGAGGGGACTCCCCACTGCGGAGAGCCCCGGGCGTATACAGCCCCGCCCGGACACTCGGCTGGCGCGGTGGGGCTAGACGAGGTGTATATGGGCACCTGTGAGCCAGCGCAGGACTTACGAGGCCCTACCACTAGGCGTGTTGCGCCTGGTCATGAATAGGACCGCTCGAGGTGATCTTGCAAGGTGGTTAGGCAACCTGCGCCGGGTGAATCCCTCGAGGTCGCCTTATGAGAATGCTAGGCACCAACGACCCCAGGATGTGACGTGAACGGGGTCAGACCGCCAGATAGAGCTCAGCCATTGGATTTATCGATGCTGCAGGGATGGATCCGAGCACAGATGCCGTGCCTAGTCTTCTCATGTGGACATCCGGAGGGAAATCATCCGACGCGCGGCTCCCGCGGCGACGGGACATGGTGCCGTGCGTCCTGACTCTAATGCTAGCATCCGGCTCGAGCATGGGCGATGCACCAAGGGCCACGGAGGTGACGTACATGGGGCTGGCCCGCGAGCCAGAGCTTAGCCGCTTGGATTTGGTGACGCTGCAGGGACGGACCCGAGCACAAATGTCGTGCCAGCCACCGGTCGTACGACGGATGTAAGCGAGCTTGTGGGGGCGCAGGATGTTCATTGCATAGGAGTGATGGTCAAACAAGTGATACGAATGCAAAATGACAGAAATGGCAACACAGAAATGGTGGGTTTAACATCCCCGTCCTCCGATAAATGTCTCCTAGTGCTTCCACTGAGCCTTGGTAGCTTGCTACTGCTCCGGAACACTTAGGCTGGCCGGCATGTGTCCTTCTTCGTTCATGTGTCTGTCCCTTAGGGTAAATGTCACGCGTTGTTCCTTTAAGTCCTTGTAGCTTGCTACGATTTGGGTTCATACATTGATGACCGACACGTTCGTTGCTGGGTCATGTATGCCTGTCTCTGTAATTTAGTGCCACTTTTGGTTTATAACTGGTCATGTCGGCCCGGGTTCTCTGTCATATGGATGCTAGCGACACTATCATATACGTGTGCCAAAATGCGCAAACGGTCCCGGGCCAGGTAAGGTGGCACCCGTGGGGATACCGTGCGTGAGGCCGCAAAGTGATATGGTGTGTTACAGGCTAGACCTGCGTGACTTAGGATCGGGGTCCTGACAGCTTTGGTATCAGAGCCTGACTGCCTATAGGATTAGCAAGCCAAACTGGTCGAAGTCGTGTCTAGAAACTCTTTAGTTATGTAAGGGAATTGTTTGTGGAAGGGAACGTAAGGCTCTTTTTACTCCTTTGCCCTATGACCTTCTGATCTGAGTCACCTTCTTCTATTCTACGGGGATTAAGAACTACGATTCTCATTCTATTTATCAGGATCACGTTATTATGGATTCAACCCTCAGTTCAGTTTCTACTACTTCTGTTTGTTCAACTGTTGGTCTCAGAACCTTGACATTATGATGTTAAGTGGTTATGCTACCCTTTTTGCTTGGATCTCAAAAGTATTTTCGATCATTTGCAGCCGTTATGCTGTCCGAGTCATCCCAGGTTTCTAAATAGTCTGATGCATTTGCAAACCTTTCCTCCCTGTTTCCGATGTCCTTTTAGGCCAGATTAATCACACTAGTCGGTGTGTGGAGGTACTTCGATACCTCGACACATGTGTTGGAGTTATTATTATGACCCTAGGTGTTTTCGGGAATCACCCAGTAATGCAGCAATGCTTTATGTTCATAGTGTGATGATTCTGGCCATTGTTCTCGAAAGCATCCCGTGATGCCATTTAGTTGGTAGGCATTCTATTCCTGGGTTCTTGAACCCGAGCTTCACCCTACTTACTTCATGTTGATAGTATTTGCTCGTTCCTTTAGGATATTAGTAACCTTGTGATAGTCCTCGAGGTCTGTGGTTATCGTTCTTCCAATACCATGAACCATCTTGGCAGAAGTTCTCCCAAACCAAAAGATCACAACCAGAGTGCTCCTGAGTGGTACTCCATTCATATTGTGACTCTGCCAGTCCTACCTTTCTGCATGGGTTATCCGGAAGAAATATGTGGAACTCGTTCGACATACTAACCTATGCATCCACAACTCAGAAAGATATATGTTCTTTTGAGTTGTCCCTTTTCAGTTGTTTTATGACCTTCGTCTGTCAGTTGATAGTCAGGAGTAGTCGTGCACTTGTGTTCATCGATGCCTTTTACTCTTGTGGTCTGTCAAGCCATTCTATTCTGGAATGACTAGGAGAAACAAACTTCAGTACCTTATCCATATCCAGGATTTGGTCAAAGAAGTTGTACTTCGCAGATGAAGAATGCTAATGCAGCTTCTAAACTGTTCTATCCTGGAGTATTACCATCTTTATGTCAAGAATGTCATGGGAATTGCACAACCACCTATGAACTCTTGATACAGTGATACTTCTCGCCATTATCGCTCATTCCTCGGTCTCCGTGTTACTGTAACCGGAATACCGACAAGTAAATTATGATGTGTGAAATCAATACTTCTAGCAACTTTGTTGCTTGGTAGTAAATGGACAATAACTTCATCCTTAGCGACTTGATTATTGAATCATCACCCTAAGGTTGATCGTGCTACCTAGTCTACCTTCCTGGTGCACTCCTTGATTGATGAGTTATGATTTTGTTAAGTCCTTGCTCATTTGATCATATCATCTTGCCTTGAAAAGTAAGATTGTTCTCGAGCTTAGTAACATATCGGTGGTTCGTGATTTTCCGAATATCTTCTCGGAAGTATTACCAGGTTGTCACCTGACCGCTATGTTGAGTTCGTGATCAAGCTGGTTTCTCTCTAAACCACCCTTTCTCCAAGAATCTGTATTAGATACCCTGAAACTAGTTGGTTAAGCTAAACAACAACTTGGAGAGTTGGAAGATAAAAGCTTGTCCGACCTAGTTCCTTCTAAGGGATATCTTTTGTGTGTGTGTGTAGAAGAAAGATGATATCTTGATCGGTTGATCCTTGTGATCAGTTATTGGATCTATTGTCTTGTCCAACACTTTGATTTGAGTGTGGGCTATCCTCAAATCAAATCAGAACCAATGGTATTCGTAATGTTGTCTTACTCGTGGTTGATCCCTCGAGCATACATAGTTACATCTATTGGTCTGACCAATACTATCACTTGTTCACATAATTATGGAATTCCATCTCCATGGAAACATGGATGACTTGTTGTTGAGCCCATCGGCAACACTGTTACCTTCTCCATGATTTTGTAGGACATTAAGCTAGTGTTGGAAAAATTTATAAGCATTATCTTCATGACCCGTTCGTGAAGCATATGTACGGAAGAAAGAAGTGACTTCCTCTAATTCATGTGCATTTGGTGCAAGTTGCCGCCGTGAATTCGAGAAAGCATGTTATTACCTCCTCTGGAGTCATCCCAAGTCAGTCATGCATACGTGCGAAGTATTCTATGGTCTGATAGACTAATCATCTTCATTCTGTAAGTATCCCTAGCACACCAAGCCACTGATAGATTTGTTCAAGGAGAAGAGGTTCCTTCTTAAGAATCATGACTTATGTTAGGACTTTGCTATCCTTGTTGATGGTTCCCCACCCGAACTCGATAGTGTTTGATTGTAAGACTACTACGTGGCCATGCTTGTCCTGGACAACGTGTTCACAGGTACGTGGCAGAACCAGCTCATGTTTTGGAGCTTGCTATCGTAGTTCACTCCCCGAGAATCTGGCAACGCCTTCTCGTCAATTTGTGTTGCAAACTTTTATTTTTCTTTCTAGACTCGATGAGTATGGAATATCCTGACACCAATCAGAACTGAATCTCAGGCAGATATGATGGTTGGAGCATTTCCCAAGAACTATAATATTGGTCTCTTGATTACCGGTAAAGTGAATGTCGTGGCCAACACACCTAGCCGGAAGACCTATTGTTGTAGTATCTTGATTGAAGAAGTTGGCCACCTCCCCATAAGGACTTCGTAGGAACTACTCCCTAGTTGTTCCTTATGGACTTTTGTGCTCCCGAAGTCCGACCTTTACTTGATGCCCATGTTGATGCTTTTAAGCATTGACCGTGGTACCTAGTACACCAAGGAGAACATTAGAAGCGGAGTGCTAAATGTCTCTCGGTCGATCATCCAGATTTTGCCCCTTGACTCCGCTAGGATGAATTGCATCTGCACTATCCATCATTAATCATCATGGTAGTATGTTGTGTTGCCAGGATCCTTGACACGGATATTGGTAAAACCTTGATGAATATGGGAATGCTCAAGTTCTTGAGAGCACGCACAAGCACTAGGTGTTATCCTCGACACTAACCGGGATTGCTCCCAGTGTTCTTGGTTATGTTGTAACCTCTCAAAGAGCAATTTACTCTCTACTGTTGGGATTCTTCCCAGTTACTAGAATCATTCCCAGCATTTGCATTTTGTTCCCAACTTGCACCGCTAATGTGCCATTTTACCATGAATCCCATCCATTTCCGGTGATAAGCAAAATCAACCTTGGCATTGTCCTTTACAAGGTAGTCCACATCATCTATTCTGGCCCGAGAATGTCATTATCTCGAACTCCATCAAACGATCGATTGTGTTTGCCTTAGGCTGGTAAAGGGAATTTCAATGATCTCTATATCAAAAGTAATTCTTTTTGCCACTAAAGGGAGTAACTCTACGAGTCACCTTCTCTAAGGTACCCCGCCTGCTGACATCGATCACCCTCTTCTTAGGTGTGGAATTATTGCCATCAGGTGAACCTTCATCATTTATTTCACTACATCCCTCTGGAGGTGTACTCCGTGTCTCAGCTCAAGAGATGTTTCAACGTCTCACTCCATGGGTTGATCTTGAGTTGCTCGATCTTTCGGAGGATCAATTTTGTAGAGTTTCTCTCATCATCACCGTTTGGACGAAGATCTCGAAAGCAAGGATGCCAGGATCAACATGAGGCAAGCAATCAACACTTATATGGAGGACACTTGGATCATGAAGTTTGTGTTAGTTAGTGTCCCCTCTGATTTCTTATCTCACGTCCTGAATCTCGGGACGAGATTCTTGTTTATTGGGGGTGAGTTGTCACATCCCCAGCTTCACCTTGCATTAGGGTAGCACCTATCTGTTGCATCATGTTTATTTTCAAAGGAAACCTGAAATGGGGATGCTCAAACCCTAGCACTAAATGAATTTAACTAGGGTCAAATTAAAATCTTTTTCAATGAACCCAAAATGCCCCTTGGAAAAGTTCATCATTTTTGGATTGATTAAAAACCTCTGCCAAAAATGTTGCACATATTTCTAGGACCATTCTGGATTTTTGAATTAAATCATATCTTACTTGCATTTGGGCATTTAAATTTTATATATTAATTTAAATGCTCAAATAATCATAAGCTAAAATGTTTACTGTTGGATTTATTCTAAACAGTAGCCATGCTTGGTTTCATGATTTTTGAGTGTGCCTAAGTATTTTTAATAAAGCCCAGAACAAAGTAAAAAAATAGAAAACAGAAGATAAAATAGAGAACAAAAACAGAATTAGAAAAGGAGAAGGGTTACCTGTCCAGCCTGGCGGCCCAGCACTGTTGGCCCAGCGCACCAGGGGCAAGGTTGTCTTCAACCTCGTGCCCACTGGCAGCCAGCGCACGCACCGATCGCGCCACCTCCAGCTTCGCCGTGTCGCGCTCCCCTTCGACCCAATCCAGGCGCCAAGAGACGTGGATGAAGCCCCCGCAGCGATTCCCTCCTTCTCTGGTCACCTCCCCTTTCTCCCCGCTCGTTTTCGAGCTCGGTCGAACGAGCTTGTCGCCGCCGTCCACCGCTCGCACGGCCACCGGCTACCACACGCCTCGCCGAAGCATCAGGAAGCTCCGCCACCCCTTCCCTAACCTCCTCACTGAGCCACGTGCCTTGGGAAGCCCCGTGTCGTCCTCACCGTCGCCGGCTTCAACCTACGGCCGTGGAGATCGCCGGCGACCGTGCGCCCGCTCCGACGCGTCCCCGAGCTCGCTGACGACGCCATCGAGATCGCCGTGAGCTCCTCCTTCTTTCCCCCCTGTCCACTCACTCCTGCGTGTGCTCCAGCCCCGATTCCCTCAGTGACCGTGAGTTCACCGCCGCCGGCCATGTCCCTGCCGTGGCCAGGGCCACCACAGCCCGCGCCCGAGCACGTCAACACACTCACCACACCTGCAGGAAGTCATAGCACCCCTCTGCGCCTCCTCCCATGCACCGAATCATCATTCTCGCCGATGCCCGAACTCCGGCGCCGCCGCGAGCTCGTTTCCGACGAACTCCGGCCACCCCAGCCCCTCCCGATGGCATAAATGGTTGCGGGCAAGTCCCAGCTCCACGTAGAGCCCCTCCGCCGCTCGTTTGGTCGCCGGAGGAGGATTTCCGCACCTCGCCGCCGTGTCTGGACTCGCCGGCGTCGAGTCACCGGTGGGCTTGACCCCTTTGACCACGACTGGACCCCCCTGTGTCCATGACATGTGGGTCCGGCCGTTTTTTAGTCTTAGTTTAGGTTTTAATTAAGTACTAATCTATGTGCTTAGCTCTATGGGTCACTGACACGTGGGGCCAACCCCTGTTAAATTAGTTTAGTTAAAACTAAACTTAATTAGGCCCTGAGAGACTGACATGTCGGCCCAGGCCCCACCAACAGTTTAGTTAGTGGTAGTTTAAAACTAACTAACCCTGTTAGCTAGTGGGTCACTGACCAGTGGGCCCCACTGGTCAGGTTTGACCCAGGGCAGCCCTTTGACCCCCTGACGTCATGCTTACTCAATGCTGACGCAGTATCTATTTTCTGGAATTTTAAATGAATCGTAAATGATTTATTTATTTCAAAAAATAGCCAAAACTTCTAAAAATCATATAAAATCAACCGTAGCTCAGATGAAAATAATTTATATATGAAAAATGATCAGAAAAATCCAAGGAATCTGTTTATGTAATTTTCATGCATGTTTGAGCAAGCTAAACCAGCTGATCAGGTCAAATCAATTAAATGGCATTTAAATAATCACATATGGAGTTTGAATTGGAATCTTGGATTCAAACCAACTGCATTTAACCTGTTGCTAGCTGCATTAGCTCAAATCACAACATAATGCCATGTCATGATCATGCATCATATTGTGATTTGCATTGATTGTGTTCTTTCTCTGTTTGCCGGTGCTTGTCCCCTTTCAGTAGACGTGTTCCGACGATGTGATCGATGACACCGATGAAGACCCAATGTTATCTTCAGAAGTGCCAGGCAAGCAAAACCCCATTGAGCATTCCGATACAATCCCACTCTCTCGCTCTTGCTCTCTTTTACTGCATTAGGACAACAACGCTTCAACTGTTACCTGTTGCGGTAGTTGAACCCCCTTTCCACTGCATGACCCGTCATTGCCACAGTAAATAGTTGAAACCCACTAGTATGAGTAGGAGTTGTTTGAGCCATGTTGTGCCTACTCATTCATGCTTTCTCGTTATGCCTGCTATTGCTTAGAGTTGTGTCAGGTCTGATTCATCGGGGATGAATTGGAATGTGGTGAACATGTCCTACTGTTGTGAGCTAAGTGTGTGAACACGATTTGGTAAAGGTAGCGATGAGAGGCCATGTAGGAGTACATGGTGGGTTGTCTCATTGCAGCCGTCCTCAGGAACTGAGCTCTGTGTTGGTTGGTCCATGAAACAGCTACTACCACACATTGGGATCCTTAATTGACTCTCTCAACTTATTAATCAACATGATCTCTGTCCAGGAGTTGCAACTAGTTTCTGGTGTTTGTAGTTTACTAGAGGTCGTGCGCAGCGCTGACCCTCGGGGTGGGCTGTGACGCGGCAGGTACGTGGCACGGTGTACCGATCGCCCGTTTGGTGATGCGGGAACCCTGTACACTTCGTTTGGGGCCGTGAGCGACACCCCGGCCGGATCTCCCCACGGATGGAACCCAAATAGGCGATAAACCTGGACGAGAGACTTGTGTGGTTAGTCAGGTCGTGGCCGACACCCTCGCCAGACTTCCGCTTGAAGGTTGCCGAGATACATGACGTGTACATGGCGGTAAGTGGCGAGAGCGTGTGTGAAGAAGTACACCCCTGCAGGGTTATATATAATCTATTAGAATAGCCGTGTCCGCGGAAATGGACATCTGGGTTGCCTATTACAGTTCATAGACAAGTGAAAGTGGATACTCTAAAACGCGCAAGATAAGCGTGAGTGCTATGGATGGCCTTCTCGTAGGGAGACGGGAGCGGGTCCATAGTGGTGTATTGATTGGTGAATATGTGGACTCGTGTGCGCCACCTTAAAGAGTTACTTGCAGTCATAGTTCTGGATAGCCACCGAGTCAAAGCTGGCTTGCTGCAGTCAAACTCCACCACCCCCTTTGTTGATACTGATGCATATGTAGCTAGTTCTGATGTAAGTCTTGCTGAGTACCTTTGTACTCACGTTTGCTTAATTTATGTTTTTGCAGAGAGACTTCAGTCTCGCTAGTGGTTCCGCGTGGACTTCGACGTTTAGCTTGTTACCTCAGCTACGATCTTGTACCCTTGGGAGGGTCTGGTAGATAGTCAGGCTTCTCAGCCTTTTTCATTTGTAGTTGTCTGTACTCAGACATGTTATGCTTCCGTTGCCTGTATGCTCTGTATGTTGGGTCATGTGACCTCTGTTTGTAAAAAATGTTGTGATGGCTCTTCTGGGCCTTTATCTATATGAGATGTTGGGTTATGTTGTGATGCCATGTTGTCCAGCACATACTTGCATGTTATGCGTACGTGTAATGTGTATTGCTATGTGTGGGATCCGACACCTAGTTGTTTACCCTTGGTAGCCTATCTTACAGGGAAATGTCTCCTAGTGCTTCCACTTAGCCTTGGTAGCTTGCTACTGCTCCGGAACACATAGGCTGGCCGGCATGTGTCCTTCTTCGTTCCTGTGTCTGTCCCTTAGGGGAAATGTCACGCGTTGTTCCTTTAAGTCCTTGTAGCTTGCTACGACTTGGGTTCATACTTTGATGACCGACACGTTCGTTGCTGGGTCATGTATGCCTATCTCTGTAATTTAGTGCCACTTTTGGTTTATAACTGGTCATGTCGGCCCAGGTTCTCTGTCATATGGATGCTAGCGACACTATCATATACGTGTGCCAAAATGCGCAAACGGTCCCGGGCCAGGTAAGGTGGCACCCGTGGGGATACCGTGCGTGAGGCCGCAAAGTGATATGGTGTGTTACAGTCTAGACCTGTGTGACTTAGGATCGGGGTCCTGACACATGAGGTCATTATATGCAACATCTATAGTTGAGCAACAGAAAGAGATACACTTTGAAAAAATTGAAGCAACATATCATAAACATAAATAACAAAGTTCATCGTACCAAAAATGCCGTAACTAGAGTGACCTTCGCTAGTTGAGGAGGACAGTTTAATTACATCACAAATAAAGTTTCGTCATGCATAACTCAAAGTTTTGTCATAGAGAAAGTATGGACTAAACAGATACATTTTCATATATCGTCTATCACTCGATCAGGTCGTGCCATCCATCCAAATCAGGGAGGTAGTCCCCGAGCTTAGTGAAAGGCTTCAGGTCGAGATGTTGAGCGGCCAAGCGTGTTCGGATGTCATTCTGCGACATTTTCCCTTCTACGTAGAACAACCCTATTTTTTGAGGACCTCCTTCATCATGATTTGGGCAAGTTCTGTCGGTGTACAAAAAGAGGGGTACACTTTTTGTACCCTTATGAGTGTGCACGGGTAGTCTGAGCCACGGCGCCACCACACCAAGCATGGCGAGGGAGGCGAGCCGGGGCAAGACTTAAGCTCAATGGAGACTGGAGCGACGCCAAGAACAAGACCATGAAGAGCAAAGGGACGAAGCAGCTTCCCCCGGCAAGATCCTTGCCGGAGCTGGCTCTGGCAGCCCCGGCAAGACCCTTGCCGCGGCAGCTCGCCCCGCGCCTACGGAGAGGATCACCCTTGAGTCCACCGCCCCCATGGGGCGAGGATTCTGGAGATATCCCCGTGGTGGCATGCAGATCTTTGTGACGACCTTCAAGATCAGATGCAAGGTAAGAAGACGACGACCCTTGGCGGGATCCCAGCCAAGGAGGACCACATGGCCCCCGGCAAGCACCATACCGGGGATGATAGCAGGCGTCGCGGCAAGACCCTTGCCGGGGCCCCGGCAAGGCCCTTGCCGAGGACACCCACGGGGCCACCATCAGGCCCGCACCAACTGGGTTTCCACCGACCCATGCAGCTGCCGACCCGGCCAGCTGGACAGGCTCCTGCGTGGCAACCCACAGATCCTCGTGGAGGCCCGCCGTTACGCCACCTCAGCTGCCTGTCTACCTACATGGCACCTCAGGCACCGCTGGCCAGGGCGCGTGTCAATGCTAGGAGGGGCGGCGACGGACAAGACGGGTGTCTCCCCTCGTCCCCGATAAAGCAGGGACACCTAAGCTGGGCGCATTAAATGCACCTTGTCCTGTAATGCGAGGGATAACCTCGCATCACTGTACCCTTTCCACCTCCTGTGTGCCACTGTGGCAACCCCTTTTCCCTATAAAAGGAGGCCCGAGGCGACCAGGAGGAGGATTTGGCTTTTTAGAACTCCTCATGACTCTCTTGGAGCTCCTCACAAGCTGAAGAACACCAACATATAATCCACCAAAGCAGGAGTAGGGTTTTACGCATCTTTGCGGCCCGAACCTGTGTAAAGGAACCGTGTCCGGACCGTTAGATCCGCTCTTCTCTCAACCCCGCGCCCCACAACCGTAGTAGGGATTCTTGTGATCCCATAGGTGTCGATCCAAATACACCGACATCTTTGGCACGCCAGGTAGGGGCGCTCAGTTGTGGGAATCAGCTCTAGTGCTCGGCCCGGCGCTCTCTCGCCTTCGTGGCCCTTTGGGGAGGCCAGAAGACTTGCGCTCGAGCGACTGCAAATAAAATCAAAGTCACATGGAACTTTGGATATTTCTACACTATTATGTTAAAGTTATCATCCTCGGAGCTGTCATTCTTTGTGCAAAAAGAAACCTGCACGCGGATGGGCCCCTTCCCGAACGGCAACGCCTCTGTTCTGTTTCGAGTCAGCTCAACAGTTCAGGCGGCTGCGTTTGAAACGGTAGGGTAGACTTCCGCGATCGACAAAGCTCTCGACTCTAACTCGAGTCAAACTCGACAGTTCGGGCGGCTGCGTTGAGAGCGGCAAGGTGGCAGACTTTTCCGCAATTAACAAAGCTCTCGACTCTGACTCAAGTCAAACTCGACAGTTCGGGCGGCTGCATTGAGAGCGGCGAGGTGGGAGACCCGGCAGCACACTGACCTGGCAGGCCGATGGGGACCCGTCCCCAAGACGCCGCCTCGGGTATTTTGCGCCGGCAAGCCTACCCAGTTAACGTAGGGTGGAAACACAAGGAGGCAGCAAACAGGAAAATAACATGCATGATTCTGAAGATATTTCAAAGTTATATTACATTATGCCATCGCTGCGGTTCTAACTAAAGATAAAATTTGTCTTGGGCATGAATTCGCAGAGGCAAAGAAGAACGGGATATCTAATCCCGGCGTTGGCCCTCCACCCTCTTGATTTCGTCGATGCGGCTGATGACAGGCTTGATGCGCTCCTTGAGCGCCGTGAGGTTGGCATCCTCCGGCAAACTGTCCATCGCGGCTTCGAAGTCGAGGGCGGGGTTCCAGAACGCCACCTTGGTGAGGACCTTGGTCATGACTCCCCGGCAGAGCCGCCGGGCCTCCCCAGCGAACGTGGCCGTTCTGTTGGAGTGAAGATCAGTCAAGGCATTGAGGACGCCCTCGAAGAATAGGGTCATCTTGGCGTTGACGGACCCGCTCCATTCAGGAGCATACCTCACGTTCGGCATCCCCATGAGGGCCAACTGTGAGTTAACCCTGCCGGCGATGTCCTCCAGCCGGGTGATCCACCTGTTCTCCTCCACCACGTATTCTTGGTGGGAGGCGCCCTCGTCTGCCCGCAGCTGCTTCTCCTCCTCCAGGCTCTTGGCCAAGGCCCCCTCCCGAGCAGAGCTCTCCGCCAACATCTTCTCGAGATTCTCTAGCCTCAGCCTGAGATCTCTGATGGAGCTTTGCGCCTCGGAGAGCTCCCCAGTCTTGCCGATGACCACCCCCTGCGCCTCTGTCAAGGCGCAGTAGAGTCTGGTCTTCTCGTCAGACAGCCTGAGGGCCTGCTCCTTCAGCCCGTCCCGTTCTGCCTCCAGCTCTTGTATCTTGCCGGTATGGGCCAGAGCCTGGGCATCGAGCGCCTCCTTGTGCCTCTGCCCCAGCTCGTGAGTCCGCCGCTCGACAAGAGCCTCAAGCTCCTCATCCTAGCCGCGGAGTTTCGCGGCAAGCTTCGCCTCACGCGCGGAGAGGTCTTCTTCCTGGGAATCAAGAGCGGCTTGATGCTGGTTCCAAGCGGCCACCGCCGCGGCAGCCGAGTTAGCCGCCTCTTCCTGGGCCTTCTCGATGGCGGCCATGTTCATGATGAGCCTCACGTTACGCTGGGCCAGATCCTCCTGAGAGGCCCTCTTCTCCTCGCGGGACTGGTGGAACCAGGTTTGTGCCTCAACGGCGCGAGCCTGGAAGTCCGCCTCCGCCTCGTCCACCGCCGCCATTATGGACTTAAGCTTGTCCAAACGGGCACGGTAGAGCGCCTGGAGCTTCCGGAAGTTGGCCCCCATGGCCCAGAAGAGCTCCTCCTCTGGGGAGCCGTCGCCGCCGGCGCTCGGTTCATCAACAACCTCGAGCCCGGAGGCGGCGAACACCTCTCCGTCGGAGGCTTCCTCCCCGGCGGGCGCCCGGGAGATTGACGCCCCGGCGAGATGGACGAAAAGGTTATCTCCCACCTTTAGATACTTGCCGGGGCCCGGGGTAGCGGAGGAAGAGGGCTGGTCATCAGTCGCCTCCTCCTTGGCTGCGGCCTTGCCGGCCTCCCCGGCAGGCCCACTCCCGGCGCCCTTGGCGGCACCCTTGACGGCGCCTTCGGTGCCCCAGGCGGCGTCCTTGGCGGCCTCCGCCGCGGCCTCCTTGACGACCTTCTTGATGACGGCGTCCACGTCCTCCGCATCTGTTGGAGAAGGGCCTGGGCCGTGACGGAGGAAATGAAGCCAAGAAAGAGCGCAAGGGAAAAGCAAAGACGAAAGACAGGAGACTCACCAGCACCGGGCTGTGAAGCGGAAGTTCCTTCCCCGCCGGCGTCGGATGCCGGGGGTGGGCCACGAGCGCCCAAGTACTCCTCCTCCTCCATGCGTGTGGGCTCAATGCTCGATGCCCTTGCCGGGGACGCCCCTCGTGGCGGCATGGTCGATGGGGGTGTTGTGTTGGGAGTGCCCCCCTGCCGCTCCTCCCGCCGCTGCTCCCGTCCTACGGAACCGGAAAGGTCAGCGCCTTCAGCATCCAACGCCTACTGCATGTCGAGCGAGAAAGGGTTGGCGGACTTACACTGGGGGCTGTGCCGGGGGCTTCCGTCGGAGCTGCTCAACACCACCAGTGGTGTCTCTGTAGCCCCGGCCGGGGGCTGGCCGCTGGCCGAAGCCTTGGCCCTCTTCACCCTCTGGGCCAACGTCTCTGCGTCCCTGAAGAAGAAAGAACAAGTCAATATGGGTGACATCATCAAGAGAGATGGGGATGACGATAAAGGATGGAATACTCACTCGTCATCCATTTCCTCCTCCTCTGCCGCCTTCCTCTTCCTCTTCGGGCTGAGGGGCCCGAGGTCGAAAGGGAACTCCGCATCGCCCTCCGAATTGACTTCTGCCCGGGGAAGCGGAGAAGGGGGCGGAGTTTGTGCACGCTTCGACGAAGAGGGAGTCGCCGCTTCCGTCTTCTCGGCGGCCTTCGTCGACCTATTCGCCGCCGTGGCCCTCGTGAGGTGCCCGGACCCCTCCAGGGCCAATTGAGGCTGCACAGTCTTGCCGGGCCGGACCGGCTCGCCGGAACAGGCCCGCCGCAAGACTCGCCCTCTTCGCCTGGATGGCGCCGGGCCAGCCGCCGCACCCTCCAACGACGACGACTCGTCGCCCGCGTCCTCAACCAATGGAGCCACGGTGCTGGAACTGCTAGCTTCTCTGACAGCCGCTGCCCACTGGGCAAACTCCTCCTCCTCCGCAGCCGCGGCGTCCTGGTCCTCCATACCTCCGGCGCTGCCGGCCTCCCTGATGAGCTGCGCCTCCCTCGCCCTGGCGGCGATGTAGTCCAGGTCCTCTGGGTGGTGTCGTGACAAGCCACCGCTCGGCGTCAGGATTGACGCACACCTCGACCAGAGAATCGAAGAACTGCTGCACTACCTCGTCCTCCGGCTCCTGCCAGCTCGGGACGGGGCCGTGGGCACTGCATTCCGGCATCATGGCGACGATTTCGGACTGTCGCGAATTGTTGCACAGCGGGACCACTCCCGCTGGCAGCTTGAAGAACTGCCCCTTGACGGCCTTGCCGACCTTGGCGGCAGCCTTCGCAGCCTTGCCGGTCCGCTCGACCTCGCAGCCGTGACCCACATCCAGCTGGAAGAGCCGCTGACAGAAATGGGCGTGTCCCATCACTGTGAAGTTGTGCCTGAGGCCAGTGCGGAGCCGCATGACATCGGCCGGGTTCCTGAAGAGCCAAGCTGGCCTCCCCTTTCTTTGCAGTGGAGCGATCCGACGGCGGATGAAATCCGCCCCGGTCATCTAGAGGGTGAGTCTGGCTTGGACAAGCCGGGTGATCCTAGTGACATCGACAGCGAGCTTCCCGTCGGCGACGTCGACGTTGCTCCAGTCGCTGCTGCAGACCGGCGGCACCCGGCTGACCTTGCAGAATGTTGGCGGCTCATCCTCCTCGATCCAGCACCGCCGGCCGCGCCATTCGTCCCTCCTCTCCTTCACGGCGCCCTCCGGGTACACCACCTTGAGTCTCGGAATCCAGGCGATGCCACCAGAGACTGAGCCTCCCGGCTGGATCCGAGGGATGAAGTAGTGGCGGAAGAGCGCCGTGTTGGGCTGCACTCCGACAAAGCCCTCGTACAGGTGCGCGAAGAAGGCCATGCACTCCACCGCATTTGGGGTGAAATCCAAAAGACGGAAGCCAAAAGTGTGCATGATGTCGCAGAAGAAATCGGAGGAGGGAGGACACAACCCGCAAGAAAAATAATCAACGAAGAAGGGGTACCGATTTGAGCGGGGCGGGTCGCAATCGGCCGGAACGACGCGCGTCGCCGGATGGCCCAAGCCTTTCGCCCGATCCCCCGTCTCCGCCCCCCAAAGGGTTCTGCAGGCGGCCCGGAGCTCGAAGAAATCAACCGACGACAGGATGAAGATAGCGGCCTTCGTCCGATCCCCCGTGAACACGCCCTCCGGCGGCGCGGCAGGCCCGGCACCCTTGGCCGCCACTTTGCCCTTGGCGAGTTTGGACGCCATGACGGCTAAATGGGAAGGCTGAGGGAAGGGGATGGCGAAGCAACTGCGGCGGGTGGCGGCGAAGGCTTCGGAAGGAAGGAAGCAAGGGAACAGCGGCTCTGAGATTGGAAGAGGCGCGAGGAAAGTGGAGGATGTGAGCAGCGCGCTCGCGGTTATTCCTTTTTATGGAGAAGGCGCGGGCCGCCTCCTTTCACATTTACTACGACATGACGCATGCATGCGGAAACCGCCCCACGCATGCCGCCCACGTCACGCACGCCCCTCCACCCCGCGCCGCGCGCGCGGGTCGTGGGAGGCGCAACACGCGGAACTTTTATCACGATGAAAACCACCCCGCCTGCCCGCGCACTGTTTTGTGCCTGGGCCAACAACGTGTCACGCTTATGTGTGGCCCAGGGCCGGGGGCTCCTGTCGGTGTACAAAAAGAGGGGTACACTTTTTGTACCCCTATGACTGTGCACGGGCAGTCTGAGCCACGGCGCCACCACACCAAGCATGGCGAGGGAGGCGAGCCGGGGTAAGACTGAAGCTCAATGGAGACTGGAGCGACGCCAAGAACAAGACCACAAAGAGCTATGGGACGAAGCGGCTTCCCCCGGCAAGATCCTTGTCGGGGCTGGCTGTGGCAGCCCCAGCGAGACCCTTGCCGCGGCAGCTCGCCCCACTCCTACGGAGCGGATCACCCTTGAGTCCACTGCCCCCATGGGGCGAGGATTCTTGAGATATCCCCGTGCTTGCATGCAGATCTTTGTGAAGACCTTCAAGATCAGATGCAAGGTAAGAAGACGAAGACCCTTGGCGGGATCCCAGGCAAGGAGGACCACAAGGCCCCCAGCAAGCACCTTGCCGGGGATGACAGCAAGCGCCGTGGCAAGACCCTTGCCGGGGCCCCGGCAAGGCCCTTTCCGAGGACACCCACGGGGCCACCATCAGGCCCGCACCAACTGGGTTTCCACCGACCCACGCAGCTGCCGACCCGGCCAGCTAGACAGGCTCCTGCGTGGCAACCCATAGATCCTCGTGGTGGCCCGCCGTTACGCCACCTCAGCTGCCTGTCTACCTACATGGCACCTCAGGCACCGCTAGCCAGGGCGCGTATCAACGCGAGGAGGGGCAGCGACGGACAAGACGGGTGTCTCCCCTCGTACCCGATAAAGCAAGGACACCTAAGCTGGGCGCATTAAATGCACATTGTCCTGTAATGCGAGGGATAACCTCGCATCACTGTACCCTTTCCACCTCATGTGTGCCACTGTGGCAACCCCTTTTCCCTATAAAAGGAGGCCTGAGGCGACCAGGAGGAGGATTCGGCTTTTTAGAACTCCTCACGACTCTCTTGGAGCTCCTCACTAGCTGAAGAACACCAACATATAATCCACCAAAGCAGGAGTAGGGTTTTACGCATCTTTGCGGCCCGAACCTGGGTAAAGGAACCTTTTCCGGACCGTTAGATCTGCTCTTCTCTCAACCCGGTGCCCATCAACCGTAGTAGGGATTCTTGTGATCCCATGGGTATCGATCAAAATACACACGACAAGTTCACGCTGGATGTGACAGAACTCAGCTAGGAGTCGGTGATCCGGGATATCTCCTAGTGTCTTTGCCCATTGTAGGATATGGGCATCGCCAGATGTAGGTGACATGCGAAGTCTCTAGCGATCCCATCTCTACTCCTGCATGAGGTGGAGGACATAGAATCCATCACTGAGAGTATCAGTCGGTTGCTGTATGCATCAGAAGTCGGTCTTATAGCTGAAGGCGGGTGCGCAGTTCCTTGTCTTCCTGACCTAGATCTCTCCTACCCATATGCGGTAGCCTAAGATAGCTTTTTCAAGAACAGACTTGATGTCAGTGTAATCCTTTTTCTTCAAGTTCTTCGACGAGTCCAAGAAAAGAGCATGGGAGAATCGGGGGTAAAGGATAATCAGGATGGCGTGCCCGTCCCTGCAGAATATAAGTACACCTCAAATTAGCCTCCATGTGTGCAAATGAATGATGGAATTCGAAGGAAGGATATTAGCAGATGACTTACATGGGATGATAAGGCACGAGAATCGTCTCCTTGTCCTTATTGCCGACCATGAAATCGGCAATGTAGTTACTCGCGTAATCACGGTGCTTTTGGCAGACTGCCAAGAAGCTCTCATGCATGAAGTACTTGTCAGCGACAAAGATGTCAGATATTTGCTCCCTCCGGATGATTTAGTTCATGTACAAGGGTAAAATGCGGACACACGTAAAATCCAGCTTCTTCAAGTGAAACATGTGGAAGATGTAATCGAATCGAAGGAAGAACTTATCCGTGGGGAATCTGTCGACATATGACCTTTGCCACGGCATGTTAACCACGTAGAGCGGGTATCCTGGATTTTCCGAGGCCATCAGGCTTTTCTCTCTCTCCATCACATTCTCATTAAGTCTCCTGAGATCGTCGTATATGGCATCTAATGCTTCCTTAGTTATGATCGGATTACCGGGGATATGACATGTTGCTGCACCGGGGATAGGTATACGTTCTTGTACCCGTGACTGCTGAGGCGGCTGGATCATAGAAGCAGTTTTGTTGCATTTCTTCAGTCTTTTCCTATGCTTCTTTGTTACTGGAAGTGAGCCTACATTACGTTCATCCTCTGGCAATTCAGGCACCAACTCATCGCTCTCAAACCCTACATACTCATACTACTGAGCCATCAACCCTACGTCGTCAGAGGCGCCAGTATTGAGAAACTTTAGAGGTTCAATGTCATCCTCATCGATGGCATCATGCATTGTTTCTACGACGGTGGCGATGCCATCATCCACTAATGGAGCCTCTTCCTCACCTGGCAAGACAGGCGACGCTAATTTGGTATGTGTGGTGTTGGTGTTCATACCTTGCTGAGGGTCACAACCGCCTCCAGACGAAGCAGACTCTTCGGCCACAACAGGATCCAACGCTTGCAATCGCCAAGGCCCCGCGAGGTCTCGTCGTCATCTCCCCCTAGTGCCACGAGAGGAGCCAAATTCTCGTGGTCCAGTCCGACACTGACCACGGAAACCTTGAAGACGTCCGGGGGGATCTGTCGGTTGTGGAACAATTGATCCTTCCGGTTGATTACCGTCGCCTTCCCCACGTCCAACTTATGGCCGCTGATGTTGTACAGTATGGTGCACAGGGTTACGTCGGCTTGCAAAGACATGAGTGCGACGTGAGGCAATATGGAAACGGGAGATTATACATATATTGAAGAGGGCTGGTGTGACATTTACCGTGAGGGCCTCGAGCTCAGCCAAAGATGAAGCACCGCCGAGAGTAGGTGTGGGAGCCGGTGCAGGAGCAAGTGCGGGAGCCAGTGCAGGAGCAAGTGCGGGAGCAGGTGCTGGTACAATGCTAGATGAGATGCTACCCAAGAAGTCGCCAATGGGAAAGTCCGATGCATTTTTTTCTGGATTTTTCCTGGACCAACCGACAACGGCGGGAACCAAGCCACCAGACAAATCTACAATCGCCTGATTTGCAGGAGCTACCGCTGTTGTGACTATATGAGCGGATTTCTTCTCAACCGCAATCTCAACCTTCTTTTCAATGTTTCCTTCAGTTAACCTCCGTCTCTCCTTTTTCTCCTCTGTGGTCTCACGGTAGTACTTCTTCCATGTGGTGTTGTCTCCGACACCGTGCACACGTCCATACGATGGCCGGGTCTCCACTGGGAGTCTTTTCAATATGTTCAATGCTTGCTTGAATAGGGTGTCCCACTTGGGCCTCGCCAACGCCTCAGACGGCGAGTCGCTTTCGGCCGCAATCCTGTGCTGCTCTCTCTACAAAAGGAACAATGAACGTTTACAAATATGACTAAACGTGTAGTCGAATTGATCAGAAGCTAAAATTAGGGGGTAAATTAAAAATTACCAGCAGTCTCATGAACTCCGTCCTGACCGGATCCATCTCGAAAACCTTCCTTACTATGTCCCAACAGTAACGCGTCATGATGACGTCACGCTCCTGCGGGATGGTGAACTACGCCAAGGGGTCTAGTATGCCAAGACTTTCATGTTCCGCGTCCTCCTTGGCCCATTTGGACCTCTTCCCCGCATAACCACGGCTTCCGAGGTGGTGGCACCCCATGTTCCTCTCTTGAAGCCCCTTCATGTTCTTTGACTTTTCTTGGGCAGCTTCGGCAATGCAATCCGCCATGAATATTTTAAATTGATCTTTTGTAATTGATGGATTATCCTTTACAATCTCGGAGTAGGGTTCATTTTTGTCGATCCTTGCTTTCACCCTTACTTTCCAGACAGCCAAAGCGTCGCTAAACTTGGTCATGGCGCGTTTGTTTATCTTCTTCATTGTCGGGTCTTTATGTGGATCAGTACATTGGATTTCATCCCGGCCTAGGAACAAGAAGACCTAGTGCAACTTCGTTAGGAGGAACTGCTTCATATTTTTTACCTTCTGTAGTTTTTTATCGTTGATGGTGGCGTTTGTCTGTAGGATGCAGCCTCTTTGATGGCCGTAGCACGCGCGCGCTTCCACAAGCTGTATTGGCTCAAAATTACCGTCGTCCACCTTCTTGACCACCAGTCTAGTAGGGAGGAGCTGGTTTGGGCCTCGACGTCTCCTCTTCAGTTTTGGATCTATACCGGCTTCGCTAGTCTCGGTGCCGGTCTCGGTGCTAGTCTGGGTCACAACGCTAGTCTTGGCGCCGGTCTCGATGTCAGTCTCGGATGTGATAGGTCTGCCCTGCAACAACCGTTGCTCGTCGAGAAGGTTTAAATAAGCGTCTGTCACGTCGTTGACGTTGCAATCACCAGAACCCTGTCCTTCATCGTTGCTAGCCATGTTTCCTAGGATTAAATATATTCAATTAGTTATATACCTAATAAGATAAATAATGACATAAAAAAGACCTCTGTTTTGCAGGAACGTTGATTCATTTCCGATGCAGGAAATCCTGGCCACTCGATATGTCCTAGTTTGTAGCACAAGTCATGCCGAAATTCACAGAAAATTTCGGCATGATGCTACTTCTCGAGCTTGCGTTGTATTCCCTCGAAGAGGAAAGGGTGATGCAGCACAGTAGCGTAAGTATTTCCCTCGGTTTTTGAGAACCAAGGTATCAATCCAGTAGGAGACCACACGTGAGTCCCTCGCACCTGCACAAACAAATAAGAACTTCGCAGCCAACGCGATAAGAGGTTGTTAATCCCTTTACGGTCACTTACGAAAGTGAGTTATGATAGAGATGATAGTTTGATATTTTTGATATTTATGGTTATAAGAATAGAAAGTAAAAACGGAAAAGTAAAGTAGATTGTAGATGGATATGTTGAGAATAGACCCGGGGGCCATATGTTTCTCTAGTGGCTTCTCTCATGATAGCATAATTTTATGGTGGGTGAACGAATTACTGTCGAGCAATTGATAGAAACGCGAATAATTACGAGACTATCTAGGCATGATCATCATATATAGGCATCACGTCCGAGAGAAGTAGGCTGAAACGATTCTGCATCTACTACTATTACTCCACACATTGATCGCTATCCGGCATGCATCTAGAGTATTAAGTTCATAAGAACAAAGTAACGCCTTAAGCAAGATGGCATGATGTAGAGGGATAAACTCAAATAACATGATATAAACCCCATCATTTTATCCTCGATGGCAAGAGTACAATACGTGCCTTGCTGCCCATACTGTCACTGGGAAAGGACACCACAAGATTGAACCCAAAGCCAAGCACTTCTCCCATTGCAAGAATTATAGATCTAGTGGGCCAAACCAAAACGATAATTCAAAAAGACTTGCAAGGATATTATAATCATACATAAAAGGGTTCAGAAAAGAACCAAATATTTCTCATAGATAATCTTGATAATAAACCCACAATTCATCGGATCTCGAACCGCAAAAAGATATTACATCAAATAGATCTCCTCGAGGATCAAGTAGAACTTGGTATTGAGATCCAAAGAGAGAGAAGAAGCCATATAGATACTAACTATGGACCCGAAGGTCTGTGGTAAACTACTCACAACTCATGGTGAGGCGATGGTGATGATGTAGAAGCACTTCATGGTAGATCCCCCCTCCGGCGGAGCTCCGGAACACGCCCCAAGATGGGATCTCATGGGAATAGAAGGTTGCGGCGGTGGAACTAGGGTTTTCTCTGTTGTTCTGATGGTTTCGGGCTACGAAGGTATATAGGAGGAAGGAGGGCACCGGGGGTCAGATGTGGGACCCATGAGGCAGGGTGGCGCGCCCTGTAGGGGGGCGCGCCCCCACCCTCGTGAACGCCACGTCAGCCCTATTCCATGGTTCTCAAGTCTCCCGTG
This sequence comes from Secale cereale, assembly GCA_902687465.1. Taxonomy (NCBI): domain Eukaryota; kingdom Viridiplantae; phylum Streptophyta; class Magnoliopsida; order Poales; family Poaceae; genus Secale; species Secale cereale. The sequence continues at coordinate 333,781,303 of LR738711.1, read as the reverse complement.
CGTATTTTGCTCCAAAAATATCTCTCTTGATATTCCTTTTCTGTAAAACCCTGAAATAGGCAAAAAATAGCAATCTGGACTGGGCCTTTGGGTTAATAGGTTAGTCCCAAAAATAATATAAAAGTGTATAAGAAAGCCCATTAAACATCCAGAACATCATAAAAAAGCATTGAACAATAAAAAATTATAGATACATTGGAGAAGTATCACATGACCATTGCTAAAAAGTGGACAAATCGAGCACCTGAAATTTTCCAGAACATAAATGAATCAACATTCCGGCAAAACATAGGCCACTTGGCTTCATTCCCTAGAAACAACACAAGGCCACATGGGCACAATCAAACCACTTCAATGGAAAGATATAAAATGACCACTTCAATGAAAATATATAATCAACAATAATGGAATATGCAAATGAACATCAATGACATATATCATATAACATCAATTCAGTTTTTTATTCTTAGCTAGTTAACCTAGTCTTCCTCGGTAATTAACCTAATAAAACTAGTTAACCTAGCTAGTTCTCTGTCAAAGCCCAAACTAATTTTTTGCACTAACTTAGATAATTAACCTAATTAAACTAGTTAACCAAGCTAGTTCTGTGTCAAAGCCCTAACTAATTTTTTCCACTAACCTAGATAATTAACCTAATTAAACTAGTTAACCTAGCTAGTTTTCTGTTAAAGCCCTAACTAAATTTTTGCACAACCTAGATAATTAACCTAATTAAACTAGTTAAACTAGCTAGTTCTGTGTCAAAGCCCTAACTAAAATTTTGCACTAATCTAGATAATTAACCTAAGTAAACTAGTTAACCTAGCTAGCTAGTTCCTTGTCCAATGTTTGTGATATGCATGATAGAGAGAGAGAGGAGGGGCAGGGGCTTATAGAGGATGGCTCCGATGGTGGCGAGGGATGCAGCTCCGGTGATGGCGAGGGAGGACGTGCTGGCAAGGGGGGCAGGGGCATCAAGGGTGGCTCCGGTGGCGGAGAGGGCGACTCCGGTAGCATTGATGGGGCCACGCGGCTCCGGTGGCATCAACGGTACGGGGCTCTGGTGGCTCTGGGGCGTTGACGTCGTTAGGAGATGTCGGCGAAGTGGGGCGATGGAGAAGTGGGGCGATGTCCAAGTGGGAGACGGCAACGAAGTGTGTGGCATGGGATTTGGAGGAGAAGTGGTGGCCGGGGAGGGCGGAAGGAAACTGCTCGAGGGTTATGTCAAATGTAGCGATAGCGCTGGCAGGAAAAACGTGCTATAGCTAACTTAGCTATAGCATGTTTTATAAAATGCGGAACTGCTATAGCTATTTATTTTCCTCTTCTTTTGTTCTTTCCTTTTCTCTTTCTAGAGCGGGGGTCTAAAACACGTGCTGCTGCTATATTATCTATGGCGCCTTTTATGAACATACGCTACTGCTATGCCTTTCCCCTTAATTTTTTTTCTTTACATTTTACTTTTTCCTTCCTTCTTTTCCTTTTTCTTTCATTCTCATTTACTTTTCTACTTGTTTTTTATTGTATTTTATTTTCATTAGCAGCAGCGCTTTTCTAGGAAAATGCGCTGCTACATTAAACTTAGCGGTAGCGCGGTTTCCCGAAGATCGCTGCTGCTATTCGGAGCCTACCGGCTTAGTAGAGGGAATTTTAGTAGCAACGCTTTTCCCCGAATTTGCGCTACTTTTACATCTGTATCTGTAGCGCGGTTCAACTGCGCGCGCTACTGCTAAGTACTAGTAGTGCTGCATTTTAACCAGCGCTACTACTAAAGTTCTGTGTATAAGGTTTTCCCTAGTAGTGTAAATGTATAGAAGCCAGGCCAGTCCAAACAACTGAGGCAGGGCCTGTGATAGATTTTATATCCGGTGTAGTGCACCATTATGGTGTCCCGCACAGTATTATCAAAGATAACAGCTCCAACTTCACATCTGATGAGGTGAAAAATTGGTGCGCTAAGTTAGGCATTAAACTTGATTACGCCTCTGTGTACCATCCTCAAACAAATGGTCAAGTAGAAAGAGCCAATGTCTTGATAATGAGCGGCATTAAACCCCGACAAGTGCACTCCCTGAGGGAGTCAAATAAACACTGGGTTGAGGAGCTCGACTCCATACTCTGGGGGCTACAGACCACACCCAACCAGACAACCGGATACACAACTTTTTCATGCTGTACGGCGCAAAGGCTATTTTGCCATACGATATTATTCATGACTCACCTCGAGTGTGCATGTATGAAGAGCGAGAGGCATAGAAAACCACCATTTATAGAATGCTCTTTTGCTTCACTTAGGAAACTACCATTTGTAGAATGCTCTTTTGCTTCATTTATATTTGTTAGAGCATGGGCATATCTTTTGTAGAAAGAATTAAAACTCTCTAACTTCACTTATATCTATGTACAGAGTTGGCCGGAATTGATCATTCACATGGTTAGTCTTAAAATCCTACATAAACTTGTAGATCGCTGAATATGATATGTTTGATTCCTTGCAATAGTTTTGCGATATAGAGATGCTAATATGTGGGAGGTACTAGTGAATGATTGTGGTTTAGTAAAAACACTGGTGTTAAGGTTTGTGATTCCCGAAGCATGCACGTATGGTCTCCTAACTACGTAGCCAAATTGGCGCACATTGTATTTTGATTGTTTATCTTTGCGTGAAGGTCGGGGGCGCACGATGGTTAACTCCAACCAACCTCCCCGCTAGGAGCATGCGTCGTAGTATTTTGCTTCGAGGGCTAATAGATATTTCTCAATAAGTATGTGAGTTCTTTATGACTAAGTTGAGTCCATGGATTATACGCACTCTCACCCTTCCACCTTGCTAGCCACTCTAGCACCGCGAACTTTCGCCGGGTTATCAAACCACCTTACACCCTTCATCGAGACAGCCATCATACCTACCTATTACGGCATTTCCATATCCATTCCGAGATATATTGCCATGTAACTCCACCATTCTATTTATTATGACATGCACAAACTGAAGGAAATATGCCCTAGAGGCAATAATAAAGATGTCATTTGTATTTCCTTGTATCATGATAAATGTCTTTTATTCATGCTAGAATTGTATTAACCGAAAACTTAGTACATGTGTGAATACATAGAAAAAACAGTATGTCCCTAGTATGCCTGTACTAGACTAGCTCATTGATCAAAGATGGTTATGTTTCCTAGACATAGACATGAGTTGTCATTTGATCAATGAGATCACATCATTAGGAGAATGATGTGATGGACAAGACCCATTCGTTAGCTTAGCACTATGATCGTTTAGTTTTACTGCTATTGCTTTCTTCATGACTTATACATGTTCCCATCACTATGAGATTATGCAACTCCCGAATACCGGAGGAACACCTTGTGTGCTATCAAACGTCACAACATAACTGGGTGATTATAAAGATGCTCCACAGGTGTCTCCGAAAGTGTTCGTGGTGTTCGCATAGATCAAGAATAGGATTTGTCACTCCGAGTGTCGGAGAGATATCTCTGGGCCCTCTTGGTAATACACATCATAATAAGCCTTGCAAACAATTGACTAATGAGTTAGTCACGAGATGATATATTACAGAACGAGTAAAGAGACTTGCGGTAACTAGATTGAAGTAGGTATTGAGATACCGACGATCGAATCTCAGGCAAGTAACATACCAATGACAAAGGGAACAACGTATGTTGTTATGCGGTTTGACTGATAAAAGATCTTCGTAAAATATGTAGGAGCCAATATGAGCATACAGGTTCCGCTATTGGTTATTGACCGGAGATGAGCCTCTGTCATTTATACATAGTTCTCGAACCCGTAGGGTCCACACGCTTAACGTTTGATGACAATCGGTATTATGAATTTATGGTTTTTGATGTACCGGAGGTAGTTCGGAGTCCCGGATGACATCCCAGACATGACGAGGAGTCTCGGAATGTCCGATACGTAAAGACTGATATATTAGATGACTATATTCGGACACCGGAAGTGTTCCGAAAAAGTTTCGGATTAAACCGGAGTGCCAGAGGGGTATCGGTACCCCCCGGCGGAACTAATGGGCCACTTGGGCCCTTAGTTGTGAGAGAGAGGGACGGCCAGGGCTGGGCCGCGTGCCCCCCCCTTGGTCCAAATTAGACAAGGAAAGGAGGGGGGCGGCGCCCCTTTCCTTCTCCCTCTCCTTCCTTCCCCCTTTCTCCCTCTTGATGGACTCCTACTAGGAATAGAATTGGAATCTTATTACTAGTAGGATTAGCCCTCTAGGGTGCGCCATAGGGGCTGGCCGGCTTCCCTCCTTACTCCTTCATATACGGGGGCAGGGGGCACCTCTAGACACACAAGTTGATCAAGTTGATCTCCCCCAACCGTGTGCGGTGCCCCCCTCCACAGAAACACACCTCGATCATATCATTGCAGTGCTTAGGAGAAGCCCTGCGCCGGTAGCTTCATCATCTCTATCACCACGCCGTCGTACTGACGAAACTCTCTCGCGAAGTTCCACTGGATCAAGAGCTCGTGGGACGTCATCAGGCTGAACGTGTGCTGAACACGGATGCTCTGTACGTTCGGTGCTTGATCGGTTGGATTGCAAAGAAAGTTCGACTACATCAACCGCGCCACTAGACGCTTCCGCTCCCGGTCTACGAGGGTACGTAGACACACTCTCCGCCTCGTTGCTATCCTTCTAGTTGATAGATCTTGCGTGATCGTAGGAAAATTTTGAAATACTACATTCCCCAACACTGGCATCATGAGCCAGGTCTATTCGTAGATGATATGCACGAGTAGAACACAATGAGTTGTGGGCGATAATAGTCATACTACTTACCAGCATGTCGTACTTTGTTTCGGCGGTATTGTGAGATGAAGCGGCCCGGATCAACATTACACGTATGCTTACGCGATACCGGTTTCACCGTTACGAGCACTCATTGCTTAAAGTTGACTGGCAGTTGTCTGTCTCTCTCACTTTAGCTGAATCAAGTATGGCTACGACCGGTCCTTGTGAAGTTTAAAATAGCACATACTTGACGGAAAATCTTTGTGGTTTTTGTATGCGTAGGTAAGAACGGTTCTTGCTAAGCCCGTAGCAGCCACGTAAAAGTTGCAACAACAAAGTAGAGGACGACTAACTTGTTTTTGCAGGGCATGTTGTGATGTGACATGGTCAAGACATGATGAGTTATATGTAATTGTATGAGATGATCATGTTTTGTAAAGTTATCGGCAACTGGCAGGAGCCATATGGTTGTCTCTTTATTGTAGGAAATACAGTCGCCATGTAATTGCTTTACTTTATCACTAAGCGGTAGAGATAGTCGTGGAAGAAATAGTTGGCGAGACGACAACGATGCTATGATGGAGATCAAGGTGTTTTGCCGGTGATGATGGTGATCATGACGGTGCCTTCGAGATGGAGATCAGAAGCACGAGATGATGATGGCCATATCATGTCACATATTTTGATTGCGTGTGATGTTTATCTTATTATGATTCTTATTTTGCTTAGTACGACAGTAGCATTATAAGATGATCTCTCAATAAATTTCAAGGTATAAGTGTTCTCCCTGAGTATGCACCGTTGCGAAAGTTCGTCATGCCGAGACACCACGTGATGATCCGGTGTGATAAGCTCTATGTTCACATACAACGGGTGTAAGCCAGTTTTGCACATGCAGAATACTCGGGTTAAACTTGACGAGCCTAGCATATGCAGATATGGCCTCGGAACACTGGAGACCGAAAGGTCGAGCATGAATCATATAGTAGATATGATCAACATAAGATGTTCACCAATGAAAACTATTCCATCTCACGTGATGATCGGACGTGGTTTAGTTGATATGGATCACGGGATCATTTAGATGACCAGAGGGATGTCTATCTAAGTGGGAGTTCTTTGGTAATATGATTAATTGATCTTTAATTTATCATGAACTTAGTCCTGATAGTTTTTGCATATCTATTTTGTTGTAGATCAATGGCCCGTGCTACCGTTCCTTTGAATTTTAATGCATTCCTAGAGAAAGCTAAGTTGAAATATGATGGTAGCAATTACACGGACTGGGTCCGTAACTTGAGGATTATCCTCATTGCTGCACAGAAGAGTTATGTCCTTGAAGCACCACTAGGTGACAAGCCCCTCCCGCTAATGTAGACGCTTTGAACGTCTGGAAGACGCGGTCTGATGATTACACGATAGTTCAGTGTGCCATGCTTTACGGCTTAGAACCGGGACTTCAACGACCTTTTGAAAGTCATGGAGCATATGAGATGTTCCAGCAGTTGAAGTTAATATTTCAAGCAAATGCCCGGATTGACAAATATGAGATTTCCAATAAGTTCTACAGCTGCAAGATGGAGGAGAATAGTTCTATCAGTGAACACTTGCTCAGAATGTCTGGGTACTACAATCATATGACTCAACTTGGATGCAAAGTTGACGAAGATAGTGTTATTGATAGAGTTCTTCAATCACTGCCAACAAGCTATAAAGGCATCGTGATGAACTATAACATGCAAGGGATGCATAAGACAATTCCCGAGCTCTTCGCTATGCTCAAACCTGCGGAGGTAGAAATCAAAAAGGAGCATCAAGTGTTGATGGTTTACAAGACCACTAGTTTCAAGAAAAAGGGCAAGGGAAAGAAGGGGAACTTCAAGAAGAATAGCAAGACAGCTGCTACTCCCATGAAGAAACCCAAGTCTGGAGCGAAGCCTGAAACTGAGTGCTTCTACTGCAAAAGGGACTGGACACTGGAAGCGGAACTGCCCCAAGTATGTGCCGGATAGGAAGGATGGCAAGGTGAACAAAGGTATATGTGATATACATGTCATCGATGGGTACCTTACTAATGCTCCTAGTAGTACCTGGGTATTTGATACCGGTTCGGTTGCTAATATTTGTAACTCAAAACAGGGACTACAGATTAAACGAAGATTGGCTAAGGATGAGGTGACGATGCGCAAGGGAAATGGTTCCAAAGTCGATGTGATCGCCGTCGGCACGCTACCTCTACATCTACCTTCGGGATTAGTTTTAGACCTGAATAATTGTTATTTGGTGCCAGCGTTACGCATGAACATTATATCTGGATCTCGTTTATTGTGAGACGGTTATTCATTTCAATATAAGAATAATGGTTGTTCTATTTATATGAGTAATGTCTTTTATGGTCATGCACCCTTGAAGAGTGGTCTATTCTAGTTGGATCTCGATCGTAGTGATACGCATATTCATAATATTGAAGCCAAAAGATGTAAAGTTAGTAATGATAGTGCAACTTATTTGTGGCACTGCCGTTTAGGTCACATTGGTATAAAACGCATGAAGAAACTCCATAGTGATGGACTTTTGGAATCACTTGATTATGAACCACTTGGTGCTTGCGAACCATGCCTCATGGGCAAGATGACTAAAACTCCGTTCTCCGGAACAATGGAGCGAGCAACAGATTTGTTGGAAAATGTACATACTGATGTATGTGGACCAATGAGTGTTGAAGCTCGCGGCGGGTATCGTTATTTTCTGACCTTCATTGATGATTTGAGCAGATATGGGTATATCTACTTGATGAAGCACAAGTCTGAAACATTTGAAAAGTTCAAAGAATTTCAGAGTGAAGTAGAGGATCATAGTAACAAGAAAATAAAGTTTCTAGGATCTGACTGTGGAGGTGAATATTTGAGTTACGAGTTTAGTCTTCATTTGAAATAATGTGGCATGGTTTCACAACTCACGCCACCCGGAACACCAAGTGTAATGGTGTGTCCGAACGTCGTAACCGTACTTTATTAGATATGGTGCGGTCTATGATGTCTCTTACCGATTTACCACTATCATTTTGGGGTTATGCTCTAGAGACAGCTGCATTCACGTTAAATAGGGCACCATCTAAATTCGTTGAGATGACAACTTATGAATTATGGTTTGGCAAGAAACCAAAGTTGTCGTTTCTTATAGTTTGGGGCTGCGATGCTTATGTGAAAAACCTGAACCTGATAAGCTCGAACCCAAGTTGGAGAAATGTGTCTTCATAGGATACCCAAAGGAGACTGTTGGGTACACCTTCAATCACAGATCCGAAGGCAAGATATTTGTTGCTAATAATGGATCCTTTCTAGAGAAGGAGTTTCTCTCGAAATAAGTGAGTGGGAGGAAAGTGGAACTTGATGAGGTAATTGTACCTTCTCCCGAATTGGAAAGTAGTACATCACGGAAACTAGTTCCAGTGATTCCTACACCAATTAGTGAGGAAGCTAATGATGATGATCATGAAACTTCAGATCAAGTTTATGCTGAACTTCGTAGATCAACCAGAATGCGTTCCGCGCCGGAGTGGTACGGCAACCTAGTTCTGGAAGTCATGTTACTAGACCATGATGAACCTACGAACTATGAGGAAGTGATGATGAGCCCATATTCCGCAAAATGGCTTGAGGCCACGAAATCTGAGATGGGCTCCATGTATGAGAACAAAGTGTGGACTTTGGTTGACTTGCCCGATGATCGGCAAGCCATCAAAAATAAATGGATCTTCAAGAGGAAGATCGACGCTGATGGTAATGTTACTATTTACAAAGCTCGACTTGTTGCGAAAGGTTTTCGACAAGTTCAAGGAGTTGACTACGATGAGACTTTCTCTCCCGTAGCGATGCTTAAATCTGTTTGAATCATGTTAGAAATTGCCGCATTTTATGATTATGAAATATGGCAAATGGATGTCAAAACTGCATTCTTGAATGGATATCTCAAAGAAGAGTTGTATATGATGCAACCATAAGGTTTTGTCAATCCTAAAGGTGCTAACAAAGTGGGCAAGCTCCAGCGATCCATCTATGGACTGGTGCAAGCATCTCGGAGTTGGAATATACGCTTTGATGAGGTGATCAAAGCATATGGTTTTATACAGACTTTTGGAGAAGCCTGTAATTACTAGAAAGTTAGTGGGAGATCTGTAGCATTTATGATATTATATGTGGATGACATATTGTTGATAGGAAATGCTATAGAATTTCTGGATAGCATAAAAGGATACTTGAATAGGAGTTTTTCAATGAAAGACCTCGGTGAAGCTGCTTACATATTAGGCGTTAAGATATATAGAGATAGATCAAAACGCTTAATTGGACTTTCACAAAGCACATACCTTCATAAAGTTTTGAAGTAGTTCAAAATGGATCTGTCAAAGAAAGGGTTCTTGCCTGTGTTACAAGGTTTGAAGTTGAGTAAGACTCAATGCCCGACCAGTTCAGAAGATAGAGAGAAAATGAAAGTCATTTCCTATGCCTCAGCCATAGGATCTATCATGTATGCAATGTTGTGTACCAGACCTGATGTGTGCCTTGCTATAAGTTTAGCAGGGAGGTACAAAAGTAATCCAGGAGTGGATCACTAGACAGCGGTCAAGAACATCCTGAAGTACCTGAAAAGGACAAAGCATATGTTTCTCGTATAAGGAGGTGACAAAGAGCTCGTCGTAAACGGTTACGTCGAGTCAAGCTTTACCACTGATCCGGATGACTCTAAGTCACAAACCGGATATGTATTTTTATTAAACGTGGAGCTGTCAGTTGGTGCAGTTCCAAGCAAAGCCTCGTGACCGGATCTACATGTGAAGCGGAATACATAACTGCTTAGGAAGTAGCAAATGAAGGAGTCTGGATGAAGGAGTTCATATCCGATCTAGGTGTGATACGTAGTGCATCGTGTCCAATGAATATCTTTTGTGACAACACTGGAGCAATAGCCTTGGCGAAGGAATCCAGGTTTCGTAAGAGAACAAAGCACATCAAAATACGCTTCAATTCCATCCGCGATCAAGTCAAGGAGGGGGGCATAGAAATTTGCAAGATACATACGGATCTGAATGTCGCAGACCCGTTGACTAAGCCTCTTCCAAGTGCAAAACATGATCAACACCAAGACTCCATGGGTGTTAGAATCATTACTTTCTAATCTAGATTATTGACTCTAGTTCAAGTGAGAGACTGAAGGAAATATGCCCTAGAGGCAATAATAAAGATGTTATTTGTATTTCCTTGTATTATGATAAATGTCTTTTATTCATGCTAGAATTGTATTAACTGGAAACTGAGTACATGTGTGAATACATAGACAAAACAGTATGTCCCAAGTATTCCTCTACTAGACTAGCTCATTGATCAAAGATGGTTATGTTTCCTAGCCATAGACATGAGTTGTCATTTGATCACTAAGATCACATCATTAGGAGAATGATGTGATGGACAAGACCCATCCGTTAGCTAAGCACTATGATCGTTTAGTTTTACTACTCTTGCTTTCTTCATGAGTTATACATGTTCATATGACTATGAGATTATGCAACTCCTGAATACCAGAGGAACACCTTGTGTGCTATCAAACGTCACAACGTAACTGGGTGATTATAAAGATGCTCTACACATATCTCCTAAAGTGTTCATGGTGTTGGCATAGATCAAGAATAGGATTTGTCACTCCGGGTGTCAGAGAGGTATCTCCGGGCCCTCTCGGTAATACACATCATAATAAGCCTTGCAAGCAATTGACTAATGAGTTAGTCACGAGTTGATGTATTACGGAACGAGTAAAGAGACTTGCCGGTAACTATATTGAACTAGGTATTGAGATACCGACGATCGAATCTCGGGCAAGTAACATACCGATGAAAAAGGGAACAATGTATGTTGTTATGTGGTTTGACCGATAAAAGATCTTCGTACAATATGTAGGAGCCAATATGAGCATCTAGGTTCCGCTATTGGTTATTGACCGGAGATGAGTCTCGGTCATGTCTACATTGTTCTCGAACCAGTAGGGTCCGCATGCTTAACGTTTGATGACGATCGGTATTATAAGTTTATGGTTTTTGATGTACCGAATGTAGTTCGGAGTCCCGGATGAGATCACGGACATGACGATGAGTCTCGGAATGTCCAAGACATAATGATTGATATATTGGACGACTATATTTGGACACCGCAAGTGTTCCGGAAATGTTTTGGATTAAACTGGAGTGCCGGAGGGGTATCGGTACCCCCAAGGGAACTAATGGGCCACTTGGGCCCTTAGTGGTGAGAGAGAGGGCCGGCCAGGGCTGGGCCGCGCGCCCCTCCCCCTTGGTCCAAATTGGACAAGGAGCGGAGGGGGGGGGGGGGCGGGGCCCCTTTCCTTCTCCCTCTCCCTCTCCTTCCTTCCCCCTCTCTCCCACTTGATGGACTCCTACTAGGAATAGGATTGGAATCCAATTCCTAGTAGGATTGGACCTCTAGGGCGCGCCATAGGGGCTGGCCGGCCTCCCCCTTGATCCTTTATATACGGGGGCAGGGGGCACTTCAAGCCACACAAGTTGATCAAGTTGATCTCTCCCAACCATGTGCGGTGCCCCCCTCCACTGACACATACCTCGATCATATCGTTGTAGTGCTTAGGCGCAGCCCTATGCCGGTAGCTTCATCATCTCTGTCACCACGCCATCGTGCTGACGAAACTCTCTCGCGAATTTCTACTAGATCAAGAGCTCATGGGACGCCATCAAGCTGAACGTGTGCTGAACGCGGAGGCTCCGTACGTTCGATGCTTGATCGGTTGAATCACGACGAAAGTTCGACTACATCAAACACGTCACTAGACGCTTCCGCTCCCGGTCTATGAGGGTACGTACACTACTAGGAAAAGGCCTACTAATGGCGCACCTAATTTGGCCATTAATGGCGCATTAGTGGTGCGCCATTAGTGCCACGCCATTAGTATATTTTACTAATGGCACACCTCTGGTGCGCCATTAGTATCTGGTATACTAATGGCGCACCTCAGATGCGCCATTACTATATACAACAGTGCGCCATTAGTATGCCTCCTAGGGGGGCATGTATACCCAGGTGCTTTGGCATATTAATGGCGCACAACAACAAGATGCGCCATTAGTAACTTCGGCATACTAATGGCGCACTGTTTAGTGATGCACCATTAGTATCGTTTGGCATACTAATGGCGCACTATGATGTGATGCGCCATTAGTATGAATATTAGGTTTTTTTATTTATTTTTTAATTTTCTGTTTTTTGCACAGGTTACAAAATGTATTATTGGACAGAATATAGACAGCACACATCAACAACAGATTCATCGAATACAATAGAAGATTAGTCTCTGAATACAATTCATCATATTAGTCTCCGAATACAATTCATCATATTAGTCTCCGAATACAATTCATCGAACAAAGATAGAACATTATATTACAAGTCTCGAGACCGCGAGTAGCGAGTTTGTCTTCACATTACAAGTCGATATCGATCATCTAAACTACCATCACATAGAAGAGAGCTGCGGTCATCACGATGAGCATCATCACGATGAAACTCGTCTTCATACGATTCCTCCAACGCTCCCTCAGCTCTCCCGCTAGATAGCGGGCGTATCTAGATTCCGCCTCGGCCCTAGTGGTGTACCATTTGTAACTGTTACCGCTGAATCGGTGAACCTGTCTCCGACACTCCTCCCAGTCGTCGTAGACTCCGGGAACCTTACCCTTGTACACGACATACGACGGCATCACTATGCACTAGCCAAACGAAACGTTAGTACCAATTCACAGACAATGCATAAGCAATATATAAGTATGCAACAGAATGATCGGAAGAGAAAAGCAAAACATTAATAGCATCGATTACATCTAAGTTGAACGACTCTCGAAACCAAAGAGACATACTACAAGTTCATTAAATTTTAATTACAACATGAGCCAATCGATGTTTCAGAACTAGACACAGCATGACTACTTTCGACTGGACTCAAGGGACCGGAGAGTGGATGAAGCCGCCTTCTATCGTGGGAGTCATGAAATCACGGGCGTTGTCAGCCTGCATTTGTAGCATTGTGTCGATGTCACTGTTGGACGGTTGATTTCTGAGGTAGAACTGCCTCGAGGTACGAAGGACATCTTGATGGATGATTTCCACAAACTCCGACTGGATGTGAAAGAATTATTGTCTGATGTCCGCGTCCTGGATTGCCGACACGCTCGCGGCCCAATATTTGAGTTTACTCGGTAGCAGAAGTTGATGATGGTCCCGTACGATCGCCCGCATGTGATGGATGGCGTAGTAGGCACCCTTCTGACCGTCAGGCGGTTGCTTGACGCAGCAGAATTTCGTATTGTGGGAGAACACGTGCTTGCCGTACTTACGAATAGGCCTGGTGAAGGTGCCTCCAGATTTGGCGTAGCCGGGGAGAACATCATCAAGAACCTTCTTGACATTTTTGTAGTCTACGTTCGACTGACGGTCCGGGTCGAAATACGTGGCCATGGAATATTTGGGGCTTAGGAGGATGAGCGTGCAATGTGTGTCACTGCAGAACACACGGAATGTTAAAAGAAAATCGATCGAAATCTAAGAATTCATATGTTACGGGGCGGTTGAGGGGAGGACTTACTCGGGAAAGTAAGGCACGAGGAAGTTGTCCTTATCTCGGTTTGCCAGAATGACGCCTTCGAGGTAAGAACTCGCGACTTGCCGGTCCCGAGCGTTGCCCTAGATCTTGGCACGCATGTAGAAGAGGTCGACTATCACGATGACCGGGGTCTTGTCGTGAATGATCCGCATCTCCATATCAACATAGCGTGGATGTCATCAAACCGCAGGACGATCGTACCCCCGATGGAGTTATCCACAAAGCCCTTGCCCTCTGGCACCTTGGCCGCGAAAACCGGGTATGCCACATCCTTCTCTCTGAGACGCCGCTTCTCCAAAGAAAGAACACTGTCATGCAAACTCCGCATAGCACCGGTTGCAGCATCGAGCATATTTCTCGGTAGCATCGGCCTACCCGCCACATTCACCCTCCTCATTACATCCTCAGGTGAAGGTGGCCCGTCCTGAGCATGGATCGTACTCGGTGCCGGCTGGCTCGCACCCTTGTTAGTCTTTCTTTTGCGTGCCTTCTTCTTCTCCTGTAATAGGACCAAGTTCTGCTCACAGACCGCCTTCTTGAGTGTGTTGGGGCTGATAATATTTCGCACCTAGCCTATCTGAGGCTCGGTGAGGTCGGCAGCTGGAGGCGTCTCCTGACAGCTGAACGGCAGACGACGCCTGTTGCAACTTGCCTTCTCTGTGGTACCAGCTAGATCGCGCACGTCTTTTGTTGGGTTGGGTTCTTGAGAAGGAGGCCCCATGAAGTCGCCACCGTACCCATGATCGGCAAAGTACTGATCGACGTAGCCAAATGTATCATCGTCGTCGTCGTTCTGATCCTGTGCCATATGCATGTTTGGATCTAGTGGCATAGGGATGTACGGCACCGTTGCGGCGGTCTTGCCATGGGGCCGACTTGGCGCCGGCACGACTGGTGGTGTTGTCTTTGGGGTGGTGTCCCCCGCCCCAAGACGAAACTGGCTCTTCGGCCAAAGCAGAGGCCAGCTCAGGCAGGCGCTGAGGGTCATCACGTCATCATCATCGGCCCCGACGTGTCGAATCGGAGGTAACAACTCGTCGCAGCCTGGCAGCACCTGAACCAGTTGAACCCTAAACAAGTTGGGTGGCATCTGGGTACCGTGGAACAAGGGTTTGCCCGGTTGAACGATTTTACCCTTGGCGACATCGACCAACTCGTTGTTCACGAAGTGCAGGAGAGTGCACGGAACGTCGGCGGCACCCTGCGAAAACATGTAGGGCGTCAGGGATGCCCAGTGAAAGGCAAGGAGATGAAGTCCTCGGCCGAGAGAGGCTTAATTAGTTACCGTGATGATGGCGTCTAGCTCGGCTAATGTCGAGGCACCGCCAACGGCGGGCGTGCAGTTGACGGAGGGGCCGCTTGCTGCAGAGGTGCCGGCCGGCGTACACCCGGGTGCATTAAGCTCCCGTGTCGGCGTCGGAGACACCAATGGCGCCTCCGCCGGAGACACCAATGGCCCCGCCATCGCGTTCTGCGAGTTGCTGGCCGTGAAGCTCGGAATCGGGGGCGGCCAGTGTTGGCCGCCCGCAATCCACGCACTAAACCCCTCGATCAAGGTAGGCACAATGGTGGTGATCGTCGCTCTGAGTTGTTGTTGCACTTGCTCTTGGACAATCTCCGGAATCCGCGCCACGTGTGCCTTGAGTTCTTGAACCTCGCGCGCCTCGCTTTACGAGCTGGTCTTTTTGTCCTTTCGCCCACCAGGGTTATAGTATGACGACCATTTTGTCGACAAGCCTTTGCCGGTCACACGACCAACTGACGTCGGCTTACTGAGCTTATCCTTGTTCTTCATTACATTCAACGCCCTATTTAGAGTGGTGTCCCAAGGGTTGCTCTTAGTCGACCCCGCGCTACTGCTTACAATCGCTTGCGGAAGGAATGTGAACCATTTAGAAATTTGGCTTCATTAATTAGAATGCAACCATATGGAGCTAATTACACGGGGGTGTATTCCTTACCAGAACAAGCTCAAGCGCCCTGGTCTTCGGATCCGTGGTAAGCTCCTTTGTTTTCGGGTCCTTCTTGTACCGGGCCCTGACAAAGTTCCTGGTCTGCTTGTCACCGTATTTATCGAAGAGGGGCGGTAGGCCTTGCTCGGCACGGTCCACCTCCTCCTTGTCCCTTATAGGCTCTGCCACTCTGTAACCACCGGGAGTTTGCGGTGCCCAAGCAATTGATCTTGAAGACGTCGTAGTCATCTTCGGTGATCGAAGGATTTTTCTCCTTGATCTTCTCATAACTCTCACCTTTCTCGATCATTCTCTTCACCGTACTTTTCCAAGTAGACAGGGCGTTGCTCATCTTCGTGAGGGCAACATTGTTCACTTTATTCCCTTTGAGGCTTGTGTTTTCAAATTCAGCGGGGTACTTGTATCATTCGTGCAGCTTCGTGAAGAGGAAGTTGCGCAAATTCCCTCGGTCAGGATGCCTCAGGTTCTCGGTGTTGATCGAGACGGTGCTCCGTAGAATGCACCCGAGCTGAAGCGAGTACCCCTTGACTATTCGCTCGGGCGCCGTTGGATTCCCGTCGGAGTCCACTTCAGTAACTTCCTCCTTGAGGGTGCGGAGCACGGTCGGGCGCCGGTCCTTCCGTTGCCTCTTCGGTTGGCTGTCATCTGTGCGTGCGCCGCCATCATCAGTGGTGGCATCCTCGCCGGCACCATCAGTGGTGGCATCCTGGCACCATCAATGGGGTCATCCTCGGCGGTACCATCAGTGGTCTCAGGATCGGTGGGGAAGGCGGCGTCCTCATACAAGTGAGGTTGTTCCTCCATCTCCTGGGACAGCTCCCAGAATGACTTGCCGCCCGAATCCCCGGCCTCATCGTTGTTGGCCATGTTTCTCTCTAAATAGGAAAAAAGTTTGGTCAATAAGTTGGTTATTGTCAAGGAACAAGATCATGGTCTCATCATTTAGGGTTTGTCGACACCGAGGCATCCTAAAAGCTAAGCTTTTATCATTGAGGGTTTTTCGACACCGAGGCACCCTAAAAGCCTAAGCTTTTATCATTTCGGTTTTTATCGACACAGAGGCACCCTAAAACCCAAGGTTTTATAATTTATGGTTTGTCGACACCGAGGCATCCTAAAAGCTAAGCTAGGAAGGAGAATTCTAAGTTGGGCCTAATCACTTGGCTCAATTGCCGCCTATGGTTTAATGCAGCTAGAATAAAGGGGCACTTGATCCTACTTAATAAACTACTAAGATACCCCGGCCCATGGATTAGTCACAAGTACCCCATATGTCCTATTTTTAGCAAAGTCATGCTAAAATTCACGGGAAATTTCAGCATGACCTTTGCTGAAAATAGGACATATGGAGTACCCGAATTTGCCGGAACGGAAGTTAATCGACATTCCAGCAAACTCAAGGGCCTCTCGGGTACCTGCAAAATCATCACGACACGATGGTCGGAGACAAAACCCAGCAGTGCAAAGTGGGGAAATCTGCCATGTCTAAACATGGATATTTCTAGTAGCTGATTGGACCAATGAAGCTATAAGATGTTATAGTACAAACAAATTAAAGCAGCAACAATAAGAGAAGCACATGTATAGCTTGCAAAAGCATATATTTCCAGTTTGCATAGGCTTGAGCATATCATTTCAAATAGCTGTGTATAGCTTGCAAAAGCATGTATTGTCAGGTACTGAAGCTTCGTAAAGACAAGCACCAACATTGTATAAGAGCAAATAAAATCGGTACTAGATTACCACATGCTTCCTACTATTAAAGCTATCTACCAATAGAGAAGAACAGGAGTTGCTTGTTTGAGGTTTGCTCCTAAATGATCTATGTTTTGCTCCTCATCATACACTCGCTTCTTAAAATCTGGTACACAACTTTCAGAAATCAACAGATATCATTTGCTTTCGCAGTTACATCATGAAATAATCCGATATCATTGGACAGAATGTCATTAAGACAAAGGAGATGCAGTGTGCATTTAAGTAAAGAAAATGCATGTTGAAGGCTTGCAGTCATTTAAGGACGCCCGTTTACATGTATGTTATCTCAGATTTGGATCAAACTTTAGAGACCCACATGGAAAAATATGAAATCTTTGTATTCAGAATAAAATAACTGCTTTATTTGCAAATTGGCAGAATAGAGTAAAAGCGCACAGATAGCTAGTGTATTTTTAATCTTAAACATACAACTAGCTGACAGACATACCATATCTACTTTTCTAGCTCAGCCCAATGGCTCTATCATGGTCATTTTTAGATATTTTATCTACCGATTTTAGTAAGGTTGCTTCTACGAGCATTTGATGAGATTAAATAGCAGGATTTACCTGCGCTTACTCACACGACAAAAACAAGTTTTCTTGTCCTGATTAACACTAGCCACCAGAGCTCTTTGCTTACCTTGACAATGTAGATGCACTTTATTTATACTACTGTGTTGAATAATTATGCTGCTGATTATAATAATTCTCATGAAACTACTCATATCTCATTGCAGGGATAGGTAAAGAGAAGAAGTGACTCGCTGGGAATGCAATTTCAACTACTCAATGCTATCGGCTATTATACAGATTCGTACGCAAAAAAGTATGCTCATATATGAGATAGATGAGAACTATTATAGATAATGGTTTTCCTGACATAAATGAGAGATATACTCTGGGTAAAAGTTGGTTTTGCCGGTTCTTGCCTCGTTTTATCTTAAAATAAATCAGAAGTACTTTGATTTGCAGGGTACTGGAGTAGTACTTTGCCTGCTTCTCGCTGACGCCACCTGGTCTGGTCCCCAAATTGTACTGTACTGTACTGAGCTATACTCCTGTGGAATGTGCTCATCAGAGCAGTTCGTAGGAGGGAGGTAGCTTAGCCCAGTGGATTGTTGTCTCTGTGGAGTGTGACACAAAGGAAAAGATTGATCCAATCAATCTCTTTTATTTACTGGTATAGTCCAAATGCATCCATCTTACTAGTGCTACTCCCACAGACCCACACCCTCTGTGGGGACCCCGACTTAGAAGTCGAGATCACCGAATGCACGTGTACAGTGATCCCAGAGATCAATGCTCACTGAACACACAGAAGCTGAATAACAAGAGTCTTACATCCATACAAATAGTCTTACACGAATTAAGGCCATCATGGCCAAGTCTTACATAGATAGAGCCTCACGGGCTGAATAGCAAATAACTCAAATAGCGGAAGTCTTCGATAACGGGTAGAACCCATGCCATCTGCCTTAACCCTACAGGCATTCTGACTGGGATAGCGTCCTAGTTCGCATGTTCGTCTCCAAAGAACTCTTCCTCATATTCCTGTTCTTCCATGCCTGGCCAATTAAATAACCAGTGGCAAGCCAATGAGTACTTTGAATGTACTCGCAAGCAACCCATGATGTGGTTCGAAGTAACAATGCAATTGAACGATAATGAACAATCTAGCAAAGGGCTAGAGTAAATATTCTACTATCAAGTTTATGCATCAATAATCTCGCGTAACCTCGAAGACAGGTTACCGATATCAACATGAATATGATTCAACTCATCGAGTCAAGTCACCACCTTGACTCATCACACACATACTATCAGTGATCAAGTAAAATTCTGGACATAGTTTAAGTAGCACGACCCAACTGTCCATGACCATGGACACGGCTATTCGAATAGTTTTACACTCTGCAGAGGTTGCACACTTTACCCACAAGATCCGGGGAACTTCCGTGTCATCCACGACCCGCGGTACCTCAAGTACCCGGGGTAAGCACCCGGTCATTACCTTTCCTTAGACGACACTAACATAGAGTCCACTCGTTGGTACATGGCCCTCGGGTACAAGCAATAGATCACGGGACTTGCCCTAAGTCAATGTCACGCGTACCCGAAGGGACCAACGGTGTGTCCGGTGCCCTGTGAAAACAGTCATGGTCGTCTATCCAAGCACGACCCCGTCCCGGGAAAGACCTCAAGTCTTCCCGTCACTAGTAATGCGGGCACCATGCTAGTATCGACCTAAGTAATCAATAAAGCCCCGTCCCATAAGGGGTAGTGTGGTTGCACATGTTTGGTTGGGACGGTAGTCACACATAAATCTAATCCATCATTTCACCATGCACATGATTTATCGGCACATCACTTCTTACTCAAGTGATGACCTAACACAACATCACCCTCGGGCATTAGGGGCACCCGATGGGTTCATGCAAAGATTTTAACTACGAAGGTTCAAATCACACATGCTTCATTTAGCATCATGACTAACTATTGCATGCCATCTAGCACATAGCAAGATCAAGAGCAAGCATGCATCATGTAGTGGTTTCAACTTGGTCACCACCGTGAATCTATCATCATGCATAGGAAACAACGGGTTCTGCAAAACTAGTGTATCATGGTCAAAGGGCTGCTTGCCTGGATTGGCTTGGTCTTCAAAGTCTTCAAATCCTTCTCCTTCTCCTTCCACAGCAACTTCGTCAAATACGGGATCTATACGTCGCATAATAACCATGGGAAAATAAAACCACAAATAAAACAGAAAAATCAAAGTGCTCAGAAAAATGTCAACTTATTTTTGTTAAATACTAGAGGTATTTCTAAGATGGGGAAAAATCTTAGTTGGAGTTTTGGAGTTACAGAATGGAATCTATTGATTTTAGAACAGGAGTTTTACAGCTGAAATTTGAATTTAAATTTGAACAGAACAGAAAAGTTTCATAGATGTGAGTGAAAGTGGTACCATTAAATAGGTTGGAATATTACAAGATTTTAGGAGTTGGAATTATTTTATTTGGACCATTATTCTTTTCTGTAGAAATGTTTAAAACAATTACAGAAAAGAAAAAGGAAAAGTGCCCTGTGCAACTGGGCCAGAGAAGGCCACAGTGCACGGCCCAGGGCTGACTAGCCCAGCCGCACGGGTGCCTGCGCGCGCACGTTTGGTTTTTGAACCTGATGGGCGGGGCCCGGCGGTCAGTGGCAGAGAGGAGGGGGAGAGAGGTGTGGGGATGACAGGCGGGGCCCGCCTGTCATCTCCAACCTTGCGGCCACGGCGACGGCGAGCTCACCGGCGAGGTTTCCGGCCACGGCGACGGCAACGGAGGGCAGGGTTGGGTCCAGCGTCGAGTGGCGGTTGTAGGGGTGGTGGTACGGCACGCCGGGGAGGTCGGGTTCGCCGGCGGCGAGGTGGGACGGCGGAAGCTCGTCGGGAGGTTGTTGCTCCGGTCGTTTCCGACTACAACAGGAGGGGGAAACAGAGGGGAAATGGTCAGTGAGGCGAGGGGGTTACGAATCGGGCAAAAGAAGGGGCAGGGGAGGCCCGTACTGCGAGATCACCGGCGTCCCGACGCGGCGGAGCTCCCGTCGATCCTGAGCACTGGGACTACCTGGGGAGGAACTGGTGGTGTTGGGGGGCTCAGTGAGGTGTGGTGGAGCTGCTGATGCTGCTGGAGAGGCCCGGGGGGGTCCTATTTATAGGGGGTCGACGGAGGCCCGTGGTCCAGTGCGCCGACGAGCTCCGGCTCGAAGCTACAGCTCACATGGGGTGAGGGGAATGTGTCCACGGAGTTGCTGGACGAGCTCTACATCCAACCGAGGTGAGAGGAGGAGCGGGGGAGCTTCTGGAGCGCGCGCGCGTGCGAGGCAGAAGAGTGGCCGTTGCGGGCGGTCGTTGCGCGTGTGACGATGATCACTGGAGTGCGCAGGAGGTGGAGGGGACAGCGCCGGGGCGGTCGCGGACGTCGAGGAGCATCGACTTGCGCGAGGGAGTGGCCCGAGGCTGTCGGGGGTGGCTGATTGGCTGGAGCTACAGTGCGTGTCCGCACTGTTGCGTGCTCCAGAGCGCGCGTATGGCTGGCACCACCGTGCCTTCGCCGCTCCGGTCAAAACCAGCATGCCCAAGAGTGTCTAGAAGGTCAGGGGAGGAGTAAAGAAATGGCCTGCGGCCTTGGATGCCCTAGAGATGCTGAGACAGAGGGAGGATGCTGGTGACTTGGTGAAAAATTCCTGTCCAGCAAGGTAAACTTGGGTTCTTACCCCTCAATCATGGAGTTGGGGTGCTGGGGAAGTTACTGGGGGGTAGCCAGTAACTGAATGATCAAGTGGTAAAAAGTTGAGGCCATGGAGAAGAGTAAAAGTGATCAAGATGGAGGTTTTAGTAAAAAGCCAGAAGGTGTTTGATCAGTGTTTGGTCAAGCAAATGACCTCCAATTGTCATGGCACTTAACAGGATTGTAAGACATGAGAAAATAGGGTGCTTCACCAAATTTGGGCTCATTTGAAGAAACTAGCCAATGTAACTTTGGTGAACCCTAGAAATCAATAGAAACAGCTTCATCTTGTTTGAGTCAAGCTAATCATATCCCCTTGATGCACCACTTGGTGTAGCATCATCATTTGGGGTATTGATCATGCCCACAAAGTTTGAAGCTCCAGATAAAAAGTTGGTAATGTAAAGTTGTTCAAATTTGCATTTGAACAGAAAGGGTTTTAGGATGATCTGATCAAGTTGCTCTATTCCAAATCTTGTGCCATTTGGTCTAGATGCCTTATTAGGCCATTCTAGCATGTGCACCAAATTTGAGAGCATTTTGACAAGTTTGGCAATGTAAATTGCTCAAACTTCAAATATGGACAGAATGGTTATGAAGGGGTTTGAGGATGTTTTCTTGCTTCCCATGGCATGGGACTTGGCAAGATCATCAAATATGTCATATATGACATGATAGAATTTCCCTGGAATTTTTGGAGAATATTTCCTTTGTAAATATTTCAAAAGCTTGAAATATCCAGAAAGGGTTTTAGAGGGTTTAGCCAATTATTTTGAACATGACCAAGTGTTGAAACTCTTATATATGGACAATATATGTCCTCTGAGTCTCCCTGAATTTTGGCAAATATTTTTGAAATAGTTAAATAATTTTTCCCTATTAAAGACCATTTCTGGCCTTAAGAAAAAGCTTTTAAATAAAATAGGAAAATAACTTTTAAAATTATACCTTTGTGGTTTCTGGGAGTCCTATGACAACTAGGTCTCAAATGAACCTTTTGAAATAATTTTCTTAGCCTAAATCAAGTACTTGCAGTGCAAATCTCATTTCAGGGGTTTTTGGAAAACTAAAGTTATAATATACTTTTTGGCCAAATTATTTTTGTAAGAAAATACTATACTGTTATATAACACTTGGCATGATCATTGGGCAGAAGTTTTGGGTATGGAGATGGATTCTACAAGAGGTCATAGTTGTCTTTAATGAGCAAAAGAAAAAGCACATGAAGAAAACTCAATTTCAAATAAAAGCCAAATGATGCTAAAAAAAATTGCTGGTCCAACTTTTCATGCTTCAAAGGTACAAATAACATGGTACAAAATGCAAGGTGCGACAGACCTACCCCCCTTACAAGAATCTTGTCCCCGAGATTCCTAAACTAGGTCTTAAAAGAGGTCGGGAAACTCGGATCTAAGATAGTCTTCTCGCTCCTAGGTTGCTTCTGCTTCGGTGTGGCTGCTCCACTGGACCTTGAAATACTTGATGGTACGGCTCCGCGTCCGTCGTTCTGCTTCGTCCAGAATGCTAATGGGCTTCTCGCGGTAGGTCAAATCAGGCTGCAGATCAATGGCTTGGTGATCCACATCCTTGTAGAGATTAGGCTTGTCTGGAACTTGGAGACATTTCCGGAGTTGCGACACATGGAATACATTGTGCACATCGGATAGCTCAGGTGGTAGTTCCAACTGGTAAGCCACTTCTCCTCGTCGTGCAGTGATCTCAAAGGGTCCAATGAACCTTGGTGCGAGCTTCTCCTTAACGTGGAAACGCTTGGTTCCCTTCAGAGGAGTTACCCGCAGGTACACATGATCCCCGACATGGAAACTCATGTTCCGACGGTGAGTGTCAGCATAGCTCTTCTGCCTTGACTTGGCTGCCTTTAATCGCTCTCTGACTAGTTGGACTTGCTCTTCTGCTGCGCGGAGATTATCCGGTCCAAAGATTAGTCCTTCTCCAGTCTCTGACCAGTTGAGGGGTGTGCGACATCTGCGTCCGTACAACACCTCAAATGGTGCCATCTGAAGGCTCGACTGGTAACTGTTGTTGTAGGAGAACTCGGCAAAAGGGAGACAATCTTCCCACTTGGCTCCATATTCCAAGACACAGGCTCGGAGCATATCTTCAAGAATCTGATTGACTCGTTCTGTCTGACCTCCGGTCTGTGGGTGAAAAGCCGTGCTGAAAGACAACTTGGTTCCCAAGGCTTCTTGGAGCTTCTTCCAGAACCTTGAGGTGAACTGGGTTCCTCGATCTGACACAATCTCCTTAGGAACGCCGTGAAGACTTACGATTCGGTCGATGTAGAGAGCTGCCAGCCGGTTGCCATCATAAGTGGTCTTGACAGGAATGAAATGGGCTACCTTGGTCAAATGATCGACTATGACCCAGATAGAGTCATGTCCTCTATTCGACCTTGGTAATCCAGTGATGAAGTCCATTCCGACTTTATCCCACTTCCACTCAGGAACTTTGAGTGGTTGAAGCAATCCAGCAGGTCGCTGATATTCAGCCTTGACCCTTTGGCACACATCACACTTTGCAACATAGGTTGCAATCTCTCTTTTCATCACGTGCCACCAGAATCGTGCCTTCAAGTCTTGGTCAATCTTGGTTCCTCTAAGGTGGATGGAATACGGAGTGTCAAGGGCTTCTTGCAGAATCAGCGTCTTCAGCTCGGTGTTGTTTGGTACGCAGATGCGACCTTTGTACCAAACAATCCCGTGCTCGTCTTCGGAAAATCCTGGAGCCTTGCCCAGCTTCATATTCCTCTTGATGCCTTCGATGCTTGCATGTCCATCTTGTGCCTTCTTGACGTCGTCCATCAGGGTCGGTCTGACTTCCAAATGATCCAGAAATCCAGGGGTGGCCAATTCCAAACTGAATTATTCGAACTCCTTAAACAAGGCTGGCTGCCTTTCTTGAATAACGGCATTCAAAGAGCAAGCCTTCCTGCTTAAGGCATCGGTCACCACGTTAGCCTTCCCGGGGTGATATTGAACACTGAGGTCATAGTCTTTGATGAGTTCCAACCATCTCCGCTGCCTCATGTTCAATTCCTTTTGGGTGAAAATGTACTTCAGACTTTTGTGGTCTGTGTAGGTCTCACACCGTTTCCCTAGGAGGTAATGCCGCCATGTCTTCAAGGCATGAACTACTGCCGCTAGCTCAAGATCGTGAGTAGCGTAGTTCTCCTCATGGGGTCGTAGCTGCCTGGAGTGGTATGCTATGACGCGGCCTTCTTGCAGCAGAACGCTTCCCAATCCGGTTCGAGAGGCATCACAATATATCACGAACTCCTTGTGAATATCAGGTGTTGCCAGAACTAGGGCGGTGGTCAATCTCTTCTTGAGCTCTTGGAAGCTTTCTTCGCATTTTGGCGTCCACTCGAACTTCTTTTCCTTCTTGAGGAGCTGAGTCATTGGCCGTGCAATGCTAGAGAATCCTTCCACGAACTTGCGGTAATAGCCCGCTAGTCCGAGGAAGCTTCTGACTTCCTTGACGGTCATTGGAGATTGCCATTGGGTCACAGCTTCGATCTTTGCAGGATCAACAAATAATCCTTCCTCCGTCAAGACGTGACCTAATAATCCAACTTTCTGCAGCCAGAACTCACACTTGCTGAATTTGGCATACAGTTGGTGCTCACGAAGCTTGTCTAGGACCATCCTCAGATGCTGCTCGTGCTCTACCTCCGACTTCGAGAACACAAGAATGTCATCAATGAAGACGACAACAAATTTGTCCAAATATTCCATGAAGACTTTATTCATGAGGTACATGAAGTAGGCTGGGGCATATGTTAATCCAAAAGACATGACCGTGCACTCGTACAGGCCATATCTGGTTACGAATGCCGTCTTCGGAATATCTTGGGGTCTGATCTTCAGCTGGTAGTACCCAGATCTGAGGTCGATCTTGGAGAATACCTTGGCTCCGCTGAGTTGATCAAACAGATCTTCGATCTTGGGAAGTGTATATTTGTTCTTGATTGTAACTTCATTGAGGGAACGATAGTCAATGCATAAGCGGATGGTACCGTCCCTCTTTGCCACAAACAGAACAGGAGATCCCCAAGGGGAGGCACTAGGGCGGATAAATCCCTTCCTTAGCTGCTCTTCCAGCTGCTTCTTCAACTCGGCTAATTCTTCCGTCCCCATTCTATAAGGCTTCTTATAGATGGGTCCTGCTCCGGGCACGAGCTCGATGATGAACTCAATGTCACGGTCAGGGGGCATTCCCGGTAGTTCATCCGGAAAGACATCAGGATACTCACATACCACCGGTACTTGATCTAGCCCAACTTCAGACAGACAGTTGACTTTAGCGGCTTGAGCGGAAGAGGAGTTGGAAGCAAACTTGACTTCGACTCCTTGGTCATTGGTCACAGTGACTGTCCGATTGGCACAGTCTAACAAGCCTTGGTGCTTACTGAGCCAATCCATCCCTAAGATCACATCCAAGCCTTGCGATCTCAGGATGATAAGGTCTGCTAGGAAGTCTACACCGTTAATGGTAATACCGACTCCTTTACAACCTATCTTGGCTCTCATCTCGGCTCCGGGGGTTTGTACCACCATAGGGTTATTCAGGGGTGTAGGGGTCATGCCACTTTTTAATGCAAATCTTTGAGTGACAAATGAATGCGTTGCTCCAGAATCAGACAAGACAGTTGCAGGTGCTGAGTTGACAAGGAACGTACCCAGCACGACGTCCGGGTCTTCCTAGGCTTCTTCAGCAGTGACGTGATTCACACGCCCCTTCCCATGGTTAGGTGGATTGCGAGGAGCTGGGTTCCTTGGTGGCATTCCACGGCCTTGTCCCTGGTTCTGCGCATTGGAGCGCGGGGCATCAGGCTTCTTGTTGGCGCACACCCTTGAGATGTGTCCGGACTGACCACATCCAAAGCAAGTGACTTGGTTTGGATTGATCTTGTTGCCACCACTGGTATTGGGGTTGAAAGCTGGCCTGGGGTTGGCATACTGCTGAGGCTGAGGGTTGGCACGAGGTGCAGGAGCTCTTGGTTGCTGATAGGTTGGCTTGGCCGGGGCTGACTGCCACGGACGAGGCTTCTGGTTGCTGGAACTTCCCTTACTGACCAACTTGCGCTTGCGAGTGTCTTCCAAAGCACGCCACTTGTCTTCAAGCATAAGTGCCTTGTTCACCAGGTCAGGGAAAGACGGGCAGTCGCACACGACAAGCGAGTATTGCAGAGTCTGATTGAGGCCTTCCATGAAGCGCTCCCTTTTGGCAGCATCAGTGCTGACATCTTCAGGGGCATACCTTGACAGAATACTGAACTTCTGCATGTACTCCTTGACAGTGCCACTTCCTTGCTTCAGGGCTCGGAACTCATGCTTTTTGATAGCCATGATTCCGGAAGGAATGTGGGCCTTGCGAAATTCTGCCATGAAGTTAACCCAAGTGATGTCTTGTTCAGCATGCATGACCTTGAATCCATCCCACCAAGCTCTAGCAGTCCCCCCGAGGCAGTGGGCTGCATAAGCCACCTTCTCGCGGTCTTCGGTGCATCCGACTAGTTCCAGTATCTCCTCAATGGAACGGACCCAGTCGTCTGCATCCAGGGGTTCAGCAGTCTCGATGAAGGTTGGCGGTGCATGCTTCTTGAACTCTGCCAACGTGGAACGTCCATTGCCATTCCCCGCCGGCTGGCGGTTGTTGGCGACAGCTTGAGCAATCAGCTGGAGAGCTGCAGTGTTGGCTTGGCGTTCCTCTCGGAAAGCTTGGAGAAGCTGAGCCATGTCCATGCTTGGAGGAGGTGGTGGTGGAGCTTGGTCGTTGGTTTGGTCGTGGCCTTCCTCTGGCTGAGCGGATGCTCCGGCTTCGGGCTGCTGGGTAGAGGTACCAGTACGAGTTACAACAGGCATCCTGTTGGAGCGGTAAAAGGTCTCATGACTTGGAAGAGGGAAAGCAAGTTAGATGGGTGCCTAGTAAGGGGGTGGGTGTGACACAAAATCAAATCATGTAAGGGCCAAAAGGCCAAAACACATTCATTAAAATCCAAATGGGTGATGTAGTCGTTTACACATTCCCGAAGGAAGAATACGACATACATCCAGACATAACAAAAGCAAACACTAGATGGTTTCATATGAACCATACAAGGACTCGACTGCGCATAGGGGTTACACGACCTATCCTACCGTAGGGGTTACAACTAGCATATCCGAGTAGCAAATAATGCCTAAGCGGCGGAATGCTCGGTCGCGTATTCCGGCTCTTCTGGGTCTTCCTCCTTGTCTTCATCTGTCTGGGCCCCCTTGTCACTTGAGGGTGTGGGGGAGTGGAGGAGTTGGATATGACGGTGCTTCGTCGGTGGTGCAGGGAAAAGCTTGCGACATTCCCTTGCCGTCATCCGGCGTCGCCGAGGTGGTTCTTCATTCTTGGAAGATACATCCTCGGAGGGCCTTCCGCCTCGATATGCAATAGCGGATTGTCCAGAAGGTGCTCCTTCCTTCTTGATCCTATTTGCCTTCTCTTGAGCTTGACGAAGAAGTGCCTTGGTCTTGTGAAGTTCTTCTCGAAGCTTCATTGATTCCGAGGCCAAGTCTTGTGCCAAGCTGTCGGCACATAGACTGAAGTAGGTCTTGAACCGAAGCGAGAGTCCTTCCTTCAGTGGAGGGGCTAGTGCGCTGCTTTCTTCTTCACCTTCCTTCCGATAAGGTAAGAAGCGAGTCGTCATCTTGGCTGCCATCTCCGGAAGAAGCTCGCGGAGACGGGTTAGTGCCTTGAGTGCAGCAGCCTCGACAGCGAGAGGTAGTGTTGCCATCTGGGGTCCCTCGAAGAACCAACTTGTGGGAGGATCGTTTGCCTTCACGATCACTTCCACATGGTACTCCACCTCAGTGTCGCTAACCCAATGCTCAAGGTAGGTGAGAATGGGTGCTCGGTGGAACTGACACTCCTGGAGGCTATCCTCGAGAAGTAAGGGAAACCCAGTGGTCAGGTGCTCTTCGGGTACAACGGCCATCTACAAAGGTGGAATAGGAGGGGTTAACAAGCTGATGAAATCTCAGTTTTAGAAAAGAAGAGAGGTTCAGAAGGTTTTTGAAAAGGGGTCTCATCTAACTAACGCCCATGCTAACAAAGGCTTCCTACAGTCAGGATGGCTCTAATACCAGCTCTGTGGGGACCCCGACTTAGAAGTCGAGATCACCGAATGCACGTGTACAGTGATCCCAGAGATCAATGCTCACTGAACAAACAGAAGCTGAATAACAAGAGTCTTACATCCATACAAATAGTCTTACACGAATTAAGGCCATCATGGCCAAGTCTTACATAGATAGAGCTTCACGGGCTGTATAGCAAATAACTCAAATAGCGGAAGTCTTCGATAACGGGTAGAACCCATGCCATCTGCCTTAACCCTACATGCATTCTGCCTGGGATAGCGTCCTAGTTCGCATGTTCGTCTCCAAAGAACTCTTCCTCATATTCATGTTCTTCCATGCCTGGCCAATTAAATAACCAGTGGCAAGCCAATGAGTACTTTGAATGTACTCGCAAGCAACCCATGATGTGGTTCAAAGTAACAATGCAACTGAACGATAATGAACAATCTAGCAAAGGGCTAGAGTAAATATTCTACTATCAAGTTTATGCATCAATAATCTCGCGTAACCTCGAAGACAGGTTACCGATATCAACATGAATATGATTCAACTCATCGAGTCAAGTCACCACCTTGACTCATCACACACATACTATCACTGATGAAGTAAAATTCTGGACATAGTTTATGTAGCACCACCCAACTGTCCATGACCGTGGACACGACTATTCGAATAGTTTTACACTCTGCAGAGGTTGCACACTTTACCCACAAGATCCGGGGAAGTTCCGTGTCATCCACGACCCGCGGTACCTCAAGTACCCGGGGTAAGCACCCGGTCATTACCTTTCCTTAGACGACACTAACATAGAGTCCACTCGTTGGTACATGGCCCTCGGGTACAAGAAATAGATCACGGGACTTGCCCTAATTCAATGTCACGCGTACCCGAAGGGACCAACGGTGTGTCCGGTGCCCTGTGAAAACAGTCATGGTAGTCTATCCAAGCACGACCCAGTCCCGGGAAAGACCTCAAGTCTTCCCGTCACTAGTAATGCGGGCACCATGCTAGTATCGACCTAAGTAATCAATAAAGCCCCGTCCCATAAGGGGTAGTGTGGTTGCACATGTTTGGTTGGGACGGTAGTCACACATAAATCTAATCCATCATTTCACCATGCACATGATTTATCGGCACATCACTTCTTCCTCAAGTGATGACCTAACACAACATCACCCTCGGGCATTAGGGGCACCCGATGGGTTCATGCAAAGATTTTAACTACGAAGGTTCAAATCACACATGCTCCATTTAGCATCATGACTAACTATTGCATGCCATCTAGCACATAGCAAGATCAAGAGCAAGCATGCATCATGTAGTGGTTTCAACTAGGTCACCACCGTGAATCTATCATCATGCATAGGAAACAACGGGTTCCGCAAAACAAGTGTATCATGGTCAAAGGGCTGCTTGCCTGGATTGGCTTGGTCTTCAAAGTCTTCAAATCCTTCCCCTTCTCCTTCCACAGCAACTTCGTCAAATACGGGATCTATACGTCGCATAATAACCACGGGAAAATAAGACCACAAATAAAACAGAAAAATCAAAGTGCTCAGAAAAATGTCAACTTATTTTTGTTAAATACAAGAGGGATTTCTAAGATGGGGAAAAATCTTAGTTGGAGTTTTGGAGTTACAGAATGGAATCTATTGATTGTAGAACAGGAGTTTTACTGCTCAAATTTGAATTTAAATTTGAACAGAACAGAAAAGTTTCATAGATGTGAGTGAAAGTGGTACCATTAAATAGGTTGGAATATTACAAGATTTTAGGAGTTGGAATTATTTTATTTGGACCATTATTCTTTTCTGTAGAAATGTTTAAAACAATTACAGAAAAGAAAAAGAAAAAGTGCCCTGTGCAACTGGGCCAGAGAAGGCCACAGTGCACGGCCCAGGGCTGACTAGCCCAGCCGCACGGGTGCCTGCGCGCGCACGTTTTGTTTTTGAACCTGACGGGCGGGGCCCGGCGGTCAGTGGCAGAGAGGAGGGGGAGAGAGGTGTGGGGATGACAGGCGGGGCCCGCCTGTCATCTCCAACCTTGCGGCCACGGCGACGGCGAGCTCACCGGTGAGGTTTCCGGCCACGGCGACGGCAACGGAGGGCAGGGTTGGGTCCAACGTCGAGTGGCGGTTGTAGGGGTGGTGGTACGGCACGCCGGGGAGGTCGGGTTCGCCGGCGGCGAGGTAGGACGGCGGAAGCTCGTCGGGAGGTTGTTGCTCCGGTCGTTTCCGACTGCAACAGGAGGGGGAAACAGAGGGGAAATGGTCAGTGAGGCGAGGGGGTTCCGAATCGGGCAAAAGAAGGGGCAGGGGAGGACCGTACCGCGAGATCACCGGCGGCCCGACGCGGCGGAGCTCCGGTCGATCCCGAGCACTGGGACTACCTAGGGAGGAATTGGTGGTGTTGGGGGGCTCAATGAGGTGTGGTGGAGCTGCTGATGCTGCTGGAGAGGCCCGGGGGGTCCTATTTATAGGGGGTCGACGGAGGCCTATGGTCCAGTGCGCCGGCGAGCTCCGGCTCGAAGCTACAGCGCACAGGGGGCGAGGGGAATGTGGCCACGGAGTTGCTGGACGAGCTCCACGTCCAGCTGAGGTGAGAGGAGGAGCGGGGGAGCTTCTGGAGCGCGCGCGCGTGCGAGGCAGAAGAGTGGCCGTTGCGGGCGGCCGGTGCGCGTGTGACGATGATCACTGCAGGGCGCAGGAGGAGGGGGGACAGCGCCGGGGCGGTCGCGGACGTCGAGGAGCATCGACTGGCGCGAGGGAGTGGCCCGAGGCTGTCGGGGGTGGCTGATTGGCTAGAGCTACAGTGCGTGTCCGCACTGTTGCGTGCTCCAGAGCGCGCGTATGGCTGGCACCACCGTGCCTTCGCCGCTCCGGTCAAAACCAGCGTGCCCAAGAGTGTCTAGAAGGTCAGGGGGGGAGTAAAGAAATGGCCTGCGGCCTTGGATGCCCTGGAGATGCGGAGAGAGAGGGAGGATGCTGGTGACTTGGTGAAAACATGCTGTCCAGCAAGGTAAACTTGGGTTCTTACCCCTCAATCATGGAGCTGGGGTGCTGGGGAAGTTACTGGGGGGTAGCCAGTAACTGAATGATCATGTGGTAAAAAGTTGAGGCCATGGAGAAGAGTAAAAGTGATCAAGATGGAGGTTTTAGTAAAAAGCCAGAAGGTGTTTGATCAGTGTTTGGTCAAGCAAATGACCTCCACTTGTCATGGCACTTAACAGGATTGTAAGACATGAGAAAATAGGGTGCTTCACCAAATTTGGGGTCATTTGAAGAAACTAGCCAATGTAACTTTGGTGAACCCTAGAAATCAACAGAAACAGCTTCATCTTGTTTGAGTCAAGCTAATCATCTCCCCTTGATGCACCACTTGGTGTAGCATCATCATTTGGGGTATTGATCATGCCCACAAAGTTTGAAGCTCCAGATAAAAAGTTGGTAACGTAAAGTTGTTCAAATTTGCATTTGAACATAAATGGTTTTAGGATGATCTGATCAAGTTGCTCTATTCCAAATCTTGTGCCATTTGGTCTAGATGCCTTATTAGGCCATTCTAGCATGTGCACTAAATTTGAGAGCATTTGGACAAGTTTGGCAATGTAAAGTTGCTCAAACTTCAAATATGGACTGAATGGTTATGAAGGGGTTTGAGGATGTTTTCTTGCTTCCCAAGGCATGGGACTTGGCAAGATCATCAAATATGTCATATATGACATGATAGAATTTCCCTGAGATTTTTGGAGAGTATTTCCTTTGTAAATATTTCAAAAGCTTGAAATATCCAGAAAGGGTTTTAGAGGGTTTAGCCCATTATTTTGAACATGACCAAGTGTTGAAACTCTTATATATGGACAATATATGTCCTCTAAGTCTCCCTGAATTTTGGCAAATATTTTTGAAATAGTTAAATAATTTTTCCCTATTAAAGACCATTTCTGGCCTTAAGAAAAAGCTTTTAAATAAAATAGGAAAATAACTTTTAAAATTATATCTTTGTGGTTTCTGGGAGTCCTATGAATACTAGGTCTCAAATGAACCTTTTGAAATAATTTTCTCACCCTAAATCAAGTACTTGCAGTGCAAATCTCAATTCAGGCGTTTTTGGAAAACTAAATTTATAATATACTTTTTGGCCAAATTATTTTTGTAAGAAAATACTATACTGTTATATAACACTTGGCATGATCATTGGGCAGAAGTTTTGGGTATGGAGATGAATTCTACAAGAGGTCGTAGTTGTCTTTAATGAGCACAAGAAAAAGCACATGAAGAAAACTCAATTTCAAATAAAAGCCAAATGATGCTAAAAAATTTTGCTGGTCCAAATTTTCATGCTTCAAAGGTACAAATAACATGTTACAAAATGCAGGGTGTGACACCCTCAGGCCCTTTCAAAATTCAAATAACATGGCACTTTTGTTGCTCCAGTGGAAAAATATCCATCATCCTCCCACTCCATTAGTGTCACCTTCTTTCAACTACTTCCATACATCTAACTGCTCGTTTTATTATTTTCTTCTTCTTTCATGCGTTCTAGAAATTGAAATGTGTATCTAGTCTAGATAATAAGAAGGAGAAACAAATGAACTTCTAACTCAAACTTTTAGACAATAAGAAGAAAAAAAATGAGCTTATAACTCCAACTTTCAAAAAGTAGCTACTCATAGCCTTTTCCCGAAAGGAATAATGATTCCTTTCTAAAATAATAATAATAATCAAATTTTAGGCCACATTCCGTTTGGGGTTACATAGGAACAAGGATTCCATAGCAAAATTTTCTATAGATGCACGTGTACAGAAAAATTTCTTAGGAATACTACTAATTTCCTGTGTTTTCAAAGGAAGCAACACATCCACTCTTTTTATTTTATTTTTTACATAGAAATGAGGCAAGAAAATTCCTTAAAGTAGCATGATGGATGAACTAACCGAGAAGAGAGGCAGAGGGAGACGGCGAGCTTGGGGAGGCGGGGATAGACGGCGGCTCCAAGTCTCCGACGGCGGCTCCGAGGACGTGGGGCGGCTCCGAGGCTCCGAGGCTCCGAGGCTCCAAGTCTCCGGCGGCTGGGGCGCGTGGGCGGCGGCGGCGCAGTGGGTCGGTGTCGGCGCGGGCAGCGGCGAGCGCTAGGGCTCGGGGGCGCGGGGGGCAACGGAGTCGGGGGCTTGGGGGCAGCGGCGTCGGGGGAGGAGAGGGGAAGGGGATCGAGGGCGAGGCGAGGGAGAGAGATGGGGGAGGTGTAGTGGGCCGGGGCATCAATATGGATGGGGGCACAATACTAATGGCGCACCGCCCCCTCGTGCGCCATAAGTACATCCATACTAATGGCGCACCTCCCCCTAGTGTGCCATTAGTATTTTTTTTTTTGATTTCTGCTCGAGCCAACATGTTATCTTCCACCAAACCTCATCCACATCAAGTCCCCTCTACTAGCTCGACTGGTCAGCACCCAGTTCTCGCACCAGGAGGTCCTGGGTTCGATTCCCAGGCTCCACAAATTTTTTTTATGCATTTAAAATGCTGTTGATACTTATTTGTGTTTAAATATGTTCAAACTTGTTTAAATCATAACAGTAATCTTTTTTATAAGACAGAATTAAATTTTTTAAAAAATCATCAAATTTGCTATTTGAATATATTTATGAATCATGAGTTCATGGGTCGGCGGCGGCGGCCGGTGGAGCGGGGGAGGGTGCG
>LR738711.1:333721951-333746887 GCA_902687465.1 Secale cereale | reverse complement strand
GGTCGGCCGTGGCAGTTGAGTAGGGGAGGGTGCGGGGGGTCGACGGCGGTGGCCGGTGGACCGGGGGGTGCTCGGCGGCGAGGGGGATCGAGATCGAGTGTCCATGAAATTTAAAAATATTCATGATTGTTCAAAAAGTGCCCATGAAATACAATCGAGAAATGAAGGCTACGATTTAAATACAATCGATCTTAGCTAGCTAGCTATCTGTTCACAATCTTCTTGCCCTTCTTTTTCGCAAATGGAGTTCTTCTGTGGAATGGACGTCCTTTAGGTAGGGTGGTCCTGCTTCTTCTTGTGGTGTATGCTGCTACTTCATCATCGTCGTCATGTTCAATCCCCGGGTCGCCGTACTTGTCGAAGTCTTGCTCATTGGCTACTCCATCCATTCCGATGATCTTCCTTTTGCCTCTCCTCACGAAAACACGACTGGGCTTTAACGGGTCGGTAATGAAGAAGCATTGGTCAACTTGGGAAGCCAGTACCCATAGCTCATTTTTCGCGGTGACGTTTGCGCCCGCGGTCTTGGATTTGGCTTCGGGTATAACCATGGTGGTGAAATACCGGTCTTCTTTTAGGACGCTCTTGGCCCATCTGACACGGAACATCGGGACCTTCTCTCCAGCGTAGCTCAGCTCCCAGATCTCCTCGATCCTTCCGTAGTATCTGTCCTTCTCATTATCGGTGTAGGATTCCATCGTTACCCCAG
Organism: Secale cereale; assembly: GCA_902687465.1. NCBI lineage: Eukaryota > Viridiplantae > Streptophyta > Magnoliopsida > Poales > Poaceae > Secale > Secale cereale. The sequence goes on along the minus strand of LR738711.1, from coordinate 333,746,178 downwards.
AGTTCTAATAACCATCGCTCTTCATGTCCTTGGCCTCGGTGTAGAATGTGTAGCCGTTGATATCGTACGCCTCATAGGTCATCAGGTTGTGCTCGGCGCCTTGTGACAAGGCGAATATGAGTTGTTCTTCCGCGGAAGAATCCTCATGTAAAGGGTACGACAGAAGCTTCTGCTTGAACCAACGCGTGAAACATGAGTTGTGCTCTTTGATTATATATTCGTCCGTCCTCTGTTGGCCTCGGTCATTGTACGTCTTCTCAATTAAGGTTTTGTGCTCTACCACCCAAGGATCGACCACATCTATGTGTTGTAGCGCGACTAGGTTTGCTCTTTCAAAGTCGGCGAGTCGACCCTCGAAGTCGACATGCATTTCGCGGTGACTCTCACGGTGACCCCATCCAGCGAGCCTGCTGAGGTGCCTGTTGACGGGCAGACCAACGGGGTTCTCGATGCCTAGATAATTCGTGCAGTAGGAGATGCACTCTTTGGTCAGAAAGCCCCTGTCTATGCTTCCTTCTGGACGTGACAAGTTGCGAATGTATCCTTTGATGACACCATTCATCCTTTCGAATGGCATCATGCAGCACAGGAACGTCCGCCCGAGTTGGATGATATCGTCCATGATATGGACCAGCAGATGCACCATAACGTCGAAGAATGCGGGCGGGAAGTACATCTCAAGCTTGCATAGTATCACCATGATCTCTTCCTGTAGCCTTCTGAGTTGCCTCACGCCAACAGACTTCTGAGAGATGGCGTCTAAAAAGTTGCATAGGCCAAATAGGGTTTCACGGACGTGCGCATCCATGATCCCACGGATTGCAACTGGAAGTATCTGCGTCATCAGCACGTGACAGTCGTGAGACTTCATCCCGCTGAACTTCAGCTTCGCTAGGTCTAGGTATCTGCTTATCTTCCCCGCGTAACCGTAAGGAAGTTTTACTCCTACGAGGCAGGTGAAAAACTGCTCGATCTCCTCCTGACTTAGAGTGAAGCACGCGGGAGGGTAGTCATTTCCGGTCATCTTGGCCTTTTTGCCTTTGCGACGACTTTCCGTGTCCTGCTTCGCCTCATCATCATCATCATCATCACCATCATCATATATAGCGTGAAGCTCCTGCCTGATGCACATTGATTTCAAGTCTGCCCTTGCTTTCGACCCATCTTTGGTCCTCTCTGGCATGTTGAGCAGGGTACCAATCAGACTCTCGCACACGTTCTTCGTGATATGCATGACTTCAAGGCTGTGAGGCACGTGGATGTTCCAGTACGGCAAGTCCCAGAAAACAGACCTCGTTTTCTATACCTTCAGCAGCGGCTCTGGCTCCTTTCGCTTCATTCCCGGCTCTGGCGCCTTTTGCTTCTTTCCCGGCAGTGGGCTATCTTTCCAAATTTTCAACAGCTCGTCTATTTCCTCGCCGCTCCTCGTACGCGGGCGTCCTCGGGGTTTGGTTTCACCATCAAACAGATCCTTGCGTTTTCTCCACAGGTCATCGTCACGAAGCCACCTTCGATGTCCCATGAACACGGTTTTCGAAGACCCGGGATCTCTATCTAGCTGGCGATACGTTGTGTCATCCATGCACCTGACGCATCCAGAAAATCCGTGGACCACCTGCCCCGCGACATATCCGTAACCGAGATAGACGTGCACCGTCGTGAGCAGCGCGGCTCTCATAGGGAAATATTCTTTCTCTGCGGCATCCCACGTATTGGCTAGCATTTTCCACAGCGTGTCAAGCTCCTCTTTCAGCAGCCCCAGATACAGATTGATGTCGTTCGCTAGTTGTTTCGGTCCTTCAATTAGCATACTCATGTGAATGTACTTCCTCTTCATGCACAACCAGGGGGGAAGGTTGTACATCCACACAAACACAGGCCAGGTGCAATGTGTGCTTATGTGGCTGCCAAACGGATTGAATCCATCGATGCTCGCGCCCAGCACGATGTTCCTTGGATCGTTCCCAAATTCTAGGTCTTCGAAGTTCAACACTTGCCACTGGCTCGCATCCTTAGGGTGACTCAGTATCTTGTCTTTTTTATCTATCTCCGGATCATTTGCGTCATCTTCTCGCTTCTTCTCCTCCCTACCCGCGTGCCAACGCAGGAGCTTTGCTACCTTAGGGTCCGCGAAATTCCGCTGCAGACGAGGAGTGATCGGAAAGTACCACACCACTTTTTGAGGAGCTTTCTTCCTCTTCTTGTATCGAGTGACGCCGCACACCGGACATATGGTAGACTCCGCGTACTCGTCCCGATAAATGATGCAATTGTTCATGCACACATGGTATTTTACGTGCGGCAAATCCAGAGGACACACGATTTTCTTCGCCTCCTCGAAACTGGTCGGGCACTGGTTCCCGTTGGGAAGACGTTCGTGCCAGAATGACATGTTCTCGTCGAAGCATGCATCGGTCATTTTGTGTTTTACCTTAATCTCCAGACCCATGAGCGTTACTTTCAGGCGGGTATCCTCGGGCCTGCATCCTTCATACAATGGAGTAACCGCGTCTAACTTAAGTTGATCCATCTTGGCTTTCTCTCGGGCGGCAGCTCTTGCGTTATCCGTCTGCTTGAGAAGCAGCTCTTGAATATGAGGGTTCTGCACCTAGCCCATCAATGGTCCATCGTCGTCTGTTCCGCCGGCATCATCATCTTCATGATCATGCCCGTTGTCTGCTCCGGCATCTTCCTCATCATCATGTCCTGCATCTTCTACATGATGACTGTGTACAGCATCACCGTAATGATCATCTCCTGGGGATTATTCGTCTTCTCGCCCGCCCGAGCCGCGGTGGTTGTCTTGCTGCCCTTCCTCATTTCTTGCCCGGCCCCCATGGACGACTTCGTAGTCATCTTCATCACCTTGCCACCGATAGCCATCCATGAAACTGCACAAGAGCAGGTGGTCCTGCACCTGCCCGGAATCCGGGTCCGCAATAAGGCTCTTCAGCTTGCATCTTCGACCATCGTGTGCACCATGGTCGCCTGCGGGGTAGAGCAAAATGATATTTTAGAACCAAGAAAAAATTTGGCATGAGTTTCCCTAAAAATAAGACCAAAAAGAATGCTTAATGCCAAAATTTTCACCGAAACGGAAATGAATCAACATTCCAGGAAAATATTGGCAACTATCGCATTTCAAAAACCAGTACACCTCCAAACACAAACACATATGCAACACCACGAACATACATAGATCTAGCTAGGCCATAAAAAGTGCATGTGCACATTGCTGTAGGGAGAACAACATAAATATAGCTTCCCCCCTTACTTACCTATCAAAACAAGGTAATTTGACCACTTAATTTGAATGAATCTATGGTGGAAATGAGGTGAAAAAGAGGAGGCACCCGAGACAAGGAGGAGGTGGAGAGAATGAAGTGGGGAGAAAGTGAGTGTGGGTAGGAGAGGTTGTCCAAAATATCTTGTTGCTGCCCACTTACTAATGGCGCACCAACTCTAAATGCGCCATTAGTAATCCAGGTAACTAATGGCGCATCTTCTGGTGGTGCGCCATTAGTAGTTTTGCAAAGAAAACATACTAATGGCGCACTGTTCCACAGTGCGCCATTAGTAGTTTTGCAAAAAAAGGAATAAAAAATAAAATAAAAAAAACAACATTAGTGGCGCACTTTCCGACAGGTGCGCCATTACTAGTTACAACTAGTAATGGCGCACTGTGTCTGGATGCGCCATTATATGTTTGGACAGGCGCACTAGTTCAAAAAAAATTTTTGATACTAATAGCGCACCCTGGGCCAGGTGCGCCATCAGTAGTTTCAACTCTAATGGCGTATCAGAAGGTGGTGCGCCATTAGTATATACTAATGGCACACTGCTTGTCTGGTACGCCATTAGTGTCAATTCCATCTATAGCCCTTTTTCTAGTAGTGGTAGACACACTCTCCCCTCTCGTTGCTATGCTTCTAGTAGATAGATCTTGCGTGATCGTAGGAACATTTTGAAATACTACGTTCCCCAACACAATCATTGTCATATTGCCTTCCATGATCGTAAGACAGCTAGCATGATGTTTTCACGGCTTGTCCATTTTTTGATGTCATTGCTATGCTAGATCATTGCACATCCCGGTACACCGCCGGAGGTATTCATATAGAGTCATACTTTGTTCTAGCATCGAGTTGTAATATTGAGTTGTAAGTAAATAAAAGTGTGATGATCATCATTATTAGAGTATTTTCCCGAAAAGAAAAAAAAAGAAAGGCCAAAAAAAAGAGAAAGGACAAATAAAAAAAGGAAGGACCAAAAAAAAAGGGACAATGCTAATTTTTTTCCACACTTGTGCTTCATCATAGCACCATGTTCTTCATGATAGAGAGTATCCTATGTTGTCACTTACATATACTAGTGGGAATTTTCATTATAGAACTTGGCTTGTATATTCCAACGACGGGCTTTCTCAAATGCCCTAGGTCTTCATGAGCAAGCAAGTTGATGCACACCCACTAGTTTTCTGTTGTCCTATCGGTAATTGGTGAATTGCTATGATTGGTTTAATTTGCTTGTGGGTATGTTGCTGTCCATTGGTGCCCATCATATGAGCGCGCGCGTGGATCACACCATAGGGTTAGTTGTATGTTTATTAGACTATGTATTGGAGGGAAAGAGTGACAGAAGCTTCAACCTAGCATAGAAATTGATGCATAGAGGATGGAAGGGGGACCAATATATCTTAATGCTATGGTTGGGTTTTACCTTAATGAACGTTAGTTGTTGCGGATGCTTGCTAATAGTTGCAATCATAAGTGCATAGAATTCCAGGTCAGGGATGACATGCTAGCAGTGGACTCTCCCACATAAAACTTGCTATCGGTCTAGTAACGTAGTCAATTGCTTAGGGACAATTTCGCAACTCCTACCACCACTTTTCCACACTCGCTATACTAACTTTATTGCTCCTTTACCTAAAACAACCCCTAGTTTTATTTACGTGCTCTTTATATTCTTGCAAACCTATCCCATGACACCTACAAAGTACCTCTAGTTTCATACTTGTTCTAGGTAAAGCAAACGTCAAATGTGCGTAGAGTTGTATCGGTGGTCGATAGAACTTGAGGGAATATTTATTATACCTTTAGCTCCTCGTTGTGTTCGACACTCTTACTTATCGAAAGAGGCTACAACTGATCCCCTATACTTGTGGGTTATTAGTTTGTCCTCATTTTTCATCCCGTTTGGTCATTTGATGGAAAAGGGGGGATTTGAGTTAGTCTTCGAGCGAGTCTTATATATGGGCTATATTTTCATTAAGTTACAACACTTGCTCTTCTGAGGTGTTTTCTCTGGTGAGTTGTAAACATAAGTCCGATGGAGGTCTGACACGTTTTGAACTACTTTCGGCATGCTTATTTCCTCATGCACCTTAATGCACGCATGCTAAATTTTGTCAGACACCATATTTCATCATGCATTTCAAATTCTTCATATCATATGTTAAATGCGTGTATGAATTAGAAGATATAGGGGGAGATCTCCATGATATTACTCTACAATGTGAATTTGCAGCTCAAGCAATATCCTCAAATATGCACATCTTCAAGGGAGGGGGGTTCTTCTATATCTTGCAATCAAATTCCTCAATATCTATTGTTACACTTCTTATGTTTATCCCCGGTGAAAACTTAACCTATTTGTCATCAATCACCAAAAAGGGGGAGATTTTAAGTGCATCTATTGCCCCTTAGTGATTTTGGTGTATTAAAGACTTACAGGTTAAGGGACTAATGTGTTTGTGAATGTACACAGCTACTATAAGTCTATGAGGAGTTTGATATTTATGAAGAAAGTCGACCCCTAAAAATGTATGTCTTCAGTTGAAGACTTTGGTTTTCTTGAATACTTTGAAAATGAGGAAATTAGTGTGACCTTGAAGACTTGGATATTAATGCGAGGATTATGAAGCGTGAAGACTTTTGTTTTTGTAGTTTCATTCACTGGTACGCATCGGTGCTATACAAACTTTTTTTAACACCTTTCCGTGACGGCATTTGGAACCGTCGCCATGTGAGTGTGGGCAATAGGGGGTCCTTCCCACACGACCGAGAAACCGTCGGGGATATGGAGCAATGATCCAGAGGCCTTCCAAAATGTAATCGTGTGCGATGAAGCACACACTAAATTCTTTCGCACGTGTTGGATCGGTGATTTAACGTTTCTAATGAGGAAGTGAAACCAAAAGGTGTGTTGTAATGAACCATTTGGGAAACAGTATGTAAGCCACACTGGCCAACATATGAACTACGTGCGATATGTTCTCCATCACACACGAGTTTTTGCGTAACCTGTCTGCCATGCAAGACTCCATCGCACATGTTTCCCAACAATTACCGTCTGTGATACTGTTCTATCGGAAACGGTTCAGGAGCCCCTTCACACACATACAAGTGCTGCAGACCGTTTGCTATTTGTTGTGTATCACCGCGGTTGTGGCAAGAGTGACGTGTGCTTTTTGTTTGGAATCCCCACGCGTTTCCTAAAAATATTACAACTGGGATTGTATTTTACATTGGGCATAATTTACTCCAAGTTCTCGTGTGCGATAACACAATAGCGCAAATGGTTCCAAAGACCCTACGCATACATAGTAGCACTGCAAATCGTTGGCGATCTGCTATGTATCATTGACGTTCTGCTATGATTGACGTATGCTTTCCGATGTGGATCGCACACACTCATTTAGTTGAACCGTCTGCGGAGCAATTACCAGGTTAAAACAAAAAATCCCATGTTGAATCAGCATGCAAAAAAGCAAATTCACCACAATATTCAATTGAATAAATAAACAAAAATATCCCATTTTGAATCGGCACGCAAAAAGCAAATTCGCCACAAAATTCAATTGAACAAATAATGTCCACAGGAAGAACATTCATCAGATTTCACAACAATTGCAATTGAACATCTGGTAGCTAAATTCCAGATTTGTCCACACTTATATGCATTAGATAATTTAATTAGAGTGTGCAAAATATGAAGACCTCATCAGATGGAAAAGAATAGATCCATGCATATATGTTTAGCGGCTCACTCTTACTCAATGTTTCAGGAGAACGCATGCTAAAATCTTCATTATCACTAGTTGGATTGATGTAGTGATTCATGAAGAAGTCGCCGATAAATCTCCGAACCATCAGCAATTCACAAGTCGGGAGCGGTTCAGCGGTCCTTATTTCTAAGATGAGCTACATTATTTTTTAGATCAGAATGTGCCATATGAGTGGAGTAGAAGATATTAATTAAGATAGACTTACTGGTACTAATTCGCGAGGATCATCACAACTATCAGCAGATTTGCAGATGGAGATTGTAGCGACCATGATCCGAATGGACCGAAGTCTATGTATTCTGTGTCATCCCTGGATCGGTAATGCTGACAGACACAGTACATGAAGGATTTATAATATAGTAGCAATCACACACTTATTACATAGAATGTCTCAAAAGAGAACTTATTACACAAGTCTATGACATGAGGCCAGCTAACCAAATAACGGCGGAAGGCTTGGAAGATAAGTGAGTCCATCAACTCCTACGGCATAGCTGAGTGCGTGACAAATGACCTAGCACGTCTTACTCCTCGTCAGAAAAGTCTGCAACGTAACATGTTGCAGCCCGAAACGGGTAAGCACATGGAATATGCTGGCAAGATAACACAGTAGAGCAAGTAACTGAAATAAAGGCTAACACTATATGCATATTTGGCTGGTGGAGGCTCTAACGTTAAAGTTTTTGCATAAAGCCAATTTTTCCCTACAACAAAGGAATAAATTTTATTTTAACTATCATGGTAGTTGAAACATCATTGAGAAGGTACCTCCAACTCAATCCGAATTAAAGTAGTCATCATTAACCCAACAAATTAATTTTAGAGTGTTGAGATCAACCAATAATTCAAGTACCAGATACTCAAGATGTCCATCACCGAGGACGCGGCTAATCATGATTAGTTTGTACACTCTGCAGAGGTTTGCGCACTTTTTCCCACAAGACTCGATCTCCTCCGTTGGATTTCTCGCACTGGATGGTGTTTGAGAAACGAATGACCGAGACACAGTCTTTCAGAAGCATTTACTCTTTACCCCGGGTGCACCGGTACACCTACTTTCCCCTACATCTGCTAGTCCACCAGTGAAAGATCTCACACAACTTACTCATACTATGCCAGAGCCCATGATGGCATTGTGGCTGCACACGGAAGTTTCTAGCATGACTAGTCTTATGATCCCTTTGAGCCTGTGTGGCATTCCATAGGATAATCACATGGTTCCTCCGGGATTTCCTAGGACAACACTGGATTCTCCAGGTGCCCTGCAACCAATCCACCCAGATGTGTATTCAAGTAGCCACCTTAAGTTGAACCATTAATTAGCAACTCACATCTGTCATGGATTTCTCTCCAACCCAAACCATGTCTACGAGCATAGCATGGCGAACTAAGCATAATGTAGAAGTAACTCCCAAGTGTTTGAAAATAATGCAGGTAATAGGTTCTACCTCAATCTACTTCCCAGACCCACAAGTTAAGAGATCCTACTCATGCAATGTGTGAGGGTTTGATCTAATGCATAAAAAGTGGGTAATAAAGGGTATGATCAAACTGTTACTTGCCTTGCTGATGATTCGCAAAACATAGAGACTCGTAGTAGCACGCTTCGCACTCCAGGAATTCTATTGCAAGAAAATAATAGCATACATAATCAAATAAGCAAATATTCACAGATAAAACTCCAAATAAGAAGATCTAACCAAAAAGTTCAACTTAAGAACTTCGGTTTGCAAAAAGAATCAAATCAAATGGAGTAACGAAACTCAAACTACGAAAGAAACAAGATCGGTTTACTAGATTGATCTAAGGTCAAATCTTATAGTATCAAAACCTTGTTCAAGTTGGTTAAACCGAAAGAGAGCTTCGAGACGAAGATCTGGGCGTTTGAATCGCCTGATTCCGAATCACTAGCGAAAAGAAAAACTAAAAACAAGATCAGGTCAGAAATCATGATCGAAAATAATCGCGGAAAAAGCCCCGAAAAAGAAAACTGACGAACAGGCTAATGAACGAACGTTCGTTATCAGTGACTAACGAGCAAACAATGTTCGTTACAACGAACATACAGACGAATGTCCGCTAACTAACTAAACCGGAAAAAACCGAACCGATCTATTAAAAAACTGATCTAGGGTTTCCTAAAAAACCCGAACGGTTTTAGAAAGAAAACCGGCGGCTACATCGGCGGCGGCGAACTCCAGCGGCGGTGGCTCCGGCGGCGGCGGCGGCGTGCGGCGGTGGGCGGTGGTGCGGCGGTGCGGTTGTGCGGCGCGGGCGGCGGCGACGCGGCGCAATGCGGCGGCGGCGGCGCTAGGCGGCGGTGGCGCTAGGGTTTGGGGGCCGGGGCTCGCGGCGGGATGGGGTGTGGGGACGGCGGCATCGGGCTTTAAAGGACCCGGGATGGGGAGTCCTAGCCGGACACGGCCCGTAGGTCAGTGCACCTTTTTTTAACAGTCCTAATGCACTAAAACAGGCAAAAAAATTACTAAACGGACCCCAAAAATTCCTAAATAATTTTTTGCCGTCCTCTAATAATATTTAGGACAAAGTGAACATTTTTCCCGGAAGTGAATGCAATTTTGAAAAACGCCATTTTTCCTCTGCAAATAAAATCGCAAATAAATCCGAATAAAATTCCAAAAGTGATTTTAATATTTTTCCTCCAATATTTCTTTTATTTTGGAGAAGTCATATTATCTCCGCTCGTATATTTTATTAAAAATATTTTTAGGAGAGAAAAATAATTAAAACCAAAGTGATCCCCGTACCTGTATTTGAGAAAACTCAAATAAGAAAACTGTAAAATTCCCAACTCTCTCCGCAGGTCCTTGAGTTGCTTAGAATTTTTGAGGATCGCCACGCACAAATGCAACAAAATATGCAATGCACTATGATCTATTATAAAATTTCAAATTGAAAATTTGGGATGATACAAACCTACCCCCCTTAGAATGAATCTCGCCCTAGAGATTCCGTTTGGCAAGAGAACATGTGTGGGTGGTCCTTGCGTAGATCGTCCTCTCGTTCCTAGGTGGCTTCATCCTCGGTGTGGTGACTCCACCGAACCTTGCAAAACATGATAATCTTGCTGCGGGTGACTCTGCTTGAAAACTCGAGGATCTTGACGGGTTTCTCCTCGTAAGTCAGATCTGTATCCAACTGAATTGCTTCCAGGGGTACTGTGTTTCTTAAAGTAATATCGGCCATCTCTGCATGTCACTTCTTAAGCTGAGAAACATGAAACACATCATGAACTCCTGACAATCCTTCGGGTAACTCCAACTTGTAGGCAACCTCTCCCATGCGTTACAAAACACGGTACAGTCCCACAAATCTCGGGGCTAACTTTCCCTTAACTCTGAAACGTTTAACACCTCACAGAGGAGACACTCTCATGTATGCTCTATCTCCTATTTCATAGACTACTTCCTTGCGCTTCGAGTCTGCATAACTCTTCTGCCTAGACTGAGCTACCTTCAGTCTATCACGAATCAGCTTAACATTCTCTTCTGACTCTTTGATCAGGTCTGGTCCAAATAACTGATGGTCTCCGACTTCATCCCACATCAACGGCGTTCGGCAACTCCTTTCGTACAATGCTTCGAACGGTGCCATCTTCAAACTAGCCTGGTAACTATTGTTGTACGAGAACCCCGCATAGGGCAAGTTGTCGTCCCAACTAGATCCATAATCTAGCGCACAAGCTGTTAGCATGTCCTCCAGAATCTGATTGAGTCTCTTGGTCTATCCATCGGTCTGTGGGTGAAAAGTTGTACTGAATTCCATCCTCGTTCCCAAAGTTTGGTGCAGCTGATGCCAAAACTTTGAGGTGAACTGTGTTCCTCTATCTGATACAATGGTCCTTGGAACTCCGTGTAGACATACGATCCTAGTCATGTATATCTTGGCCAACTTCGCACTGGTATACGTGGTTTTCACGGGGATCAAGTGGGCTACTTCGGTCAAGCGATCCACTACTACCCAGATTGAGTCATATCCTGATCTGGTTCTGGGCAATCCGGTGATAAAGTCCATGCCAAGCTTATCCCACTTCCATTCTGGTATCAGCATAGGCTGTAGCAATCCTGCTGGCTTCTGATGTTCCGCCATTACTCTCTGGCATACATCGCATACTGCTACATACTCGGCAATATCCTTCTTCATCCCCGTCCACCACAAACGCTCCTTCAAATCCAAATACATCTTAGTGTTTCCACGGTGTATCGAGTATGGCGAATCATGTGCTTCCTGTAGTGTTACCTTCTCGATCTCTGTGTTGTTGGGGACATAGACTCGATCCTCAAACCACAAGATGTCGTGTTCGTTCTAATGAAAACCCTTGGCTTTTCCTTCGCTCATCTTCTCCTTGATTTCGACAATCTCTTTGTCATTCTTCTAGGCTTCTCGTATCTTTACCAACAAATTTGACTGAACCTCCAAGGTTGCAACAAAACCTCTAGGAACTATCTCCAAACGAAGCTCCCGGAGATCTTCTGCTAACTCCTTTGGCAATCCTCCCTTCACCAGGGTATTTGCATAACTCTTCCGACTCAAAGCATCTGCAACAACATTGGCCTTTCTGGGGTGATAGTGCAGCTTCATATCATAATCCTTTATAAGCTCAAACCATCTCCTCTGTCTGAGGTTCAGCTCCTTCTGAGAGAAAATGTACTTCAAACTCTTGTGATCCGTGTACACATCACAACGATTTCCAATAAGGAAATGTCTCCAAGTTTTGAGCGCATGCACCACTTCTGCTAGCTCCAAATCATGTGTAGCATAGTTCCACTCGTGCGGTCGAAGTTGACGAGATGCGTATGAAACAACTCTTCCGTCCTGCATGAGTACTCCTCCAAGTCCTAAGCGTGAAGCATCGCAGTACACTTGGAAATCCTTGCGTATGTTTGGCAAGATCAGCACTGGGGCTGTCGTCAACCGTTTCTTCAACTCCTGGAAACTTTCTTTGCACTCTTCAGTCCAATGAAACTTTGTCTCTTTATTCAACAATGTCTTCATCGGTTTTACAATCTTGGAGAAATTCTCTATGAATCTCCGGTAATATCCCGCGAGTCCAAGAAAACTGCGGATCTCTCCAACTAAAGTGGGTGCCAAGCACTCAGTGACTGCCTGCACTTTGACGGGGTCCACTGCTATACCTTCTCTAGATATAACATGCCCAAAGAATCCAACTTCCTTCAACCAAAACTCGCACTTGCTTAACTTGGCGTACAACTGATGTTCTCTGAGCTTCTCCAGAACCAAACACAAATGCTCCACGTTGTCGGTGTACTAGAGTAGGGGTACCCTAGTATCCCGAACTCGTGCACGGGCAGTCGCAGCATCCCGCGGCAAGGCTTGCCGGGTGACCGCCAAGGTCCTCCGTGGTTCCTTTGGAGCCATTCAAGAACAAAGTATTCAAGTCAAGGCACAAGACCCCGGCAAGAGGAGCTCGCCGGGAAGGCCAACCAAGGCATCTCAAGGAACTTGCCGCGACGCGCCACGCGTCCCGGCAAGGCCCGGTGAGCGACAAGCTCCCGGACGCGACAAGACAACGACCGCGGCAAGGCGCTTGCCGTGGCAAGCTACCACTCTATACCCGCGCTCCAGCACATCCACCAACGTGTTGCTCTAGGACCCTTCCAGGCGTATGTGGCGGGAGGCTGTGCAGCCAGTGATACGCGGTGGCAAGCGGCGCTGACAAGATTGCCATCGTGGCAAGCGGTGGCGTCCCTAACGGTCCCTTTTGCACTATTTGGGCGACGCATACGGGCATTTAATGCCCTTGTCCCCTGCCGTTAGGGTTAGGTATGATACACTGTAATAGGTAGTTGTATCAACTGCAACACCTTTCCATTTTTACCCTTGTCTATGTTGCCACCTGTCGGTGACCCCTTGAGCATATAAAAGGAGGCCCATGCGCAACGTAGAGAGGGACGGACGGAAGGAGGAGAACACTCACGCTCGGTCTCGTTAGCTGCTGGTGTGTATTGTAGCACTCAGCGCTCCCGAGCAAGAACTCAATACAAACCACAAAGCAGGAGTAGGGTTTTACGCATCCGTGCGGCCCGAACCTGGGTAAACTGCTCGTGTGCTTCGCCTCGATCCACTCTTCGTGCGATCTTCGCCCCCACCAAACCGAAAGGGGCTCGGTCCGCCGGTCCCATAGGTGCTTGTGGATCAGTTCCCCGTCATCTTTGGCGCGCCAGGTAGGGGGCGTCGAGGTTGTGTGAACCTGATCCGGCGTTCACACGAGCTAGATCTTCATCGTCTTCATCGACATGCCACCGAAGAAGAAGACTTCGGAGGCGGCTGCTCCATCCGCGCCGAACCCACCACCGCCGGAGCAAACGGCTGGTGGGGTAGACGCCGGCGGAAGAACGGGGGACGACGAGGGAGCTCACGGTGATGCCAGGTCCAAGGACAAGGCTGCGCTGCCCATCGGTGGTGTAGTCGGCTCCCACAACGACCGGGCGCACTCTAAGACCTCGGCGTCCGTACATGCACCGCGCCCATCTCAGGAGGCGCGGGACCGACAGCGTCATGGTACTCACGGTACCACATGTTTGCTGGACCAAGATCGAGCTGGTGGATCTCGGAGTGCAGAAGACCAGCATGCACGCCAACATGCTGGCACGAGCGAGGCACGGTCGCCTGGACGGGATACTGCTCCTTCTAACATAGTTAGAAGTCCGAGCATATCCCGCTCCTCACACCGTTCGCCACCGCCACCCACCACTTCAGCAGAAGCTTTGGCGCGAGCTCAACTGCTCCTGGACTACCCTCCAATGGCAGACAAGATCGACGACTGGAGGGCCACCATTCAGAGTCTCATCGGCTTCGCCAACGGCCACACTCCACGGCAGCCGAGTACATCGCTGTCGCGGCATGTTAACCAGGCACGAGCCGGTGGTGACAAGACCGGCGAGGGTGCAACCACCGTGCACTCTCCGCCCCGAAGACCAAGATCGCCGACTCACCGGATCCACCTCGACAGCGACTCCACCGCGTCATCGGATCCACGAGCTCGTCGCGATCAGCGCCAAGTTCTTCACGAATGACAGCAAGAAGACGCTCGTACTCGCATCTAGCGTCGAAGAGAAGCGCGGCGTCAATCGGACCAGCGCGCTGGGCCCTCTATCGACATGCACGCGCCAGGGGAACCAGGCGACTTGCCGTACGCGGTAGGTTGCCCTGCGTTTACTCGTGAGCTGCGGCAAGTCCAGTGGCCCAGCAAGAAGAATTTCAAGCCAGGCGTACCAGAGAAGTACGATGGCAAGTCGCATCCGTCGGAGTTCCTCAGCATGTACACCATCGCGGTGCAAGCTGCCGGGGGGCAGGACGACAAGATCCTTGCCAACTACTTCCCGCTGGTACTCAAACCCAATGTCAGGTCCTGGCTCATGCACTTGCCGGACAACTCCATATCCTCCTGGGCTGACCTATGCCATCAGTTTGTCGGCGCCTTTACAGGCGGCCACAAACCTCATGGCCAAGAAAGTGACCTTCATCTGCTCGCCCAGAAGGAAGGAGAACCCCTGCGCAAGTATATACAGAGATTCAGCCGTGTACAGCACAACATCCCAGATGTCCACCCTGCTGCTGTTATCAGCGCGTTCCATCAGAACTTGCGTAACCACAGGATGAGGGAGGAGATGGCAATGTGCACGATCAGGGACGTCAGTGAGCTGTACTCCCTGGCCGACAAGTGCGCACGTGCTGAGGAAGGAAGGAATCTCCCCGGAGAGGATACAGGAGCAGGAGGATCTGGCAGCGAGGATGCTGCCCCGGCAAAGAAAAACCGGCGGCGGAAGAACAGGAAGAAGAAAGGCAAAGGTGTGCTAGTCGTTGAGCAGTCCGACAACCAAGGTGGCGCCGCGAAAGCCAAAGGTGATAGCTACGGCAAGGAGACTGCCGCATGCACCAACTGCCAGGCTGTGGCGGCCACCGACAAGCAGGACGACACCGACAAGCAGTACTGCAAGATCCACCGCACCAAGGGCCATGACCTCCAGAACTGCAAGAGGGTCGAGCAGCTTGTTGAGCAGCAAAAGGCTGAATACGAGCGACGCGACAAGGAGAAGGCCCAAGGAGATGCTGGAGGATCCGGCAAGAAGCGCGCCGGCAGGGGAGGACGTCGCGGCAAGGCCAAGTAGCGGCAAGGAGACAGACCTCCCCGCGGCCGCGACAAGGATGAAGATGACGACGATGATGAAGACATGGATGATGTCGAGACCAGTGAGCAGGAGTTCCAGAAAGCCACAGAGGTCTTGTGCGTTGACGGCGGTGCTTCTCTACATACTTCACATCGCCAACTCAAATAGTGGGTGCGGGAAATCAATGCGGCAGAACCACCTGTCGAGTCACGCAAGCTTCTGAAATGGTCCAGCACGCCTATCATCTTTGATATTGAGGAGCACCCTGATCGCACAACTGCGGTCAGGTGCTTGCCGATGTTGGTTTCACCAACTATCCGCAACCTCAAGGTCACTAAGATGCTAGTTGACGGCGGGGCCGGCTTGAACCTGATCTCCTCCACTGTACTCCAGAAACTCCAGATCCCTGACAGCGAGCTCGAAGAGACTGGCTCATTCCAAGGAATCAACCCGGGAAGGAGCAAGCCGAAGGGGAAGGTCACGTTGCCGGTGACATTTGGCAGCGAGTTGAACTTCAGGACTGAGAGGGTCACTTTTGACGTTGCCGATTTTCCATTGCCTTACCATGGGATACTCGGCCGTCCAGCACTCGCCAAGTTCATGGCATCCTCTCACTACGCATACAACATGCTGAAGATGCTAGGCCCGATAAGTGGCATCTCTGTCCCTAGTGACAAGAAGGATGCTCTTATCTGCGCCGACAAGATCTACCGGGAAGCGGCAGCCGCAACAGATCACAAGTCACCTGCCGTTGAAGCTCCCTGGGGGAAGAAGAAGACCAAATCCGGCAAGAGTTCTGATGCCCACTCCGGCAAGCGCACCTCTTCGGAGTGTTGCGCTACCGTCGAGGACGCACCATCGAGCTCCACCGGCAAGTATAAGAAGACAATGGCAGCTCCGCCAGAGACCAAGAAGGTGTCCGCCAAGGAGGACGGCACTGGTGGTACCTTCACCATCAGTGCCACTCTTGACCCTAAATAGGAAAGCGCGCTCATTGCTTTCCTGCGGGCGAACGTCGACATGTTCGCGTGGCAACCGTCTGACATCCCCGGTGTTCCCAAGAAGGTAATTGAGCACCATCTTGCCGTCTGTCCTCATGCGCGGCCCGTCAAGCAGAAGGTCAGGAAGCAAGCAGTGGAGCGCCAAGAATTCATCGCAGAAGAGATCAAGAAGTTCGAAGCAGCAGGCCTTGTCAGAGGAGTGCTCCATCCTACGTGGTTGGCCAATCCTGTAGTCGTGCGCAAAGCAAATGGGAAATGGAGGCTTTGTATCGACTTTACCGATGTTAACAAAGCTTGTCCCAAAGACCCATTTCCCTTGCCGCGCATTCACCAGATTGTTGACTCCACGGCCGGATGTGACTTGCTTTCGTTTCTCGATGCATACTCAGGATACCATCAGATCTTCATGGCAGAAGAGGATGAGGAGAAGACCGCATTAATCACTCCATGTGGCACGTACTGTTTCATACGGATGCCTTTCGGTTTAAAGAATGCTGGTTCAACATTTGCAAGGGTAGTCCATGTCGCTTTTGAGCCACAAATGCACAGAAATGTGGAAGCCTACATGTATGACATAGTGGTCAAGAGCAAGGACAAGGCAACTCTGATTCAAGATTTAGACGAGACCTTTGCAAATCTGCGCAAGGTCAGCCTCAAGCTCAACCCGGAGAAGTGTGTGTTTGGAGTCCCTTCCGGCAAGCTTCTCGGGTTCTTCGTGTCTCAGCGGGGAATTGAAGCCAATCCCGACAAGATCAAGGCCATTGAGCAGATTGAAGCACCAAAGCGCGTCAAGGATGTACAAAGACTTGCCGGTTGCGTGGCTGCTCTCAGCAGGTTTATCTCTAAGTCTGCTGAGCGCGGCCTGCAGTTTTTCAAAATACTGAAAAAGGCAGGTCCAATGAAATGGACTCCGGAAGCGGAGACTGCGCTGCAAGACTTGGAGAGATACCTGTCCTCCGCTCCAACACTTGTCGCACCTAAGCCACAAGAGAAGTTGCTGCTGTATATAGCAGCAACCAATCAAGTGGTTAGTGTTGCGTTAGTAGAGGAGAGGGATGAAGATGATGTGCCAGCAACCACGACAGGCGCACCCAGCGACAAGCAGGGGGCTTCCCCGACAAGCTCTGGTCCCGACAAAGATGGATCTGGGCAGGCACGCGAGGAGATACAGAAGAGAATGGTGCGGCGCCCAGTTTACTTTGTCAGTTCCCTTCTGCAGGGGGCTAGGTCAAGGTACTCTGGTGTGCAGAAATTGCTTTTCGGCCTTCTCATGGCCTCGAGAAAGCTGCGCCATTACTTCCAAGCACATGAGATCACAGTTGTCACTCGTTTTCCGCTGAAGAGGATACTGCAGAATCCAGAAGCAACAGGCAGGATTGTTGAGTGGGCACTGGAACTGTCAAGCTTTGGCCTCAAGTTTCAGAGAACTTCAACCATCCAAAGCAGAGCATTGGCAGAATTCATAGCAGAGTGGACGCCAACACCAGATGAGGAAATTCCAGAAACGAGCATCCCCGTCAAGGAAGCAAGCAAAGAGTGCCTGATGTACTTTGATGGTGCCTTCTCGCAGCAAGGCGCCGGTGTTGGCGAGTAGCTTGTTGCACCCACCGGAGAGCACCTCAAGTACGAAGTCCAGATGCACTTTCCCAAGGAGCAAGCAACAAACAATACCGCAGAGTATGAAGGTTTGCTTGCCGGTCTCAGGATCGCTGCAGACCTTGGGATCAAGAAGCTCATTGTCAAGGGTGACTCGCAGCTTGTCGTCCGCCAAGTGAACAAGAGTTATCAGAGTCCGTTGATGGAAGCCTATGTTGATGAAGTGAGAAAGCTAGAAGAGCACTTTGACGGCCTACAGATGGATCATGTTCCAAGAGCTCAGAACGAGATTGCCGATGGCCTGTCGAAGTGCGCCGCACTTAAGTTACCTATGGAACCAGGGATCTTTGTGCTCAAGCTGACTCAACCATCTGTAACGCCATCAACTGGACAGAGCAAGAAGAGGAAGTTGATTTCTGGTGACTATTTTCCGGCAGAGCTTCCCGAAGCTGCCGCCAAGAAGGTCCCCAAGATCAACACCAAGAGTGCTGAGGAGCAGTCTACTCCGGCAAGACCTAGGGTTTGTTCCGTAGAAGCACAGGCTCCCGACAAGTTTTGCTCCGGCAAGCTTGCCGGGGAACGTCAAGCTCCGGCTGAGCCGCAGGTTCTCGCCGTAGAAGCGGATGTTCCCGCAGCAGCAGATGTGCCTTTAGTCCTTGTTGTCGAGCCACAAGCTCCAGCATGGGCACAGCAGATTGTCCGTTTCCTTTAGACAGGAGAACTTCCCGAAGAGCAAGAAAAAGCGGAAAGAGTAGCCCGGCAGTCAAGTATGTACCAGTTTGTCGACAACACACTGTACAGAAGAAGACTCAACGGTGTGAAATTGAAGTGTATTCACCGGGAAGGCGGACAAAAGCAGTTGGCAGAGATACATGGAGGCATATGTGGTCACCACATTGGCGCAAGAGCACTTGCCGGCAAAGCGTTCATGCAAGGTTTCTTTTGGCCGACAGCCCTCCAGGATGCAACTGCACAAGTAACCAAGTGTGAAGCGTGCCAGTTCCATTCCAAGCAGATACACCAGCCAGCTCAAGCTCTCCAGACGATCCCTTTATCCTAGCCATTTTCAGTCTGGGGGCTCGACATCCTCGGCCCCTTTCCCCGAGCAGTCGGGGGCTTTGAGTACTTGTATGTTGCAATCGACAAGTTCACAAAGTGGCCGAAAGTGGAAGCAGTGAGGAAGGTGATAGCACAGTCAGCAGTCAAGTTCTTCAGGTCGATTGTTTGCCGCTTCAGGATCCCTAACAGGATCATCACCGACAACGGTACGCAATTCGCGAGCCGCACCTTCATGCAGTACGTCCAAGATCTTGGCGCCAAGGTCTGCTTCGCTTCTGTTGCTCACCCGAGAAGCAACGGTCAAGCGGAGAGGGCAAATGCTGAAGTGCTGCGTGGGCTCAAGACCAGGACTTTCGACAGGCTGCGCAAGTGCGGAAGAAACTGGATTGAGGAGCTGCCGGTGGTTCTTTGGTCGATGAGGACGACGCTAAATTGAGCCACTGGCCAGACACCTTTTGCTCAAGTCTATGGAGGAAAGGCTGTTCTCCCCACGGAACTCGTATACGGGTCACCTCGAGTGCTCGCTTATGATGAGCTTGAGGAAGAGCAGCTGCGACAAGATGACGTGCTGCTCCATGAGGAAGATCGTCTTCAGGCTACTGTACGAGCTGCTCGCTACCAGCAAGCTTTGCGCCGCTACCATAGCCGCAAAGTTAACGCCAGAAGTCTCGAGGAAGGCGACCTTGTTCTTCGGCGCGTTTAGTCCGCCAAGAATTCCAACAAGTTGACGACGAAGTGGGAAGGCCCTTACCGGGTGAAACGAGTCACTAGGCCTGGCGCTGTCCGCCTTGAGACCGAAGATGGCATTCCGGTGAGCAACTCCTGGAACATTGAGGATCTTCATAAGTTTTACCGTAAGGCGCGGTTGCCGGAACCTGTTCCGGCAACCACCTTTTGTACAAGTCTTGCCGATATTGCATGTAATCCTTCGTACAAAGCCGGGCGCAGACCCGTGCATAAGTAAAGCTCGTGTGCTCCGCACATCTTGACAATGTCATGCTTTCTATGTTTTGCATGTGTTATCTGACACTTTGTGCAGCACCTACCCCCGGTAAGCAATAACGAGCCGTAAGGCTCTATATATTTATTTTCTCTTCTTTCTTTTTCTCAAGGAAAGGAAGGTTCCCTCGCCCACAAGTTTTGCCGGGGGGGAAAGGAGAAGATAATGGTATGGACCAGGCGCCGTTCAAGAAAGTTTCGCCTTACCGGGAAGCAAACAACAGAAAAGCTAAGTTGCCAAAGCTTGAGAAATCAGATTTTTAAAAATTTTAAGTTATCTTCCTTGAACGACCGTGCTTTGTATGGAAAACCTGTGCGCGGAGGAACCAACTCGTAGCTTATTGCGCCCTTACTTTGTTTCGAGTCCGCTCAACAACTTAAGTGTGTTGCGACTAGTTGCGACAAGGTTTCTTGTCGGTAACGGCACCGCCAGCAGGCTGCTGACGTTCCGCACTCAACGCTCGCGGCTAAGGTGCCAGCGCCGGCAAGTTCCCTAAAAGCGTAGGGAAAAAACATACAAAGGAAGGAATCAAGTAAAGGAAATAACGTTGCAATCATTACCCAAAATAGAGTTATACTACAAGGTAGCTTGTCGCGGCTCTAACAGATTGTTCTCATAACATGGCGAGCAGCGACAAGAAAAGAAGAAAACGGGCGGCCTAGTCTACGCGATCGCCCTCAATCCTCTTGATCCCACTCACCTTGTCCACAATGGGTGCGACAAGGGTCTTGAGCGCTTCCAGATCAGCATCCAGCGGTAGGGTCTTGAGGACGTTGGTGAGGTTGAGGCCCGGGTTGCGGAAGGCCACCTTCACCAACACCTTTTGAAGAGCTCCCGCGCAGATCTTGCGCAACTCGTCGGCCAGCTGCTTTGGAATCTTCTCCCGGAGTCGCTGGAGGGCCGTCGCCACGCCTTTGAAGAATAAGGTGAGCTTGGCTCTGGGTTGGAGGTTCTCATCGGAGGTATACCCGACATCCTCCATCCCCAGCTGGGCCAGCTCCCTGTCGATGTCTGCGGCAGCATTCACGAAACCCTCCGTCCAGTGCTCCACGTTCTCCCTAAAGGCATTCTGGGCGGCAGCAGCACTCGCCAGCAGCGCCTTATCGGCCTTGATCTCCTCCTTTAAGGCCACCTCCTGCTCCCCGGCGCCGTCCAGCGTCTTGGTCAAAGTTGTCAGCTTCAACTCAAGATCTGCGTTGGAGTCCTTGGTGGCGCCAAGTTCCTTGCCCTTCTCGGCGAGACGAACCTGCAGCTCTCCAAAGCTGTAGGCGTCCTTCTCCCACTCACGCTTGAGCTCGGCAAGCACTTCACCGCTCGCCTTGAGATCGGCCTCCAGCCGTGCCACCTTCGTCTCCAGCTCCTTTTTGGCGGCCTAGGCAGCTGCGGCAGCATCCTCTGCTTGCTTGAGGGCTCCGCCGAATAATTGCTCGCGCGCGGTAAGCTCCTCCTCGTGGCTGTCGAGGTTAACCTTCCGTTGCGCCAGCTCGCCCTCATGCGCAGAAAGCTTCTCAGCGCCAAGCCGCTGTTGCTCTTCGACTTCAGCCTTCTCGAGGAGGAAGGCCTTCTGCTCCTCGGAGAGTTGAGCCCGCTCCTCTGCCAGGGACTGAAGATCTTCCTGGTTACGACCCCGGAGCTCCTCCGCGCGCTTCTCGATGTCCACTCCCGCCCTCGCGACAAGCGCCTCTCGGGATTCCAGCTTGGCCTGCCGAGCACGGTAGAGCGACACCAGTTTCCGCAGCAGCTACTCCTCCAAAGGCTCACCGCTGTTGCTGCTCGGCGCATCAACCAGCGTCAGCCCAGCGGAGGCGAGCACCTCTCCATCGAAGCTTTCTCCTTCGACCGGCGCCCTGGAGCTTGACGCCCAGAGGAGGTTGATGAAGACGTTCTCACCTGCCTTCAAGTAGATGTCTGACTGGGGCTCTTCGGAGCCTGACGCTGTGGCAGCGGCGGAGGGATCGGCGGTCGGCGTAGCGCCTGGCGCTCCTGCGGCCTCAGGGCCGTCAGTGCGATCGACGGACCCCTCGCCGGCTTCTGCGGCGGCAGATTTGGCGGCCTCTTCGCCGGCGGGATCATCAGCGCCGGCTGCTTCTTCGGCGGCAGCGGCGTCGTCGGTAGCAACCTCGGTCTCCATCGGCTCCGCAGAAGATGGGTCTGACGGCCGGAAAAGGGAGAAAAGTCAAGCAAATATCCAAAAAGAAGATCAAAAGAAGAAGAACCCAAGGGAAGTTTTGAAGCGAGAGGATTACCTGTACTGGGTTCTGTAGTCGTAGTCTCCGCCGCCGGGGGGCCGCTGGTGCTGTCCCTTGCCGGAGAACTCTCCCTTGCCGGAGAACTCTCCCTTGCCGGAGAACTCTCCCTTGGCGGCATAGTCGAAGCAGATGGCCTGTCGGGGGCGGCCTCCTGGCGCTCCTGGTGGGGCTGCTCTGCTCCTACACAAACCAACAATCAAATGTCAGCAAAGAAAGAGCATCCATGCGTGCCTAACAACGGAAAGCGAACCATATACTTACGTTGGGGGCCGCTTTGGAGAATAGTTGCCGGGTCCGGCAAGGTGGTCTCGGACGCACCCTCTGCTGTCGTGGCAGGTTCGTCCTCGACGATAATCACCTCCCGTCGACGCGCTGGGACCTTGGCTCTCTTCGCCGCTCTCTGGGCCAGAGTCCTGAAAAGGAATAAGTTCTGAGTAAAGTAAATGAGATACAAGACAAAACAGCAAGAATTGAAGAACTACAAGTACAACAAAGAATCTTACTCTTCTTCTTCCTCGTCGGAGCTGAACGCGGATAAGTCGAAGTCCGGCTCACCTCCAGCGCGAGGAGGCGGAGGAGTAGGTTCCATTGGCCGCTTGGTGGGAACAGTGGCGGTGGTCCGGGACGACCCCGCTCCGGCTGCCGCCGCGGCGTGAGAAGCGGCAGGAGCAGAAGCGATGGTCCGTGTGGACACCGCTCCAGTTGCCGCAGCAGCGTGAGGTGCTCCCGCGGCAACAGTGCTTGCCGCGGTGGAGCGTGTCACGCGGCGCGGCGACTGTCGACTCACCCGCCACTCCGCTACGTCCCCGGCCTTGCGGAGACGCCTTCTTGGTGGAGCTGGGGGCTCTGCTTGCGGCAAACTGTCTGAAGATGAAGAGGAAGAGGAGTTGATCTCCAACGAGCCGCTCGTATCTTTGGTGGGCTCGCTCGACTCGACGTCATGCCCGGCAACCTCTTCCTCGCCGGCAAGCTCCTCTCGCTCGACAAGGCTTGCCGCCTCCGCTGCCTCTGCCTCCTCCACGGTGAATCCAAACTCGCCCGCGGCTGCGGCTGCCGCCGCCTCTTCCAGCCTAGTGGCGATGCGTTTCATCTCCGCATCGGTGGTGGCGCGAGTGAGGCTTTTTTTTCGTCGGAGCGGACCGGCACTTCTACCAAGCCTTCAAAGAACTCCTGCACGACGTCGTCTGCAGGCTCTTGCCAAGTTGGGACAACTCCATGCGAGTCGCACAGCGGCATCATTGCA
Source organism: Secale cereale (assembly GCA_902687465.1). Lineage (NCBI taxonomy): Eukaryota > Viridiplantae > Streptophyta > Magnoliopsida > Poales > Poaceae > Secale > Secale cereale. The sequence continues at coordinate 333,722,808 of LR738711.1, read as the reverse complement.
CGGATGCGGTCGAGCGAGGAGTTGTTGCACAGCGGAACGACATCCTTCGGCAACCTGAACACTTCGGGATGTTGAGGGTCGTACTTGAACAGCTCCTGGAGCATCGCGTTATGTTGTAGAACAGTGAAGTTGAAGTTGAGGCCTGGGCGCAGCCTCATGATGTCCGCCGCATTCTTGAATTCACAGGCAGGTCTCCTCCTCTCCTGCAGGGGGGCGATGCGGCGGCGAAGAAAATCTGCGCCAACCGCACCTACAGTGAGCCCGGCAAGCCTAAGGCGTTGGATCCAAGTGACGACAATCTTCAGCCTATCGTCTTCCGGGTCCACGTTGCTCCAATCGCTGCCGCGCACTACTGGGGTTTGGCGTCGGGCGGTAAACGGCTGCGGGTTCTCCTCGACAATCCAGCACCAGTCTGCTCTCCATTCCTCCCACTTGCCGCGGAACTCTCCCTCCAGATAAGCTTCCTTCTTGCTGGCTCTCGAGATCCAGGCTATTCCGCCGGATAAAGCCTCTCCTCTCTCAACTCGGGGCATAAAGAAGTGGCGGAAAAGGGATATGTTTGGATAGACTCCGACAAAGTTTTCGCAGAGATGTGCGAAAACTGCCATGGTCAGAACATCATTGGGGGTGAAGTCAAGGAGGCGGAACCCGTAGGTGTTCATGAGATCGCAGAAAAACTCAGAGAAAGGCGGGCAGAGCCCGCAGTAGAAGACCAAAGCGAAGAAGGGATATCCATTTGGAGCCATTCCCAAAGCGACGGCTGGAAGTACCTTCGTGCGCAGATGCGCCCGCGTCTCCGTCGAGCAGAAGAGGTAGTAATACTCCCTCAGCTACTTCGCGGCTAGCTTGGGGGGGGG